>MQTX01000072.1:123255-235203 GCA_009735665.1 Angiostrongylus cantonensis
TTTTCAATGAGAAGTACGTAGTTGATGGTTTAGGAGCTCTCTGGCTGGCAATAATGACATGTGTGAGTATCTCAAGAAATGTGTAATAACCATACAAGGGTTGGCTCGTTACCACGGTATCGTTTCCCTTCATCAAAAGTCGAAATGGAGAGTGAAAGTTTTGCAAAGAATAAAATGAAGCTCTTCTGCGAATTACAAATATAATAGAAGGTTTTTGTTTGCTATAAGTTCTTTTCCAAGAATGAATTACTTCGAATAGCAAGACGATTCCTGTTCTTATTTAACTTCCCTCCCCCCCGCCTTTTAACTCCTCATCATGGCTGGAAGGTGTTCTTGGGTGTCGGGCTGCGATGTACAGTGAGGAATTCATCCGCTGACAGGGTCTCCCAAGCTGAGAAGGAGTTCGGCGTTTCCATCAGGAAGCCCAGTCAAGAGTAACCCAATACCAGGATGCACCACCGTCCTGAAATAACACTAGTCGAATGGTGGCAAATCTCCACCTGATTCACAAAGGCAGCAACTGCCTGTGGTGTTGACGATCTGGGGCAGACTTTGGTCAATCTGACCTCGGGATTCCAGGGCAACACAATACTGAGCCAGCAAAACTCCGAAAAAGTGGAGATAGTGCTAGGGCCAGCGCGACCAGTGAAGACGGGCCATCCAAGTATTAAAGTAAGTATTTCTCTACCCTAATACAAAATTTCCTATCCAATATCCAGTCTTGCAGGACTTTCAGAATATGACGAGGTCTCAAACAACAGCAGTCACGGGATGATATTTCGTTGAGGATCACTTCCTCCAACTGATTGTAGGAATAGTCTAATCTGTTTTCTTATTGATAGTAGGCAGCAAATAAAAAGTTTATATTGTGAAACCTAAGTGTTTAGAACAAATTGTTCACAATGCGATTAAACTTTTGTGCATTAAGTTTTCTCTGTCAGGGTTATGAAAGACCTTGAATGAATGGGGGTTGCTGGTGAGCTTGACTTTTCCATGACATGAAGAATGCGAAACCGCCGAGACGTCAGCCATTGTGAATGAATAAATGCTATAATAACAGCCATGAGCTCCCCTATCAACAACATACTGAATTATTTATTGATCAGTGCCGAGAAGAGAAAGCAAATCGGTCATAGGATTTGCCAGTCTAATTACTTAACATTACTTCCACAGGTTGGTGAGGAGTTGACGATGTTGGCATTCCTTTGGACTGTAGATGAGTACGGATGTTGGTTTAACGAGGTGATAGGATTTCTTAAAAGCTAAAACTCTGCACATTGATCAATCCCTAAGGGATGCGCCATACATTGGACATCACGAGGAATGGTTGGAGATCACTCAATATATATCTGACCCATACAATAACTCGCGGCGGCCTACCGAAGCATCGAGTGCTGCTATCTCCCTGGACAGGTCTGGT
Source organism: Angiostrongylus cantonensis (assembly GCA_009735665.1). Classification (NCBI taxonomy): domain Eukaryota; kingdom Metazoa; phylum Nematoda; class Chromadorea; order Rhabditida; family Metastrongylidae; genus Angiostrongylus; species Angiostrongylus cantonensis. Next base: position 124,676 of record MQTX01000072.1, read on the forward strand.
GCCAATTTGATGGTCCCAGAAGGCTGGAAGGCTTGGTGAGCCTGGGGCTCCAGCCCTGGGCGCCAGATCGAACCCATGTGTATTGCAGGACACCTCTAACCACTGAACTACATGCGCCATTTTTAGGATTTCTTATGAGTGAACTATTTTGCATGAACGGAAAACTCTGTGAGAAAGCCTACCTAATGTATTTTTTGACATAGTCCTTTTTCTACGGCTGGGAAGGAGTTCAACCATCCACCCTATTAGTGCATGACGGTTTTCTTACATTTTTTCCCCGGCTCCTGTGCTGCTACCATTTCAATTTTGGTACGACTTTGTGAGGAATTTGATTGACTTCGAATACTGTCCTGATATTGTAGGTACATGTTCTTTTCAGCTTGAATATGTACATTGGGCAAACGTTAGGAGTATGTCACGATTACATCAAGATATAATAGCTGGTGTCCTGAGTCACCTTAGCTACCCCTGCTTTCCAAAATAACCTCTTGACAGGGCCTCACTTAGTTCGGATTTTGTCACTTATCGTGCTGTATTACTTCCCCTCGCGATAAATCTAGTATAAAACAGGTGTAGATATGTCAGTTTATATCTTATTTTGTCTATGGATATTTTGGAATCGATCATTAACTGTCTAATGATCCGAACTAGAAATAAGGCATTTTGAGAAGGTAAGTCACTAGGGTGTTATTGATCTAAAAATCAGTGACGATTCTGCGAAAAACACTTCACTGATCATTAAGGCAATGACAAAGTTGAATGGAGTAAACATTCAGAGGACCAAAAATCCTCGAGTGAATTCTCGGATTCTCGTGTATCCCACACGCAAATTCGAAGACCTTCGATTATGCATGAGACTGCGAACCGAATGAAAGAACTGCTCAAATCGGCATAATATATGAGGTCGAGTCATATGAATAAAATTCTGACATGATCCTTTCTGCACCATCAAGCACAGAGCCTAAGTGATAGAGCAGCACAGCGATCCACCTGTAGTGTACAACGCCTTACACATTTGCGCACTTCTCGACCATTCGGTAGAAACGAAGAATCATGAAGAACTGTGGAACAGTGCAGAGCTAAAGCAACTAAGTGCCAAAATCTCCACACTTCTTTTCAATATTTTCTCGAGATTGCCATAAGTTTGCCATACACCCCGAGTCTCAGTGTTTAACTTTCTATTGGTCACAACGCACTCCCCGTATTAGTCAGATATACCTTGGACATTCGGTAGTGGTTCTTGGATTGATATTACACACATAGTTAGCCCTTGAGGTGATCGTCTACACAAGGCTCGCATGCAGTCGAATCTTTTCATCTCCTCTCTCTTCTTTCTGCAGGGTCTCTCAAGCTGAGCACGAGTCCGGCGTTTGCATCAGGAAGCTTAGCTTAGAGTAAATCAGTACCGGGATCCACCCTCGTCCTGGTATCAAAGTCGCATGGTGGCAAATCTCCCTCTTATCAACAAAGGCAGCAGTAATGGTCGAAGCTGCAGAGGCTGGGAAAAGCATTCGCAAAGCCCGCCGAAGCTTCGCCAATTACAAGACCAAGATGATTGCACTCCGACGTCCAGACGGAACAATAACAGCGTCCAGAAAGGCAATGGAGAAAATCATCCACGATTACTACTCAGATCTCTTCGATAGCCACGTCCATCTCCCGTCTTATAAAATAAAAGAGGATGGATATGCTGATCCACCGGTTCTCCCTTCCGAAATCCGACATGCCATTTCGTCGGTGAAAAATCGAACAGCACCAGGTCCACGAGAATGTAGTGAAGTAAACAAAGAACACCCGACTCTCTCCCACCTTTTCGACTCAACGGTTCTTCCTGCCCTAACGTATGCGTCAGAAACTTGGTCGCTACGTAAGCAGGATGAAAGATCTCTCAGCGTTATCGAACGCGCAGTCGAAAGGACGATGCTAGGAGTATCCCGTTTCGCACAAGTAAGGGATGGGATCCGAAGCTCCGATCTACGTCAACGATCGAAAATCAAAGATGCCGTTCTATACGCCAAATAGTCGAAGATAAGGTGGGCCGGACACGTAATGCGTATGAATGGTAACCAATGGACAAGGGCTGTTAGTGACTGGATTCCTCGGGATGTCAAACGTACTGCAGGAAAACCACCGATCCGATTGTCAGAGTTCTTCATGAAGAGCCTAGGAGAGAAATATGGTGCTCGATGAGTCCCTAGAGCGATCAGAATCCACTTGGCTACTCTTGCCCGCGATAGGGAAAAATGGAGGATTTACTGGCGCCCGCTCGAGTCACTCGACGATCAACGGGACTACAGGTGATACAGGTGATCCACAAAGGCTGCGACTGCCCACAGTGGTGACAACCTGGGGCAGACTTTACCCAGGCTGTTCTCGGGATTCCAGGGAACCACAATGGCTTAACCAGCAAATCTCGGAAGAGTGGTGCTTATGATGGGGCTCGCACAACTAGTGAGGACGGCTCGTTCAAGTATCGAATATCAAGTAAGCCATAACCAACAACTTTTATCCATTCAGGTTTGTGCTTGATCATTTTTTACATTTTTTCTTTCGAATCACTTCTTGCGTTTATCTTTGTTTTTGTTTGATGTTGAATGGATATCGTAGGATAGAAATCGTTAGCGCTACCTCTCGGAGTTTTGGTTGTTTAAGTGAATTCTAGGATTCTCGTAACCTCCGTATTATCACGTTTGTCGTTGCCATATTAATCGCTTACATCAACGTTAACGAACCAACAGCATCAATTCACTTTAAGAAAGAGAAACCACGGAGGTACGACGTAGGACCTATAGATCACAGAATAAACCAGTAGATATGTTTGGTCTTCAGTTAAGGTACTATTCGCTACGGAATGTTGTACCTCAATGGCATATGCCTAGCCAGTTGTAATTCTTACAATGTTTTACCTTTTATACAGGCGAGAGACAGGCAAAACGAAGGACCCCGCATGGTGTGGTGATGAGCGCGTTACTTTCCGGAAAGGACAATAGCGCGTTCGTTCTCCATCGCAGGCACCTACGGTCCGGAGTTTTGCAAATATCTCAGCAACGTTGTGGTTGTAATTCTTATATTTTTGGGTATTTGTTGAATCACACAGATACGTAATAATCATTGAGAGTTGATTTGCTTTACTAACCATCCGTAACGAAGTTCTCAGGCATATCATCGTTCATATGTGGTTAGCAGTCATTTTAACTGGCTTTAAGAACATTGGAAATGAACCAATTCACATTATACAACTGCCGGCCACTCACTATTCTCACAGTGTTCTTTAAACGGACATTATGAATGGATCTTCTCCTTCTATCTCATTAGTACGCTTGACATTTATCGATGTGGGTTCAGAAAACGCTTTTTTATTAGACTTCACCTAGAGAGATCGACTATGCTTTTAGAGGGAGAGAGGTCTTCCATGTTTCCAAGATGGAAGTCGCTGTCATATCTGATAACGATGTCACACTCACACTGAAGTGAATCATCAAGCTCAAGAACGCTTAGATACGAGTGAAAGCTCAAGAACGTTGACATATGTAAAACTCGGAACGTTAACTGAACTTCGAACCTGCGATTAAGCTTTCCGGAGGCTGACCTGCTATGCACAACATCAACTGAGGGAGCCCCTTGCTTTGCCTTTCTCTCAGCCGTATTTTATATTCTATCGGTGATATCAGCAGTTATTCATAGACGGGAATCACCAGAATCACAAGCGTCTGAACATCATCCTACCTCGATTCTGAAACGTGCCTATGGTTGGAAATCGATTATGTAATCGAAAAGTCTGACGACAGCTTGAAGAACGTGCTCGAAGCGGAGACGCAGTCGTAATGTTTGCTCAGCAATGATTCAGCCCAGTTGTCGTCGAGCCCCGACATCGTACCTTCTCCAGCCATCTACCTACTAAAATGGCCTTCCCTAATCAGTTACTCATCTGCTCAGCTATAAAAGTAGTAATTGTCGTAAGTTTATCGATTTATTGATCTGTGAAAACATGATTATATTTGATTATCATCAGTGTCTTCAGATTTTACCTTTTACAAATCATCTACTTCTTTTCACTTTAGTCACCTCATAACGAAAAGCTTTCAATAACTTTCCAAGCTTCTTATTTGAATGCAAGTGTTATCGAGATGTTTTTTATTAAGTGAAAACGAGGAAGGAAGCCAAATGTTCTGTTGGAGTCGTGAATTGTTTTCCTTAAAACTCATATGTTATTCAATAAGTATGCTTTCGACCACTTCACTTTAGTGCAATTTTTACTATATTTGTTTTTGTTTACATGCATTGGAAATCCTAGAAATTCTCTTTAGGAGCAATGAACAGGTACGGAAAGGACAAATTGAAATAAGTAGAGTCTGTTCTAAATTCTCTTCTTATATCTAACTATATGGGTGCGTGTAGCGCAGTGGTTAGAGGTGAATTGCAAAGCACATGGGTTCGATCCCGAACTGCAGGCCTAACGAGCCCTCAATCCTTCCTTCAGGGTTCAGCGAATTGCTACCAAAGTTTTCTGGGAGGACAGGAGCACTGACTATATATATCTTAAGTTATCGTCATCTTTTTTCCTGGCAGGGTACTATGTGAAATACAAGCGTAACAATGATGAGAAATGAGCAAGACTCGGATCCTCAGGTGCGATTGGAACAAGTAATTACTCCTTCCGGGGGTTAATTTTCGGATTTATCACTACCCTCGTTTTTAATGCAATTGTTGTAGTTAGTTATAGATGCCATATAGACCTAGGTAATGTGTCATAATCCAGGTATTTTAGCATCCCATGTATTCAAAGGTTTACCATGTACCTCATCTCAATTTGTAGGATTCATTGTCGTTTAACCCTCAACTTTTATTCTTTATAATGTCGAATTGCTATCTAACTGTAAGTGCCTTCACATATTTTCCAGGTTACTTGTGTTAGGATGATAACCTTGGTGTCCACTAAACATGAAACTTTCCTCTCGAATGATTACTCTTCGTAATGATATCTAGTTATTGTATTAAAATCAGTTAATAGCATGACCTCATCGTTAGTATGTGAACGAAATTCGTACATGTTATGCCTGAATGCGTCAACAAATAGAAGTTGGGTGTCGTCGTGCCAGTCATTGTATTTACCTAAGCGGCTTGCACCCGTCTACAAATTCCATTCCCACCAGGATACCTATCGAGTGGTTCACTAGCACATATGTATTAATTTAGTGCGTGGGTGGCTTTCATGACCTCGACAACTAAAAAACTGCTGTTTGAATTCAAAATTTATCTTTGTCAGTTATAATCTCTCCGAAAATTCGTCTATACCTGATTAGAACTTCTAGAAAGTAAAAAAAAATGCCATTAGTAAAATGAAACCTTGATGAATTTTTCCCAGTCGATACACATGATCGCTTCATCTTAGTCGGGTAACGTCATCAACTACAGTGTAGCATTGAACAGCTACAGCTGTAGTGTCGGCTTGTGAGACTGTTTTCAGAAGTGTATGGTAAGAGTTAGTAAGGAAGCGATGGAATAGCATTCTTAGGGCGACTGCAATAGTATTAAGTAGGAGTTTTTAAGCAGGTCAGCTTCACTGCTTGAGCCACGAGCAATGATAGGTTGCCGTATGTGCCTGCGCATTTGAACGTCTTCTCGTACTCAACAAAGTTTCGGTAACTAGTAGATTATTCTCTAGGCAATATAATACCACCTGTGTCACCTGTAGTCCTGTTGATCGTCGAGTGACTTGAGCGTGCGCCATGAAGTCCTCCACTTTTCCCTGTCGTGTGCAAGAGTACCCCAGTGGGTTCTGCTCGCTTTAGGGGCTCGTCGAGCATCATATCTTTCTTCTAGGCTTTTCGTTGAGAACTCTGACCATCGGGTAGGTGGTTTTCCTGCAGTACGTTTGACATCCCGAGGAATCCAGTCCCCAGTCGAAGCTAAGACAATATAATATATATTAAACAAATCCAACTTGTTTATCTTAACATTGTCCAAGATGTTCTGCAAATAAAAATAACCGTGTGTGTAAGGAAGTCGGTCTTGGCAAACTAACTGTACAATCGATGCAATAAATAAACATTAAATAATGTTAACTTTTTATTTGCTGCCTACTGTAGCTTTTCATGACAGGGTATGATGTGAGATCGAACCACAATGATGCTGAGATATTCGCAAAATTTGGACCCCAGGCCAGGTCGAACCACCATTACCCTTTCCGGAGGCTCGAATGTTGGAATTATTAAACACTAATGCACACTGATTCAGTTGTTTTTAAATCTTTATGTGCTATATACTTGATATTTGATGCTCGAATGGCCCGTCCTCACTGGTTGTGCGGGTCCCAGCATAATCTCTACTTTTCAGAGATTTTCTGATTAAGTAATTATGGTGCTCTGGAGTCCTGAGGTCAGCCTGGCCAAAGTCTGCCCCACCACAGGCAGTCGCAGCCCTTGTGGATCAGAGGAAGATTTACCATCATGCGACCGATTTTTGTACCAGGACGGTGATAGATCCTAGTATTGGTTTTACATCGCTGTCTGATGCCCAGGAACACCTCCCAGCCATAATGAGGCGATAAACCGTCAGGAGGATGTGCTATATAATTTAAACAAATGTTAACCATAATATGTTAGAGCTGTAGTGCAGAAATGGACCCAACCGAAATGTTGCTTAAGCCGCAACTTAAATGTACTTCTCGCTGCACACACACGGCATCTTTTATTGAGAAACAGGAAAATCCCCGACCAATGAAGGATGTCGCGCACGAACACATCATGCCCAAGAAGTGTAACCGAAGGGACCTTCGCAGCTGTCGTCTCATATGCATGTTGAGTATACTCTACAAAGGTTTCACGAAGGTTATCCTGTCAGTCATATCAACGACATTGTATGAGGCACAACCAGTTTAGCAAGCAGGATTTCGACAAGAATTTTGCTGCATAGACCACATCCAGACCATGTTCCAGGTGATAGACGTTTGTGTTGAATATCACCTGCGTTTCACACTGTTGAAACGAATGGAGTTCGATGAGGACTCGTCGACCAAGGATTGGACCAGCCCTACATAAGAACTCTATCTGACCATCATCTGAGGGACACCAGGATAGTATGGGTTTCCCATCGATCTCTTGCCATAAAGGGTGAAGAATGAAGCTCTCGGCAATCCTTGAGGGATGCGCCATGCATTCGACTTCATTAAGGATCGTTGGGGAGTGATTGAATCTGGCCTGGCCTCTACAATGATTAGCGGTGGCCTACCAGTGTATCAAGCCAGTACTGCTATGTTCCTAGACAAGTCTGGTACCAATTCGCCGACCCCGGAGGGATGGAAGGCTTGGTGGGTCATAGGCGCGGAGATCGATTCCACGTATGAGTCGCAATGGCGCCTCCAACTACTGCGCCACACGTGCCCCTCTCTTATCATACCCATGGGAAAAAGAGGCTCGAAAAGCGACACCGTATCAGCAAAGCTGTTTAGTACGCTAGTGGAGAACGAAGTCACCGGTCGTTGTTCTCGTTAGATGGTTTTTAAATATCATACATGCCTCAGCGATTCTTCTATTTGCTCGTCTTCTTTGAAAGCGTCATTCATAAAGATAATTGAATTCATTTTCAAGTACGTTCATGTGAGCTCATTCCAATAGACATTCCAATTGAAGACAACAGCTGTTAGTATGGATGGTTGGTGTAGGCGGGAATGACAGAGCGTTAGCATGATCAATTTTCTAGACAGTCACTTAATTCAATAAAGGGCGAAGTTTGTGAATGAGGGATTTATTTGAAATTGCTCGAAATGAGTCGACCCACTCGGGCAACAAAATGTTGAGTTATAAGATCGGATACGGATTTTCTGGAAGAGGTTTGATTGGTGCTTCCAGTGTAGCTTGCATCCATTCCAGGTTAAACAACGAACCCTCGTAGAGTGTCGTTTGCCTAGAAACCAGTTGATCACAATGGGTGAAACTGGTAGATATGATATCAGTTGATATACATTTATCTCTTTCTGCTTATTTGACACCTTTTCTTGTTTTCGAAGGGATCTTTTTAAACTGTGCTAAATTTCAAAAGTGTAAGTTTTTACTTTCGATTCACCCGTCGATTCATTCAGGTCAGAGCTTCGGATCTCATCACTTACTTGTGTGAAGCGGGATACTCTTAGCATCCTCCTTTCGACTGCGCGTTCGATTACGCTGATTGATCTTTCATCCTGCTTACGCAGCGACCAGGTTTCTGAAGGCATACGTTAGGGCAGGAAGAACCGTTGAGTCGAAAAGTGGGCACGGAGTAGGGTGTTCTTTGTTCTCTTTCACTACATCCTCGATGCTCTTGAAAGCTCCCCAAGCCTCTCGTTTCCTCTTGCTCAGCTCTAGAGCTAAGTCGTTCATCATAATGATTTCCCGAGCAAGATAGACATAACTGGAGCATTCGGAGATATTCGTTCCGTTGAGCGTGAATGGGGCAAACGAAACCGTTCTTCTTGAGCATCGTTTTCGTGAGATTTAGTCGAGGACCAATCTTTCCACACGCTTTATCAAAGTCCGCAAGCATACGTTCCGCTTGGCTAATGTCTGGTGTTATAAGGACGATGTCATCAGCAAAACGAAGGTGATGTAACTGCCGACCATCGATTTTCACTCCCACATTATTCCATTCCAATGTTCGCATGACGTTCTGGAGGGTGGCTGTAAATAATTTTGGCGAGATTGTATCGCCCTGCCTAACTACTCTTTTGACGTCAGCGTTAATATCGTTGTAGAATGGTGAAATTTTTCGTGGTGAAATTTTCGTACAGCTCACGAAGAATCTTTATGTACTGAGTAGGGACTCCTTGATTACCAAGGGCTTCCATGACTACTTCAATATCAATTGAATCAAAAGCCTTCTCTAAGTCGATGAAAGTGAGACAGAGCGGTCTTTTGTACTCTCGCGATATTTCAATGAGCCTTGTTATCGTGTGAATGTGGTCCATCGTACTAAATCCTTTTCGAAACCCTGCTTGCTCGCACGGCTGTCCTTCGTCCAGTGTTCTGTCAATCCTGTTCAGGATGACTCGAGTGAAAAGTTTGTAGACGACAGACAGCAAGCAGATTGGGCGATAGTTGCCTATATCGTGTAGGTCGCCCTTCTTAAACAACAACACGGTCTTGCTGGTCTTCCACTGAGTAGGGACCATGCATTCAGACAGGTAACGTGTGAAGAGCCGAGCCAGTGTGCTTACGAGGAACGTTGGCGGATAGTTCTTCAAATGTTCTGAGCTTAACCTCTCCGGACTTGGTTTTGTTCGATTTTTCACTGACGAAATGGCATGTCGAATTTCGATTACTTTCGATTAGTGACAGAAATGTAAAAAACGGAAACAATAAGGAAAAAACGGCGAAAAAAGAATTGAAGAATTTCGTTCACATATTAAATCTGAGGATGAATGAGCATATCTTCTTATCGTTCAGTTATTGACGATCGTTGTGCTGATTCTACTGGATCCGACCTATGTGACGGCTTACATTTCCGTCAACTACGAGATCGTGCTCATCTACATCGTTTCGGCACTTACTCTACTGTACTGCGTTGTCTCCATTGTCATGTACTTCCTGCTCGCCAAACGTGGTGATGAGACACCTCTCACCAACTGCTCACTGTCGGTCAGTTGGTTTTATTATTTTATTTTTAACACACCACTCTTATAGCTTTGCCCGATAAAGACATTCAGCTCTATAAAATAGCATTGAAACAAAATTGTTCAATAACTCTTTTGTAACCCTAATAACCCTTCACACCTTCTGTACATTGTTACAATATTCAAGTTCTCTTCGAGGTTGTCTTTTTGATAGAGAAGGCTGGGGTCTGATAGCACTAGCAATCCTCGAAATTTGAAGGCAATGAATAAGAATTAGGAACAATGTTTTGCAAGAAAATATTTTTTTTCTCTTTAAGAACTTTATTTGTTTTGACCTTAAAACTTTGATTTTCATGAGATAGAAATCCTTGAAGAGAACGATTCTTAAAGAATTGGACCGTTGATCAAAACCAAAGACTATCTTTCATCTCTTGCTTTTCTCTCCTAGGAGGTGATCTTTTCGACGGCGGGAATCATGGGATGGCTGATCATCATCGGTATTGGTGGCACAATATCTCAAAGAACCATCATTGAGACCGGAGAGCGGTTCGGATGGATTGGAGTGAGTAGTTGTAAATTGTTCATCAAACACACGAACGAATTTCAGTATTCAAGCCTTTAGATCTACTTCTATCGTGTTAGAATTAGTGAATCAATGATAAAAAAGAATTTTTGAGATGTGTGGTTAATAACCACAACGATGCTGAAATACTCGCAAAACCGGGACCCAGGACCAGATGGGACCGCGATCTCCTTTTCCGGTGTCTGCGTATTATACACTACGCCACAGAGCCCCTTGCTTTGCGTTTCTCTCAGCTAGTTTTCTACCTAACACCGATAGCAATCACCCGTCTGCAGAATTGATCTGGAGAACACAAATCGCCGGATTGCAGCGTAGAAGCCTAGCTGAGAGATACGCAGATCAAGGGCTTACGCGGCGCAATGTATAATGCGCTAGTCTCTGGAAAGGGAAATCGTGGTTCGATCTAGTTCGGAGTCAATGCAAATATCTCAGCATCGTTGTGGTTGTAGTGCATATTATATCCTCTCGTGAAAAATTATGGTAGATAGAAAATAAGATGTTAACATTGTGATTAGTAATCGGCTTGTGATTTGCCTAACTATTTGATTAGAAAAAGTTTCTTTCATAATGAACCATCACTTGCTAATTCTTTGCTGTATATTTTATTGCTTACGTCATCGGAAATCCACGGGAACTGTTAAAGGATTTAATAGGAGGGCTACAACAATCTGAAGATTTCTCATAGAACGACCATCAATCACTCGTGAACTGCTCAGTGAAGCTCGTTCGTAGGTGGTCTGTTTTTTATTTTCACAACCGAACTTGGAGAACAAGACACAATCCGCGAAATTCTAGGAAACCATTACCCAGGTACGCTTGTCTAAGCGGGGAAATTACCCGTTTTCACATGTAGTGCTGCTCCCAGTTCATCTTTCATTCATATCGGCTTCTCATACCTTTATCAACGAACGTGAGCGAACTCATGTGTGGATTCGCCTGCAATTTCAAGCTGTGTTATGTTCTCCCGTCAACAGTGGTCAACCTTGCTTTTTCTTGGTATTTCTCCTGGAAATCCGAGGCAGTTGGACTAGGATATTCTATGACAACAAGTTGACAGCTTTCGCAGATCGAGAGAAAATTTGCTACTTTGCAGTTAGAATTCTTATAACGCGGCAGCGACTTCCGAGTACGGACCGATTTGTGCGATTAGTCGATCGGCGCTTGAAAAAAGAAGAGAAATAAGAGTTAATAATGCTGAGATATTTGCAAAACTGCGGACAGTAGGTGCATAGGCATAGGCCTGGCCCGCGATGGAGAAAGAACGCGCTATTGTCCTTTCCGGGGAGTAACGCGTTCACCACCACACCATGCGGGTCCTTCGTTTTGCCTGTCTCTCAACTAGTTTTATCGATCTTTTGCCGTGGGCAAAACGAAGGACCTGCATGGTGTGGTGGTGAACGCGTTACTCCCCGGAAAGGACAATAGCGCGTTCGTTCGCAGACACCTGCGGTCCGTAGTCGCAAACAGAAGGATGAAAATCTGAAGAATAATTACACGATCACCGGCTTCTTGAAAAGTCCATCGCTTTTTTTCATCTGTCTTCCACCGAGGAAGAACAGCCGCTCAGAGTCGTATATGGCTGACGACTGCAGCACCCCCAATCAACGATCGATACGAAGGTAAGGGGCGAGATCTCGCGTAATCTCGGGACATTCTTCCCTGCTATTCATTGTAGGATTTTTGGCGTCTATACAAAAAGCCTCGAGGAGTTTGCGCGTTGGTGTTTTAGTATCCCGTGCGAGGATAGCGACTTTTACATCAAAATCGTCTCCGTTATGCTTTTGTATCCTATGCGTCCCTAGTGGCGTGTCTTGTCTTGCTTTTTGTTTGCCATTTAGGCGTTCTTTTACGCGGATACATAAAGGTGCACCCGTTTCGCCAATATATTCGTCTCCGCAAGTACCACAAGAGATCAGGTATATCGTACCTGAACTCATGCAGTCACCGTCCCTGCCATAAGGGCAGATTACGCAATTTTGTGTTTCACGCAGACGGTCATGCAAGCGGTTACGAACTAACTGGCGACGAAGAGTATTCGGTGGTATTTCAATTATCGCTACCGATTCCTCTAGACCTGCCCTTTTTAGGGATCGTTTTGTAGCTATGCTTATTTCATCGCTAATGAAGGGCAAGATAAATGGGACTTTGTTTTGGCCGAACCGTTCCTTTTGGAGCGTCGCTCTTTCTCGAAACTTATCTCGTGGGGTTACAATTTCGTAGCTATTGGAGATCTCGTTCAATAATTCGAAGCATTTGTCCATCTCCTCCTGTGTAGAGAAGATGACAAAACAATGGTCTATACATCTGCAGTAGTGTAGCGGCCGGAGACCGAGAACGGCTTCCACTCTAGATATAAACGCAATGGCAAGGCTTGGTGCCAGTCGCTGTCCCATTGCCAGCCCCCTTATTTGCGCGTAGTATTTCTCAGACCATCTGAAAATCGAGCAGTTCAGGCACTCCTTTAAGAGAGCCATGAGCTGCTGGATGGACAAGCCATGCATTTTTATTTTTCCTTCATGTTCAACAAGGAGTTCGAAGATGGCTTGCATTGCGGAGGCATTCGATACGTTGGTGTACAGCGCGGTAATGAGCTCTTTTTGCTGTTCTTTGTTTAGCCTGATAACGGAGTCGATCTTGAAATTCATAAAGGTTGCATGCTATCCTACGCAAGGTTGTTTTAGAAATGAGCTGTGATGGTGAAAAGCTCGGGCCCAGTTCTAAAACGCAGCGCGCACTCTCAGGTATTGTCATACTCCTAAGTACGGTGACTCTAGACTTTTTTGCTGCAGCATCAACCGTATTTTGACTCCTAGCAAAGTTCGTTTCTCTATGGTTTCTTGAAGCCGAGACACGCGAATTATTCAACAGATTCTCAAACTTTCACTGCAAGGCTATTTTGGCATTAGACCTAATAGAGTCGCATATTAATATTGACCCACCAACTATTCTCCTCCAAAGTTGATCCTCCAAATACAAAGCACAAAAAAAACAAAGCACAAAATTATCAACCTCGTGTAAGCTCATCAAGGAAAAAATACATATTGGTTAAGCACAAAATTGTTTCTTCGTCACACATTTCATCTTCCTTGCTAACATTTTCTTCCGTTTGCTTCGTAGTGCGGCGCGGAGTAGTTCCATTTCGATTCCTCGTGCTTGTTGGCTGCCCTCTGGTTGACCGCATATCTCGTGAAGCTGTTTCCGTTTTATGAACTTCGGCACGACTCGGTGTTGAATGCAGCGGCGGAGAAAGTGGATCTGTTGTCTGCCTAAGACGATCTTTTGTCTTAGTGTCAGTGCTTCCTTCACAAGTCGAAAGTGCTTTGCTGGAACATCTTGTAATAGTATCCAGGATCGACTTTTTATTAACCTCGGTATTGCAATATGAATGCGTTGTTTTCTTGTTCAGCAATCGCGAGGTTGTTATACAGCATACATTTACTTCCATGCAATAACACACATATGCTCTTTAACAATCTCGCAATTGCTAAGAAAGAAAACGACGAATTCAGTATCGCCTTCTTCAGAGCCTGGAAGGGCATTCCTCCCTGCTATTCATTGCGGGATTTTTATCGAAAAAGCCGAAAAGCGAAAAAGCCTTATCTTCATGCCCTTGCCCTTCATTAGCGATGAAATAAGTGCAGCGATGAAACGATGCCTAAAAAGGTCAGCTCTAGAGGAATCGGTAGTGATAATTGAAATACCACCGGCTCCTCTACGTCGTCAGTTAATTCGTAACCGCTTGTATGACCGTCTGTGTGAAACAACAAATTGCGTAATTTGTCCTTACGGCAGAGACGGTGATTGCATGAGTTCAGGTACGATATACCTGATCTCTTGCAAGGATTGCGGAGATGAATATACTGGCCAAACGGGTAGGTCCTTGTATCCGTATTAAAGAACACTTAGATGGCAAACGAAAAGCAAGACAAAGCACTCCACTAGGCAAGCATAGGATACAAAAGCATAGCTGAGACGATTTTGAAGTTTATGTCAATATCCTCGCACAGGAGACTAAGACATTAAAACAGGGAGGAATGCCCAGAGGTCACACGCGACCTGACCCTGTATCTTCGAATCAATTTCTGATGTGGGGTGGCGCAGTCATCAACCATAAAAAAGGGCAAAGCTTTCGGCAATCCCTGAGGGTGCGCCATGCATTCGACTTCATTAAGTATCGTTGGAGGTGATTGAATGCATATCTGGCCTTTACAATGACTCGCGGTGGCCTACCGATGTATCGAGCTAGTGTTGCTATCCTCCCAAACAAATCTGGTACCAATTTGCCGATCCCGGAGGGATGGAAGACTTGGTGAGCCATGGGCGCTGAGATCGATTCCATGTGCGTGTCGTCGCACTGGCGCCTCCAACCACTGCTCCACACGCGCCCTTATCATCAACCATATGCGACTATAATCGTAAGTGTTATTGAAGCGCTTGGCCTGGTAAATTGCAAATCAGTATAGTATACCCATCTAGGCTCTGAAAAAGGCGATACTGCCGAAACTTCAGCTACTCTTGTATTGTATTGTGTGTTTTTCTATAGAAGTAAATGTATATTGTATAACAACCTCGCGACTGCTGAACAAGAAAGCAGCGCATATTCATATTCCAATGCCGAGACTAATAGAAAGTCGATCCTGGAAACTGTTCATTCTTGTTAATCATCTGACTTTATTCTCTACATTCTCAACCGTTACAAACCAGTTCGACACTTTTTTCACGTAGTCTCTCAGCGAGCAATTCTTCCGCCCATCCTTATCGGCGGCAACATTCATCTCGAAATCCACAGAAGTTTATTCCTAGAATACTTTTGTAGAACTCAACAACGGGTAAGCCTATATGTGACGATATGCAACAACAAGAATACGTTTCATCGACGATGTTGTAGTGGAACTGGTCTTGTGAGACCACAAGTGGGAGGTTTCATTCTGTATGAACTGCAACTGAAAGAAGAATCTAAATGAATCCATGAAAAAAACTACCAAGAAAAAATAGTGCGAATATATAGATAAAAGCAACCCACCGGTTTTCTTCTTTCATTCAGCTTTTTTCAAAATTTCGCTAATTGATGCAATAATTTCTCGGGTTAAAATCTGTACCCCGGTAGCTCATTTGTTTCACTAAATCGTGAAATGAAGACTACACGTCAGCTCATGATAATACGTAGGGCATTTCTTAGAGTTCCCTTGCAATACACATATTCTCACTGTTTCGATTCCAAGACAGGAATAATCGAAGCCCTCCATGCCTCCAGTGTCGGCGCACTGCTACAAGATTCGTCTAGGAGTGATGACATCACTTACTTGATACATCGACCACCTGTACAAGCGAATGAAGTCGAATGCAAGGAGCATCCCTTAGAGATCTGACCAAGGTTGAACACTTTATGTTTTTGTCGTGGAATATTATATAATCTATAATACATCCATAGTGTATTTATAACATAATAATAGATCTATAATACATAATCTTTCTGTCACATCTTAGAATTGATTTTTGATGTGGGGTGGTGTGGTCATCAGCCATATGCGACTCTGACCAGCTGTTCTTCACCAGTGGAAGGCACGTGAGAAACGGTTTTTCGAGAAGCTGTTGATCGTGTGATTACCGTTCCGATGATTCTCAACTTTCTGTTTGCATCAATGAAGCGTTTGTACCTTTGAAGCCTGCTAAATTACTGATCAATATACCCATCCAGGCTCTGAAGAAAGCGATGCTGCCAAAACATCAGCTACTGCCCTGTTGTTTGTGTTTTTTGTACGGAAGTATATAGGTGCAGTATAATGACGTCGCGACTGCTGAAAAAGAGAACGACACATTTATACAGAGGTTAATAGGAAGTTGATCCTGGGAACTTTATCTTTCCATTCTTCTATTGGTACCCATGAAGTAGCGGACATTCACATTTAATAGGTCGGCAAATTTTACAAATGGAATATTCTTTGTAGAGGCAATTCTCTAAAAGACGAATTTCATGATGTGCACTTTGTCCTATTTTTTCTTCCACTCTTCCTTGGCACTCATTCAACTCACATGGTTGACGCTTCCTCTGCTGACTACGATTTCATTATAGGAAAACTGGGAAGGTGCAAAAAGTCTCAGCTTGTTCGCTCTGCTTCATAATTTTCTTGCTTAGACTATGTAACGTGATTTCATTGATAAGGAGACAATTAGCATCTCATTCAATTCACGCTTTTATCCACATCAACTGGACACTAATAGAGCTTCCATTAGGAGTATAATGGTAGTGATGCTATGGACGGAAAATGTGTTGTTGCGAGCGAACATCCTGGCAGCGTCCAGAGAGAGAGGGAGAGAGTACTTGAAGAGAAAGCAAATCAGGCCAAACCAGAAAATTATAATGTGGATGGAAATTGTACCGAGACCTAAACAAAGCTTTACGAAGAGAGCCATTCAACTGTGCAGCTAAATAAGGTACCTAGTAATAAAAGCGTGTAGCGCAGTGGTTAGAAGAGCACAGTAGTGTGCACAAAATGGTCGTTGCTTTAACATCGCACAGCGGGCAAACTAAGGCGTCTATAGCACGGGTGTCTAACAACCGGCACCGAACTTATTTAAGACGTTAAAAATGTTAAACTTCTACAACACTGAGCTCCCGAAAGTCATTCCATGGACTAAATGTGAATCTTCTGCAAGTCTGACTTCTGCAATGCTTAATGAAGTCGGGTGCAACTTTTATCTACACACAATAGATTAACGCCGAGCACTTTACCCTTTTTTAGCTTATTATCTACTGCCTATTCTTTTTAATGGCAGGTTATATATTGCAAAATATAACTTTAGTGGTGCTGAGATATTTGCAAAACTCTGGACCGCAGGTGTCTATGGTGGGGAGCGAACGCGCTACTGTCCTTTCCGGGGAGTAACGCGTTCACCACAACACGATGCGGGTCCTTCGCTTTGCCTGTCTCTCAGCTAATTCTATCGATCTTTTGCCATCAGCAATCACCCGTCAACGGGATTGATCTGGGGAGCCCACATCGCTATTGAACCCAGTTAAGCTGAGGCTGCAGTTATAATCACAATTTTAGCTTATTATTTACCGCCTACTCATTTTAATGGCAGGTTATATATAGCGAAATATAACTTTAATGATGCTGAAAAAAAGGCAGGAAAAACGAAGGGCCCGTATGGTGTGGTGGTGAACGCGTTACTCCCAGGAAAGAACTTTGCCCTTTGTTGGGCTTGTTCCGGAATTTTCGAGTACTCCTCTACTCTTCTGCCTAATGAGCTCTACTCAGTTGAACGACATGAAGAGTACCGTCTTCATACGGGGATACGTATTTTTATTATTTTAAGTACAGAAAACAATTAAAACTACCTGTGAAATGCGGCACAGGTGAATAACTTGATCCAGTTTCATAAAAGGAGTGTGTGCTTCACTACAAAACAACGATGTAGATGGACTTGCTGATGAACAAGTCATGCAGGCTTAGTCTTTATCTGATTGCACTATTAACTCAGGACAGTTCCATTCTTTATGTTACGCATTAATGCCTCTAGGAAAAAGCAAAAAAAAAACACATAAGAGACATAGAGAAGACATGAAGAACAGATATCTTTATGCCCTACACGATGAAATAAAAATAGAGTGTGGATGCAGAAAAGAACGAAATGATGTTGGGATGACATCCACTGCCCTCTCTTCTTGTTGCTCTGTCTATTTGCGCCCAAAACGAAGGTATTCGTGCTTTCTCTTGCCGAACCTATAAACCACTCGGTTGAAATATTTCGTCACAGGACAGTTAGTGGAGGTGTCACGCAGATATGACTATTTTTAGGACTTCGACAAGTTTCTTTCTCAAAACATTTTTGTAGAAGCCTTTTATTGAACGACTCAATACTTCACCGTTTTACCATGATTGGAAGATGTACCTGGATGCCCATGGTTAGGCAGACCGACTCCTATTAAGAAAGGGTTTATCCGAACTGCCCTTGTTGAGCTGACGAGAGTTTCCTATCATTTGTTGTTGTTGTTGTTGTCACTTTTGTGATTTGACGGATGACATTTCGGCGAGCTCGCCTTTTTAGAGTTATTTTGCAAGGTGTGGGACCATCGTGTGCTGTTTACGTGGGCTTCATCGTTTGAGTCCCGAACATCAGCCAATGATAAACCCTTCCTCGAGTTAGCTGCCTGTTTGGATAAAACCAGCTCACAAGATAGCAAACTTTCTTTCCAATCAAGGTGTTTGGCAAGTAACTTTGCTAAACAATACCGTAATGTTCTCGAATGGTTGTATCCTTTGGACAAGAAATTTATATGTACTAGCCAAATACCAGCCAAACAGAAACTGTGGTGTGATCCATTCGAATTCTCTAGAAAACTGGCCATCCGCGTACTCTCCTTGATGCCCCTCTGAACACCATCTTAGGCGTATTTTAATTCGAAAGTGTCTCTAATTGCAATAACTACTTCTAGGTGAAACTGTAATTCATGGCTGAATGAAAACTATTCAGCAGGTTGATTACCTTCAGCTATTGTCATACTCATGTAAGCTGACACTAAAAGGAAAAGTAGAAAGAAGCACAAATAAAAGCACACTGAAGCCTAAGAATGATAACATTGCAATAGGCAGCTATCAAGTTATATAAGTTGTTTTCTGTCCCCACGACACTGAACCCAACACTAAAGTTCACTTTCATTGAACTGCATATGCATTTGCGTGCTCGTGTGTATATGGATGTATGTATGTATGTATGTATGTATGTATGTATGTATGTATGTATGTATGTATGTATGTGTGTGTGCATGTGTGTATTTGTGTATCTACGTGTATATATGTCTGTATGTTTACACGTATGTGTGCATTATACAAGCAGTTTCAAAGTCTTCTCAAAATGAACCTCTTGTGACATAAATTCTCGCCAGTATATTTCCCACGGGTTCACTACTTTATCTAATGATAAACTGCCGTATGTGAGAAATATACCATATTTAACTTTCCCAAAAGTATAAAGAAAAAGGGCCAAAAAGTCAGCCAACTACTACAATGTTTCCAACGACGTGTTACAGTTTTATGTGAAAGCCGTTTTTATAGGTTCGAAGCTGTCAAGCTCTACTCATTTGGTATTAAAAATTAATCGTCGCTTCTTTTCTTTACACTGAAAAATGACCAGAGCTAGCCGAAGGAATTTGTAAAGCCATTGCAAAACTGCTAGTGAATAAGATGCTATTGACCTGATGAAGTTTCTATGTTTCCCGATATTGGCAATGAATTAGGAATTGGCTCGCACCAAAGCTATCATCAGTTCGAAACAGTATTTCACACGAGCTTTCACGGCTCCCATTTCCCACCTACCTCAAGTACTCGTGCTTTCTCTTGCCAAATCGTAGATACTCATGCTTTCTCTTGCCAAATCTGAGATATTCGTGCTTCCTCTTCTCGATGCCGTTCTCGTCCGCCTCAATGCTTTCATCGACCGCCGATGTGATTCCTAAAATTCATCGATTAAACAATGAATAGAGAAGAAGATTTAAATGAAAGCTTGGACTCTGGAATATTTTTTTAGAAGAAGCCTTACCTACGAGTCGATACTGATTTATTCGGAAACTATTTGCTCAAGGAAATTTTAAACGAGATCCACTTTTTGTATGTAACCGGAATTCACTGCTTAAATAACCGTTCTGTCATTTCCACCACTGTGAAGTGTTCTACGTTACGAGTCCTTGTCTTTCTAACCTTGTCCACCAGTCTGATATTTTATTTTGCATCTAGTGATGATTGCGATAATAGGCCGCGTGTGGCGCAGTGGGCAGAGGCGCCCTGCAACACACACATGGAATCGATTACCGCGCCCATAATCCAGTAAGCCTTCCATCCTTCCGGGACCAGTAAGTTGGTATCAGACTTGTCTGGGAGGATAGCAGCACTGGCTCGATACATCGGCAGGCTACCGCGAGTCATTGTAAAGGCCAGATATGCATTCAATCACCTCCAACGATACTTAATGAAGTCGAATGCATGGCGCATCCCTAATGGATTGATCATTGAACGCCAAGAACTTTGTCCTTTATCTTTTATCTAATGATAATGATTTCTATCAATTCCTACGTGATTTCTATTCCTACGAATCTCATTTTTTCCACCATTCATTCGGTATCGTGATTCGAACTAACTGCAACGAATGAACACCGTACGCAATGGTGGAAATTCATCTGATATCGAAACCTCTTTTGACCAAAAGTAGCTCATTATTTAGCACTTGATTTGAAGGAAACATCTTTGGCCAAAACGTGTGGCTAAAAATTTGTTCCAGAGGCGGAGTTCTTTCATGATATAACTGAAGTGAAGATAAAATTCTCGCTACTCTTAACAAGAATGAAAAAAGAACAAAAACAAAAATGTCTCTATCAGAAAAAAATAAAGTAAGAGAGTATTAGCTTAAAAGTAGTGAGATGATTGCCTTGAGGTTATTTGCAGAAAATCGCCGAGATAGTCCGAGTTTCCTTTTCCGTATCGTTCTGGTTTCTTTTTGGCATTGAAAGCTGATATTGTCCCCTTCCTTACTGGATCATTTGAACAGGCAGAAACTCATAGGGAATTTCGTAACAGGGAAGAAACCGCAAAGCGCGTCTAATTTCCCCTCTCATTTCCCTCGCGTCAGCTGTTTTTCACCATTTAATTCTTCTGCAGCGCCGAATAGAAAACACTTCCTATGCGCTTCTAGTCGCTCCAATCTCTGTGTATTAAGCTATACCATCTGCAGGTCTAATTCACTTTGACAGAAGCTTTCAATGACGGAAGAAAAGAAGCTTGTTAAGGAAAGTTTTTCATTGGACGTTTTGATTTGGTAAGACTTCATTTCTAATAGGTATGAGAAGGAGCTAATTTTAAGCTAATACTCTTTTACTTCATTTTTTTAAGGGCGCATGTAGCGCAGTGGTTGGAGGCGCCACTGCGACACGCACACGGAATCGATCGATTCTCGCGCCCATGGCCCACCAAGCCTTCCATCTCTCCGGGATCGGCAAATTGGTACCAGACTTGTCTGAGAGGATAGCAGTGCTGGCTCGATACATCGGCCGGCCACCGCGAGTCATTGTAAAGGCCAGATTCACCTCATACATTCAATCACCTCCAACGATACTTGATGAAGTCGAGTGCATGGCGCATCCCTCAGGGATTGATCAACGCGGAGAGCTTTATCCTTTCTCCTTTATGAGAAGGTGGAATTAACGGTAGACTGTAGTAATGGTGGAAATACTGTTCCTTATAAATGTGTGGTTTTCTTTCTTAGCAGTCGCAAGGTTGTCATTCAGCACACTTTTACTTGGTGAACTGTTTCTTTTGTATTTAAAATGTTTAGAGAATGCTGAAACATGGTCATTTTCAATCAGACGATGTTGGAAGTGGAAATGTTCCTCCACATTCTGCTTTTGAAGAGTAGTGCTGTCAACCACACCAATTATCTTGACGTGAATCACATTCCAATTAGCCTCTTCCACTTCTGCTTGTTGTCCTGAGAACCATTTAACGCCTTTCTCCCAGATGAATGTGGCAATGCAACGCTTGATAAAATGGCATAATGTGTTGGATTTGTCAATTTGCTCCTGAGCATCTCTTGGAAACCGTCAAAAAGCATCGATAGCAAAGTGTCGTAGGAATCGCTTCACACTATGGATGTCTCGATTTTAATGGATTTTGAAGACAGAATGGTATTGAAGAAAACATGGGGAACCCGAGAATTGTGGGCTGCAAGACCATATCGATGGAAAAAGTGGCTGTACTGATATTCTGAATAACTCTCCATGATTGGATGCGTGTGATGCAGTGGTGAGCGGTATCTAATCCACACGTGATCTTTAGTTCGATCGCTAGCCTAAGAGAAAGCAAGCTCTTCATCTCTACTAGGTGGGCAGATCAGTCAGTACCAGACTTGTCTCAGAGGATAGAAATACCGAGTTCATCCTTTGTAAGGCCCAACAATTCATTATTTACGCTAACTATGCATACAATCACTTCAGCTCTACAGTGCTACGAATTGAGCCGAATGCATGGTGCTCCCCTAAGTGATCGATAAACAACGAACGCTTTGTCCCTTGTTCTATCGATATAAGCTCATAAGTTCTACGTGCTCCGTAATTCGTTGTCCTCGCTCACCGAAACTGATGAGGCACTGAATTGATACGTTTAATATTCTCTTGTACAGTGCCATTTGACATGGCCGAATGACATTCGCTAATTCACAGTGAGGAACACAGTTCTCCTATCTGAAGATCGAAGGAAGGAGGAAGTATATCGAACATTTCCAAGCCTTTAAATGAAAAGTGAGGTGGAAGTTTGTGATGAAGCAACCGAAAACCTCAAAGAACTTTTTGAACCACTTCATATCAGGTCATTGAACAATTATGAAATCGAGGTAACCCACCGATTTCCTACTATGGTGTGTTTTTACATTTATTTACGACTTTTAGAAATTCTGATTTCTCCTCTAATCGTCTTCGTTTCGCACTTTTCAATTCATGTGGAAACTTTTCAGTTCATTTACAACATAATCCATTTAAATAATGCTAATCATCCTTTTTCCTTTTGTTTTCTCTTTCTCTTTTCACCAAAGAAAAGATGCACGGCAAACCTCCTCAAATCCCAGCCGTTTTTCATGCCTTATTTATCACTTTTCGTTTATTTTACATGACATCATTACGTCTCCTGTGCGGATCCCAGCACTTGCATTCAATTCGTTCTATTCTCCATCATCGTCAATAAAAATTTTTCACATGTATCGGCGGCTGCTTGAGGATTTCGTCTTTTTTATGAACGTCGTAAACTGCTATGCTAGTCGACTCTCCAAGAAAGCTTGGAGATAGCCGGCTAAGTCGTTTCCACCCACGTGGGTTGGAAAAGGGCATTTAGGGAGGAAGGAGGGATGGTACAACCAGTACCATACTCCCCGATGGCTCACTAACCACTGCGCTATATCCTACCCCTTCTTTCATGCTTTATTTCGTGGAAGATTAGAAAAGTGCAACAGTTAATAGAAGAAATTTTTCGCTCAATTTCCTAGAATAGTTTTATCTCGATTCCTCGTACAAAGAGTAGAAAGGATTTCTAAGCATCATTTTAGCAAATACTTTTCACCTTTTCTCTTCAGCGAAAGAGTTTTAGAGAATACTAAGAGCTGACCTTGGTTCTGCATTAGTCTGTCGAGTCCTTCGTTGACGAGAATGCCGAGCTGAGCAAGCAATGTACTGGTCTCACTGAGCTGACAAAGCAGAAGCTCCTGCTGGTCACCGCCATTTGAAAGGATCTAAATAAGAGCAACTTTTTTTCATTGCTACCTTTTTATGCCCACGCTATTTTTAGTGGCTTGTCAGTACTAGTACTCCTTCAAATTGATAAATGCAAGTAATTCGAGATGCACTTGCGAAAAGAACGTGACTTTTGAGAAAGAGTTGCAAGAAAAAGGAGTACACTGTATGATGTGGAATGTCGGCGTGTCAACGGATTTCCACTGGGGATTTACTTACACATGAGTAGTAACAAAAACCAGCTGTTTTTAGCCTCATCATCGAGATGCGAGAGGTCCTAAATGTGAAAGTACATTCTACAGCAAGTTGTTCACCTTTAACGGCATGGTCCCATGAACTGGGAGTTTCCTACTTTGACCAAGAGTCCAGCTAAATGCAAGCCAATTCCTTTAGTGTAATTACAGCCGTCCAACAACAGAAAAGAAAAACGCCATGACAAACGTCCCGACTATAGCGATGCCGTAGATGACTTCGGGATAACTTCGCATAAATCTTGGCAAACCAGTAGTAGGAAAACCCAATGAATTGAAGATATGATGGGGTTCACCCGGTTCTTCGTAAACTTAAATAATTCAACTTGAAGCGATAATAAGGGATTTCATATGCGACATGCACCTAAGTATTCTCTACATTAATATAATACCGTTTTCGGTTCCCACCGCAGACGGCAGCAGTTCGGAGCTCTACAAATCTCTCAGTATCGTTATGGTTATATTTCTGCTTATCGTTAAGTAGTTTCACTCCCTTCAATAGTAATATTATCGTCGTCTCCCATCCCTCATAAGTAGTTTAATTATTACTTTAGTTAAAATCAGAAAATAAATCGAGCCAGTACTGGTATCCACCCAGGAAAGTCTGGTACCAATTTGCCGATCCCGAAGGGATGGAACACTAGATGCGCCACAGTCATCGAAATCGATCCGATGTGCATTGCAGAGCGCCTCCGACCACTGCGCTACATGCGCTATTAGTTAAAGCTTCAAAAATTTCTCCTAAATACTTGTGCTTTCAACTGGTGAAGATGACTATGTCAGTACCAATCCAAAGACTCCACTGTGATCATATTCTTGCTGAGGGAGAAATCCTAGTAAAGCAAACATATTAATCAGTAAAATTGAATTTTTCTGCTCGTGATTTTTGGTCTTCTATTAGATTGACTTTTTTCGCTGTATTATAATGCGTAGCGGTGATTAGAGTAATGATTAAAAATAATGAAAACTATGGAAAAGACGGTAGAAAAGTTCGTTTCAAGTTCTTCCCATACGGATTTTTTCTTGATCTCAAAACGTCAGAACTGAAGTTGGTAGAAGCATTTCTGAAAAATTCCAGTTTTTCTTCAGAAATACCCTTATGATTGTTATCAGACTCAATCTTATACACGATGTTGACAATTTCGTTTTGTTGGCCGTAGAAATGTAATTTGGCGCGAAGACAAAGTAATCTACTGGATAATTGGGAGTTATGAGAAAGGAATGAGTGGAATGTTAACATCTGGATGATGTCCATGAAAACAGCGCTTGTGGTGGAAGATTTCATTTCGAGGCCTGGTAGCCTTCTTTTTTTTCTTCTTCTTCTTCTTCAACTCGAAATGCGTCATAGCTATGACGGCCAAAGTGAATGAAAACGAGAATAAAGGACAGCTATCCTTTGCAAAGTACGCGCTTCTATGGGTGGAAAGAAAAAGTTTGGCAAATCTTATGACTATTCTACGATAAATCCCAGTAGGGGCTTTCCTTTAACCCTGGCACTGATCAAGTAATTCACTATTTTCTAGATGAGTATGCACGAGGTGGTTACTAAAGCACTCATTAGTACACAATAGCTGACGTTTTGACGATTTCGCCTTCTTCATAAACCGGTAGGGTCATATTGACGCGCAGTCCACTCAGTCAAGCGCTTTCATATCCTTAGCAGATAGGACTTTTTACATAAACGTTTATTGCAAATGTAATTATATTACCACTAGTTTGTATTACTGCAAGTCATTTTAGATGTTTGCTCGTTTGTATTGTGTTTGTGTTTTATTTTTCATTTTGTTTTCGTTTCCATACGACCCGTCTTCACGTTAACTGTGCGGATCCCAGCTCTTCTAACATTGGATTTGTTTCCTCGCATCCATCATCCACGAAGGTCTTCGAACTTTTGCATGCGACTTCGGCTGCTTCCTGATGATTTATTTCTTTATCTTGAATGCTATAGAATGCTGGTCGACTCGATTCTTCTTCGAGTCCTGAGATAGCCGGGCTGAAGCGTTCCCACTTGGATTACAGAGAGTGAATTTTTCTCGGACAAGTCCGGTACCAATTTCCATACCCCAGAAGGATATGAGACTTGGTATGCCCAGAATCGAATCGAACCAGCATCGTGCTTATATTTGCGATTACTGATTAACATTTATATGCAAAATTTTATTTGCTAAGGTTATGGTAATGTTTGGCTGAGTGGATTTCGTATCGACTTAAGATTTCCTCGCTCGGATGAGGGCGAAATCGCCTAGAAGTCAGCTACTGTGAATGAACGTTGTCCGTCTCTCAATTTTATGACGTGTCTTTGAATAAGAACTAACAACTCGCAAATGTACATTCCTCTTGAGAACTTGAATAGGATGATTAGGGTTCCGTGGGAGAAATATGTGCAAAAGAAAAACAACTTGATAGTTATTGTACTCGTAGATGCTTTCTCGAGAGGCTTTTCTTCTACAGTACCTTCTCTACTGGTACAGTAGATCCTCTACCCTATATGTTTCATCAGAGCACAAGAATACTTACTTTCTACACATTGTAGTTTATGCAAAAGCCACTATTAGTAGGAATTGGTTCATCTATCTCTCTCTCTATGGGCTTCATTGCGTTATTTTGTTTTCCGTAACAGAGGGAATCAAGTGTAGTTATGGATGTGTTAGTATTTCTACAAACAAAAAGCGATAAATGAATTTGTTTTAGGATATTTTTATCCTATTTTGTCCTGGGAACTATTTTTGCGCTATTTTTTTTTTTTGCCGATCTTTCCTAAGATGTCCAGATATTTTCTGAAGAACAGCCTAAAAGAATTGCACAGAACCATAAAAGGTTTGACAAAGTTTTGCCCTACGATTATTATCATAACAAGTGTCGACTACTTGGATTTATTTTTATCAAACATGCTAGAGTTCTTCTACAACACATGCATAATCACTTATCAAATGGTTGTCATGTAAATGACACTTGTACCCTAAGCTCAATGGCGATCGATATGCGAGATTTGCGTGTACATCTTGGATGAGCGTTAGGCCTAAGGGCACTGAAAATTCCTCGACCTATTGTCATGTTCGTTAGCTAACCAACCACTATTCATTCATTTTCAACACATTTTTTTCCTAGAAAGGTCCTCGTAAAAAATGCCAATTTCAGTGGAAACCTTGATATACATAATTTAATTCAGTCTCTAATTGTATAAAGTGAAAATTACAGGTACTTTCATTATTACCCATAATTACCAGTTGCTTCTCAATGTAACAAATTACCCTAAAGGTCTATGCGAAACGATTCTTTGAATTTGACACTTGCATGACCACACTTGATGAATGATTTTGAGAGACGTAGAACATGGCGTATTTTATCTAATAGGACGAAACTCTTTTTGCCTCGAAATTCTAATAGAAACCCTTACCAGAACGTTCTTCACGTAGTCAAGCAGTCGGGTTTTGTGATCGGAAAGAGGTCTGACACCTTGAGACAAGATTTATTCCTAAACGTGCACCATAGTTTGCACTGGTTTACTCCTTTGCTGTGCGTCCGAGTGAAAATGTTGAATGCTTTCTCAACTTTGATGACACTACTGGGTGAGTGAACTCTGGGTGCTCCATATCCAGGAGCACCTTCGCTGCCCCAAAGAGGCGGGAATTGCTTAGGGACTACAAAATGTGATAAACAGAGAGTGAAATTCTTATCAGATGACTCGACGTTTTAAATAAGCGCAAGCAATACTGGGATAAAGCTAAACGGTAAGAGTAGCTTGGAAAGTCGTAGCTTCGATACTCGGAGCGAATTCGAACTTTTCAATTTCTTTGTTCGTAAACAACGTAGATTTGTCTTGTAGCTAATTAATCCATGTCCAGGTTTACATGTTTTTGACATGTTGACAGAAATTTGCTTCATTCTGCCGAATTTTAATAAGTGACTAATAAGTGCATTTGCGTTTTTTCTTTTTGTTTTCATCGGCGACATCAGCTACGGTGTCAGCGTAAAAAGACCATCCACACTAGTAGTTCAGAGTTTTATCTCGTGTTTCTTTTGCAGAAGGATTATTGGATTCTTCAGATGACAGTCAGTCCTGTAGTCGCTAACCCTGGTCTGTTTGAGTGATACGTAGCGCAGCTCACAATCTCGAATTTGACATTGCTTTGACGACCATTTATTCTGCTGGTCGATGCTCTATGAACTTTATATCTGTAGTGTTTTGATGAAATTTCTATTCGTTGCCGATATAATAGCATTGACCATTGAGTTCATTCATCAGTTCATTAATAGGAGACACACACAACTGTTGTTGTGAAATGTAAGCGTTTATAACTACTATCCCTGCCGGAATACTCCTGATCATTTATGAGAATCCATGCCTGCCGGATAACCATTACCTGCTTGTGCAGTGTTATTAGTATGTGTGCCTGGTCCGAACTAAATAGATTGAGTTTCGTGGTGTTGACGAGGAACGGATGTTTGTTGATAGGGGGAGCTGACAGATTGCGAAGCTCATTGGGCAGGAAGCTCAGTTGAGGACGACCTTGATATCTCACTGGGATACGACAAGGAAATTTTTTTATCAAAGATAAATGATGAAAAAAGGATAAGCTCTCGGCGTTGACCAAATCCTGAGGGATGCGCTATGCATTCGACTTCACCAAGCATCGTCAGGAGGTGATTGATTGCATATCTGGCCTCTACAATGACTGGTAGTGTCCAACCGATCTAGGGAGCCAGTCCTGCTATTCTCCCAGACAAGCCTAGCACCAATTTTCTGACCCCAGAAGGATGGAAGGCTTGGTGGGCTGGGATCGATTCCACTTGTGTGGCGCATAGCGCCTTCCACCACTGCGCCACACTCGCCCTTGTATCAGAGATACCCACTAAAAATCATCATTAATGCATGATTTCCTTTTTTCACTCCTTTCTTCTTTGAGGACAAATCGTTTATCGTGAAAAATAAAGAGAGGTCTAGGATGTTGCAAGCTGATTCTGATGGTTTAGGACAACACCTTATCATTTATTACAACAGTGTCCTAAATTACCTATTATCTATAGGTTAAAGAGTTGATTAATGTGAATTCTAAGAGAACTCCCATAGGTCTTCGTGGTTGCTACCTTTTTTACCAGTCTTCTAGTGGTAGCCTTCTCTAATCGAATAGGAAATCTGGCCAAAATCGTTTTCACTCTTTCCACTTGTACCCGTTCGCCTTGGAGAGTTTCCAAGCAGTGAACAAAATATAGAGGAAGGGAGGACATAAGAAATGAACGAGAGGAAGAGAGAGGGATACATTGAGTGACCCAGTCTTTTGAAACATAGGATTTTAGTACGAAGTTTTCCCGAGACTCTAGTAATAGTACTTGGAATTCGAGTAATTTTTGGTGGGAATTACCTTTAAAAGTTGGATGGATCATAGGGATGTTAAGAGGCCTTTAATATTATCGACATCGTTTCGAATCCACAGTCGTTTCATTTCTTCGATAGTGAGAAGAATCTTCTTCGATAGAGGATTATTCACTTACTTCATATTCTATCCAGCCTTAGAACTCTGGATTCTTCAGCCTCTTAGTAAAGGCAATGTATTCGATGAAAGAGCATACGATACGATGTAAGACGTTCTGTTCATCACATTCGCTTTCTAGGGTATCATTATTCTTTGCATAACTCTATCTTTTCAACATTTGAAGCTGTGTCTTCTTTCATAAACTCATCGTATATATAAAACTGATCAATATGTGTTTAATTTGTTGGGCTTATACGACGTTGTCACACAAGTTTTCTTCGGCTAACGTTTCGGCGTCTTCGTCTCCATAAGTGCCGATGGCCCACGTCGATAGTCTGCAGTTGTTCGTCTTCTGGATTTGGCGATCGTCATCATCACTCCACATAAAGAAGACGGAACAACTATGGAAGGCCAACGTGGATCATCAGCTCTGATGAAGACGAAGACGACGAAACGTTAACCGAGTAAAACTTGTGTTACAACCTCATGTAAGCTCAACATTTTAAACGGTTGTTGCCTACTTTACTGCCGAGGTAAAATTATGGTCAGTTTGAAAATGACGTAAAACTAGTTCATATACTAC
This sequence comes from Angiostrongylus cantonensis, assembly GCA_009735665.1. Classification (NCBI taxonomy): domain Eukaryota; kingdom Metazoa; phylum Nematoda; class Chromadorea; order Rhabditida; family Metastrongylidae; genus Angiostrongylus; species Angiostrongylus cantonensis. Next base: position 154,423 of record MQTX01000072.1, read on the forward strand.
GATTTTAAGCAATTCGAATCCCTCACAGTCAGGAGTCTTCATTTCTCACATGGGTCGCACTATTTCTCTAGCAATAAGTGGTGACAACAAAATTATTGGTTCCAAGGCTGTGATCGTTAGAGGCCAGATGAGGTTGACAGATTTTTTAGCCAATTTCTCGAAACCCCTACTTTTTAAGGTTGATTCAGTATTTGATGTGTGAAATATGCACCCTTCTTTCTCGGAAGCTGCTGATTACAACGAACCGTTGGACCAAAAAAATGGCTGAATGATTTGAACAGAGAAATATCCATAAGACATGTAAAATGTGGGCTAAATTGACTGGCACTGATCCACCCTCTTGGAATGGAATGCGTCATGCATTGGACTCCGTTCATATGTTTCGTAGAGATTATTGCATGCATATCCAACCTATACAATGATTTGGATCTACCGATTTAGAAGCCAGTGTTCTTTTGTCCTCCATGAAAATTTAGGGACCGACTGCAGAAGGACCCGGGTATTAGCTTACCCAAGGTGCAGGATGGAATCAGTGAGCGTGCATGTTTGTGTTGCAGAAGAGCTCTTACCAATGCGCTACATTAGCCATTACGACACATTAGAGCAAAAAAAGACGGATTTCATAGGAAAAATCGTAAAAAAAAGAGGAAGCATGGTCTACTTCGGTATCTGTAAACATAAAAAAAGGTTACAGGTAGGCTGCGTGCATAGTTTAAGAGTTCCGCATAGCTCCTCAGCTGCACCGATTGGGCTTGCTTTGGCTTTAGTTTTTCATTGTTAGGCTTTTCGCATTTAACTCGGAAGGTAGCTAAGAAACCCGGAATTGAAACCCACAGAGAAAACTTAAGCCTAAAGTCAGCGATTGCATTACTGGAACGGAGGAATGAAGAGAGGAAACGACAAGGGGCATCGATGAATTAATTGTAACAAATATGGAAACTGCAGTTTAAAAATTATAAATTCATATAGTTCAAACGACTTAGGATAGTTTGTTTGGATTTGTTTCGGAATTCTTAGGAACCAGAACCCGTTTAGCCTTTTTCAGTCTCAACTTCAAATGACGAAAATAAGTAGCGTAATTGATTCGGGAATGAAGCAGACGATCCACTGAAGGTCAACCGATCTTCCATTTTCCATTTATTCTCAAAATATACGCACACTGCTCTTGGGTATCTCGAGACGATAGAGGTTATCGTGCAGCCAATAGTGTGGATACTTACGGGATATCATGTGGAAGCAAAAAGTCTGCTCAGGGGGATTTGAGAACCTATTAACTTAGGAAAAGGTACAGATGGCAAATGTGGTGATGTATAAGGCGCTTGGCTTTAATTTATCCCTTAGGAATACACTATGCATTTGAATCCACTAACTACCGTAAAGGCGTAGAAAGCTTTCGACGCTGATCAATCGGTGAAGCAAGCCGCATGCATTCGACTTCATTAACGGTCGTTAAAGGTGGTTTGATGCATATCTATATTTATATCTGCCTTCTAAAATGACTCGCAGTGGCCAAGTAGTAGTGTAGCGAACCGTTCTGCTATGCTTCCAGACAAGTCTGGTACCAATTTGTCTATCGATGGAAGGCTCGGTGATCCTGGGGCGCGCGGTTCGATCCCATATGTTTTGCAAGGCTCGTCTGACCACTGCGCTACCCGCACCCGTTAACCACGGTACAAATGATTAAGTAAATATTTGGCTTAGATAATGACTTAGAATTATCCAGATATTATGTCAAGGTTTTTCTCTTCCCATACAAGTTTGGCATAAAGTTCATAGATGGGGACTTCGTTAGCTTGCGGCACTGGATCGAACTGACTATAGTATGCAATGAAAGGCTCTTCAAAACCACTGTGATGGATGCATGCTAGATGGCTATTGTTGAAGCAAGTATCACACCTAGTTTCTTCCAAGTGTTTTTAATACGACGTTCTTCGTTTGTTCTTTTTTTCATGAAGATACTGTTAGTTGACAAGGTGAATAAGGTAACAGTCTCCTCCTATTGTTGAAATAACTGAGCTTCTTCACTACTCGATGCTTCATACCCCCAAATCGGAACATATGCGGTGACGTGAAGAAGGTTTTCCTTGCTGTCGAAGTCAGTGTTTCCCAAGTTGAGAAGAAAGTTTGACATTTTCGTTCAGAAGCCAAGCCGGGATTATTGAGAGTGATCTATGTCGCCTGAGAGTGGCAACATCTCGTCGATCACCAAGGACAGGCGAATGCGGCGTATAGTGACAACTTTGGATGCTAACTGTAAACAAAGTTGTCTGGTAACTGCAACGGAAAAGATCTTCATTCACTGAAAAAGAATCCAAGAGGAATGCCAGTTTTTCGTCCTTCATATATCATAAATTTGACAGCTGTTTCCGTCAAGGTTCTCGAAGTCTTCAAAACAGAGCTAAGTCCAGGAGTTCGTCAAGTCATATGTCTGGTCTCTTTCTCTCTCTCTCTCTCTCTCTCTCTCCAATGTGGACTAATGGTGAGATTCCTTACTCATCGATGCTTGGATCTGCTTAATTTGCTGTGCATTTAAACAAACAAAGAGTTCCCATTTTGGATGAATAAAAGGGAATTCGGTGTTGTTTCATGTCCTCCAGAAGAAAAAACCAGATGTTTAAGATTAATCGATACAGCTGATAAGAGTAGGCAGCGCCACATCCTCTAAAGTTTCTTCCTTCCGTGAGTTTATTCTAAGCAATCAGCAACTTTCCTACAACTTTATAATCTAAGTGATTAATGAGAATTCAGCGAGCATCTTGTTTAATGAATTTGGCAAACAACTAAGTCCAGATTAACTCTAAAGCATTGACTAGGCTGCCATAAAACTGAAAGAGAAACTCATTGCCGTCACAATGAATTGAAGTGAATAGGAGGAGTGGAAGAGAAAACGCCTTCTGATGACATTTTCTAATGAAATTCTGACGTTTTCATCATGAAACTTTCTAGATAGCTCAGAATTTACAAAATAATGCTTTTAGAGGTGGTTGAGTGCTTGTCCGAAAGTGCTTTCACATCGAATGAATTCGGTTCGTTCCCAAACGATGGAACTTTCGGAAGATTGCTCTCTTCAGATGACGTTCATTGAAACGGACGAACGCTGTTCATTTCGTCTAAGTAACACCTAGAGATAAATTGAAATTTCCTGTTGTCATGTGGAAGACATTTTTCAGCGAAATATGATCCACTAATAGTTAGAGGTTCTGGGTAACGAATTTTCCTTCTGACTATTCCTACATCAATGAAGTTCATCTTGTGGTGGCACATAGCGACGCAGTGATTGCTTTTTATGCTTTTACCTCTCTCTTGCAAGTCCTTCGATTTCAAAGCACTTCACCGCCTACTGAATTTCATTACACGAAAACATAACATCACTCGCGATCGCGAAACGCCCTCTTAGCGATTGTTCGTAATAGGTAAACATCAACGAATTAGTGATAGTGCGAATTGATTTCAATGCGTACATTCTCGTGGGTGATCTAGTGATGCAACTTTAAACTAACATTCCTCATCTCGTAGTGAACTTTTTTAAATGAAATAAAACGACATAGAATTTGCATGTCTTTGCCAGCCAGATACACGATTCTATATTCTACCAAGATGAAATTTTGAAGACTCATCTTAGACGTGGTTAAAGAAGTTTTGCTTCCAATTTTTCGTCGTAGCTCGACTTTCAAGATGCGAAACAAGACGGGAAATTTCCACATTCGTTTCCTAAACTTCTTCAAACTGACATTTTCCATTAGAACGATAGGCAAGAAAAAAATCTTCTGCAAGTCTGTTAAGCTTCCATTTTCTCAAAAATCTGACTTCTCGAAAGACCGCTAAAATGGTGAATGAATGCAGTGATCCTTCCTATGAAGGCTTATTCTCGACGTGGGCGAAGGTATATTTGTTCGTGTCTAACTTTTCTTTGTAAATTCAATATGAAGGATAATGCAAGGGTAAGGGCTGGTGAAGTGTCCTGGACCTTTCGAATGCGAATTTTTTGAGATTTGAATAAGAACTTTTACTCTGATACATGACTTTGTTCCTATGAGAGTTCTCTGAGTAGTAAGAAGCTCTCGAAATGTTAGCTAAAGGCGTAACTTCTTCCTTCTTGTCAAACATTTGCTACTCCAAGGAAGGGTTTCTTATTTTCTATTAATGCAAAGTTTTTATCCCGATGTTCATAGCTGTTTCACCTATCCATGTGACAAATATGTACTTATAAATGCATCTAATATATTTATTATGAAAAAATTACCGCGCGGCATTCCTTTTTCTTTACTTAAGAAAGTCATCCTTTCTGAAGAAAACATCTTTCGACCGAAGGTTTCTAGAGGGGATCGAAAAACGTCGTAGTGGTTTTGTTTAAAAAGATGCTCTTCGTTCTATGTCCGGTAGTGTTAATGATTATATCATAATAATACAAAAGAACCGAAAGTCTGTTAAGTACGAACCTCGTTGCAATTCCTCGGATTGGTGGTGGAGTCGACGGCTGTGGCGCACGATAAAGGCAGAAGAGTGGAGAGCGTGGCCAGCACCAGACCTGTTCCCAGTCCGCGCATCCTGCGAATATGTCTACCATCAAGCTCCTCCCGCCCCATCGTTTCTGTCATACGGTAGGAGGCGGTACCTATTTACTAAGGATTGATGAATTGCTGAAGACATAATCGTCATCATCAACATCATCACCATCAAATGGTTACAACAAAATTTGATCGTGGCGGTATTTGCACAGAAGAACATTCATCATATCGTTTACGACGTTCTTGTAAAGAATTGTGAAGTTGGAGAAGCCTACCAGAAAAGTCTGCGATACCGTTAACCGATGGACGACACCAGGAAAAAGAGAAACGGAAAAGACCAAGCGAGGACCTCAGTGGTGTAGTGGCTAACTAGTGAGCCTCCGGAAAGGGTAATCGCGTGCTCGGCTCCGATCTGTGTTCTGAGTTTTGCAAATATCTCGGAACCATTGCGGTTGTATTTAGAATAGTAGAGTGCCATGAATTAAACAGTAAGTAGTAAGTAAAAAATCATAGGCTGTGATTTCAACTACGGCTTTAGGTTGGTTGGGATTCGACGCCAATTCTGCCTTCCAGACAGCCGATTGCCGATGGTACCGGCGGGATAAAAAACTGGCAGAGAGAAAAGCAAACGGAGGGTTTTAGTGGTGAGTGAGTAACAAGTGCACCCTCGTAAAGGATAAATGCGTGTTCGACTCTTTGCATGTGATCTGAATTTTGCAAATGTCTCACCAGCATTGTGATTTTAAACAAAATTGTTAGAAATTTCCATAGCCGACTTTTTACTAGCCTAAGCACTGGTCAGTATATCTGCGTGTTGTTGACAGGTAGACGCCGCTTTGTTGACGCAATGTTTACTTCAGAATGGCTAACGTTGCGGAGGACCTTGCGTTCTTCAGAGCCTAAGGGATCATGCTGATACGCAGTCTCCTCAATTAAGTTTTTTCATAACCCTGATCGGAAAGGCTTAAAATCTCAGTTTTCAAAGCACGGTGGACAGCTGCTCTAAAGCACTCACTCCAAACACTTTTTATCACAACTTTCCTTTATTGTAAATCGTTTTAGTAAGACCGTTACCCTTTGCTGTATGGTAGCAACGATAGCAACTTTTTATCATTCTATTCGCTGACTGGCATCTGCCACCCACAAGGGTCCTCACGTTTGTCTGTTTGCGTGGGTTCTGCTCTTGTTTGAAGATTTCAGTCTTCTTTACGATTGTCGTTGAATGCTGCTTGATTGCTGAGAAAGAAAACAACGAATGTTGATTGATTTAATTATGTTTGAGATTTTGGAATAGTTCTAGTAGATCGTTCTCTGTCTTAACCCTAGAGTTTCGGTGAGCATTTGGATCGGAAGTAGCCTTTCCAAGACAGACTTGGGCGCATCTTGTAGGTTTCAAGAGGATGAGAGGGTCGGTTTGGCTCAGTGCAAGGACGGCGCAATGGCCTTGCTTGTATTATATGGTATTTCTAACAACTGCGCTATCCTCTTCTCATAGAACCTGTCGAAAACATGCTCCTTTATTTAAATTTCACTGTCTAAAAATAGAATATTAGGTAAATTCCGAGATTAGGTATGGTTTGCTTCTTTTGTTTCATTTTAATACCATTTTGAATCAAGGACTACGGGTAACGCGGTTATTAGAAGCACCCTGCAACACACATTTGTTCAATTCCGGTTCGATCTCTCTCGCCGGACTTACCAGGTCTATTCATCCCTCTAGGTTCGGCGAATTGCCATTAGACTTTTCCGAGAGGATAGCAACACGATTTGATGCATCGGCAGGCTACTGCAACTTATTCTGCGGGCCATATATTCATTCGAGCACCTCGTTGTTACTTAACGAAGCCGAATTTACCCTACATCGAATGCATCAAACACATGGTTCAGAAACTGACCAAAGCTAAGAGGGTTTTTTTTCTAGTTATCACCTTTTTGAATCATTCTTGTAACATAAAATTCAACTGGCCTTTTTCAACGTGCAAAGCTCTAGTGACCATGCATTCTTAGCAACAAATGAGCGTATAAATATCGGACATGGTTTTATGTGCGTAGATGTTTGAAGAACTTCAAGTGTGATCTAAGTGGATCGTGACGACGTGGAAACGCTCATCATCCGAATGCAGGCTTCTTTATCGACCTGTGTCGACTCGACATTCTCAGCGGCATTCACGAGAGGTTCACCGCGACGATTTCGTTTAGTATTCATGGTAGATAGTGTTCCAATTTCCTCTCAGCCCTACTATTCGCACAAATTGAATAACTTCATCAGGTAAACAAAAGCATTTACGCAAGTTTTTTCTTTGGGTTTTTGAAGTAAATGCTGAATGCAACGACTCTAAGCATAAGCTCATTAATGGCTTCAGTTGTTCAACATGAAGTATCTATTCATTCTTGTTTTCAGCAGTCGCGAGGTTGCTATACAGCATACACTTACTTTCACAGAAAAACACAATACAATACAACAGTAGCTGACGTTTCGGCAGAATCGCCTTCTTCAGGGCCTATCAGTGTACCCTTCCAGGCCAATCAGTATATGCCTCCAGACTCTGAAGAGGGTTATTCTGCCGAAACGTCAGCTACTGTTGTATTGTATTGTTTTTCTGTGGAAGTAAATGTATGCTGTATAACAACCGCGCGATTGCTGAACAAGAAAACAACAAAAAACATTCATATTTCATTGCCAAGGTTAATAGAAAGTCGATCCTGAGAACTATCTATTAATTGCTTATTGGCAAATGTTCACAGGAAATGACATTCAATGGCTGGATAGACGAAAGACATACCAAGCGCGTTACGAAGCTCGGACGAGTTTGATTATTCGTTAAGTGGTAAATAATGAGTAGATGATGAAACATAGAAGGTATACGAATACGTCGATGAAATCGATGACTCTGACAACTTTCTCATGCTTTAAAAACATCGAAAATCCCGTTGGTTTATGCTGTTTCTATGAATACTCTTCTCTGTATTCCACATGTTTACAGAAGTTTAATCTTGCTTACCGCTTATTTATGTTAACACGGCTTAGAGTTCTGTTTTTTCTTTTTCGTTTCCTTTTTCTTTTTCTTCTTTTTTTCTTTTTTTCTAAGCCGATTTTTGAAACTGGAGATGAACATCGGTGAGATGGGATATATAGAGGGATACGTAGACATTTCCTGAGCGTGCCGTTCGATTCATTGTATGTGATAGCCAAGCAAGGATGACGATGGTCCATAAGAAGAAAGTCGTGTCGATTAACGAATGCACTCAATTCAATTACACATATCGGACATGCAAACTCTTTTTTTTTCACGACGAGAGTGCACTAGTATCACTAGAGTTGTTGTAAATGAGAAACAATCACATTATTTCGTGTTAGGCTTAGCCACGTACAGATGAGTTTTTACTCTCATTGCTTGTATTATATATTTTGACATCTCTGTCTCTGTCTCTCTCTCTCTCTCTCTCTCTCTCTTTCCTGCAAAGGGATTCTAGAGCCTACCAATCAAATGAAAACGTATTCATTCGGTGGTTGAAAGCATTCGCAGAAAGTGGATTTTAGTGTAGTTGGCAATGGAAAGGGCGAGAAGTTCAGCAAATACAACGAGCTAGATGAACTTGAAGTCTTGTACCCCACTTCTTTAAGCCTTTTAGTGTTGGCTGTTTCAGTAAATATAACGAGCGAAGCTTTGTGAAGTGAAGCTGAAGCTTTGTATCCCACTTCTTCGAACCCTTCAGTGTTGTCTGTGCGTGTGTGGTTCGGCCGTTGTCGTATAACAAATTTCACATCATTTTTTTTCTTCGTTCATTGCATATGGCAGACGTTCATGAGGTATTCTGACGATTTCGTGACAATATTTCTTCGCCGTAATGGTTTTACTACTATACCAGAAGTGGCAATTTACCTGATGTCATGATATCACATGTAGCACACTTTGCGGATTGCAGCAGTTCTTGCAGTCAGCTCGCATCCTCGCATCTACTATCCATTTGCAGTCGATTCGCTTCCTCGCATACACCATCCACGAAGGCTTTCGTACTTTTTTCTTGCATGTGAGTTCAGTTTTTGCTTGAGGAACTTTTCGTCTTCGTCACGAATGTCCTTCAATGTTGGCCAAGTCATTTCTCCCTGGGCTCTTGAGATAGCCGCGCTACGCTTTCCCAATGTGGATTAGATGGAGTGAGCTTGTGGCCGGCAACTCTGGAACCAATTTCGCGATCCATGAGTAATGAAAGGTTTTGTAGATCCGTGATGGCATCTATGATAGCTGAGGTTTGGGTAGGATGAGCAATCTGCGAAACAGATGGAATCACTACAACAGCGTTATCAGCTCCCTTTCCAGAAGTTGCAGTGAACGAGATCGTTTTTACTGATCATAAGACCATTATAAATTTGATTTCAGGCGAAACTCTAGCATTTTACTTTGTCCAGTCGTTACGTAGAAGGTCGTCGGCTGTCATACAAAATCCATTTCAGTCATAGCAATGCCATCAGAAAATGGATAGCTTTTGTTCGAGCACAAGAATGATAACGATGATCTCCACTTTTCGTTCACTTCACCTGATCGATTTTTTTCTTCGACTTTCCAATTTGATTTTGACATTCTGAAAAAGGCAGCCTCACTTATCGTTGTGTTTATGGAGCTGATTGAGTTAAGTTTTCAAGTCATCGGTGATGTTGCCTTTCGCCCGTTCTACTTGCTGATCTTGAAGCCTCCCTGACTGCTGTTCTCCTTAGGACTGTGGCACGAAGCCTATTTGATTCTCCAAATCCGTTGATATATTTTATAATTAGAAAAATTTCTTAGTGATTACAGTCTTATTGCCTTAACTGGTATTCTATACCGAACACGATCTATCTCCGAAGTCGTATGGTACCGACCATCCATTATTTGTTTAATATCTTTGTTCACTCTATCTATGATTTATCTTTTCATCTGCAAACGGCTTCACTTAACTTCCTAGAGTGGTATTCAATTAAGTTTCATGTTAGTTTTGAAGATAGAAAAATTTGTTACTAATTAGGTGTTTTGTTCATTAACAGCTTCTAGACCTATGTTTTCAGTTTTTAACCGACTAGCAAAGACAGTTTTAGTTCTGGTAAAACGACGAAGGATTGAGCTCTCGGCGTTGATCAATCCCCGAGGGATGCGCCATGAATTCGACTTCATTAAGTATCGTTGGAGGTGATTGAATGCATATATGGCCTTTACAATGACTCGCAGTGGCCTGCCGATGTATTGAGCCAGTTCTGCTATCCTCCCAGACAAGTCTGGTACTAACCCAAAGGACCGATTTTCTGTAAACCTCGACATAGATAGCTGATATATTTATTTATATGATCTCATAAACTGATCTTCTTTAGCTGATGCGAGGTTGGTATAGGTCTTTGTTGGGACAGCTCCACTCGTAATATCACGGTTGTGAGGAAGGCAAAATCGTTGTTGCTGGTGTTGTTGGTCGATGGCTGACGGTTCGGCGATTTCACCTTCCTCAGAGCCCTGATATTACGAGTGGGACTGTCCCAACGAAGACCTATATCAACCTCGCATCAGCTAAAGAAGCTCAGTTTATAAGACCTTATAAATAAATAAGTGTGGTACTAATTTGCCGACCCCGGAGGGATGGAGGGCTTGGTGAACTATGGGCACGGAAATCGATTCCACGTGTGTGTCGCAGAGGCGCTTCCAACCACTGCGCCATACGCGCCCTAGTTTAAATTTAGTCTAGATTCTTGTAAGAAGGCAGCTGCTGTGTTTCGACATGAAATAGAAGACAATGGACTAGTACCATGCCGGCTGGATAGTTTTAGTAAGTAGAAGGGAATGCTATCAATTGAATTGTGTGTCTGGAGTACGTAAGCTTTTAGGATAAGTTATTTAATTAGGTCTGAAATGTTGAAACGAACAAGATAATTCTCATTGTAGTGAAAATGTACATGCAGGGTGATTTTCTTAAGTAAATATCTCTGCGAAAAAAGGAGTAGGAACATCGACGGCTGGCTTGTTATCCGAACGTAAACAATTACTTCAGTTCTAACGACGTAGAGAACAAGTGTGTAGAAGGACAGCTGATGTCGGAACGTCGAACTCAGTAACGGTGTCGTTTCTTAAGAAGTTCTACTAGCGTAAAGATTACGAATGCGGGGATGAAGACTGGTGTCAGAGGGTCGAACTCGATGAAGTTGTTGTTTCTTTGGGAATTCTACAAGCATAAAGAACAAAACTGAGTCAGTGGAAACTCATGACGGAGCTTCGAACTCAGCCACGTTATTGTGCTTTCAAGAATTTTTTTTATTGACGGGAAGATTAGAGAAACGGAAATGGAGCTCATGTTGTGATATTGAATTTAACCATTGTGTTGCTTTTTCGCGAGCTCTACTGACGTGAAGACCACAGACGGTGGAAGGCAGAATTCCGAGTTTCGAACTCACTATTGTCTCCTTGTTAGTGGTATGAATATTACTAGAGCTGAACCCTGTAGAAAAAAAGTAGTCAATATTTCCTTCTTTAGCTCTTATAATAGACTCAGGTAGAAATATAATCTCCTCCAGCACCTGCTTTCTTACCTGTGCTTTTCTGACGACTTCATTAAAAACAGAGATAACATTACCCCAGCAAAAGATTCAGAATCATTCTAAAAGAACACTTCAAGGTTCAGCTGTTTTAAATGGGCGTTGTGAAATTGAGCCACGGATTAACATAGAACTTCTATAGTGCCAATTATGGAAAAAACGTAAAAATTGTTTGTATTCGTTGCATTATGAATTCTCACTACCTTCTATGAAAATAAGAGTGGTAGCGAAGCTGTTCCAAGGACCCTAAGGTCCACTAGGCATAAAGTCCGCAGTTCTAAAATACAACGAGTAACCACAACGATGCTGAGAGATTTGCAAAACTCCGGACTGCAGGTGTCTGCGGTGGGGAACGAACGCGTTATTAGCCCTTGCGGGGAATAACGCGTCCACCATCACATAATGCGGGCTCTTGGTTTCGCTTGTTATAACAAAGATAATTCGTTCTCAGTGTGAGAGTTCGCTGAATTTTCTGAGATGGGTATAGCTGGGCTTAGCACAAAAAAGTGACTAATAGCAGATCAGTGGAACCATATCCTATTACTTGAACTAAGTAAACAATAAACTCATCCATGAAAATAACGGAACATTCTAATTTAAACGGAAACACGCTTAGTTTTCCAAAGTGTAGATGAGGTTTTTGCCATGTTCGTGTTCTTAGAAAACATTTATAAGGATGAAGAGATGTAGCAGCAGCTGAGAGACAGGCGAAACGAAGGACCCGCATGGTGTGGTGGTGAACGCGTTACTCCCCAGAGAAGACAATAGCTCGTTCGTTCACCACCGCAGACACCTGCGGTCCGGAGTTTTGCAAATATCTCAGCATTATAAAAGTTATATTTCGCAGCATACCTTCTATTAAAAAGAATAGGCAGTAAAGAAAAAGGATTTCTTTAACAGTTCCCACAGTCGACTTTCTGTTAACCTCGGCATTGGAGTATGAATGCGTAGTTTTCTTGTTCAGCAATCGCGAGGTTGTTATACAGCATACATTTACTTCCATAGAAAAACATACAATACAATACAACAGGAGCCGACGTTTCGGCACTATCGCCTTCTTCAGAGTCTGGAAGGGTACACTGATGTGCAATTTACCAGGCCAAATCCTTCAATAACACTTACGATTATAGTCGCATGTGGTTGATGATTGCACCATCCCACATCGGAAATTGATGCAAACATACGGGGCCAGGTCGCGTATGACCTCTGGGCATTCATCCCTGCTATTCATTGTAGGAATTCTTTGCTTCAACAATGCCTGTGAAAAACGAACGAATACTGAGAATTAAGTTCATTCGCAGTGGAACATCAACTATGAAAAGAAGATGCTGCGAATTTCCTACTCAGACCATCGACATGTTCCGAACAGATCGTTCAATAACGTTAACCTAAACCGGGTACTAAGGTCTGTACTTCAGAACCTCCACTCCAGTAGGAGAACATCATGATTTAGTTTCTGCTCAGAATGCCTATCATATTCTATGATTGTAGGCCCGTGATGACGGATTCTCCGAAATTTTAGACTGGGTACTCGAAATTTCTATGGATTTGAGTTCAGCACGTAATTTTTAGCAAATTTATACTGATTATACAGAAGTTTCTTTAAAGAGCCAAGTAATTTGAAGAGATTCTAAACGTTTTAAGAACAATAACATGCCAATGAGAAATGGTATGAACACACAATGCTTTTGATTGACACGTCAAATGAAAAAGATGGAATGAATGTAAAGTGTAAGACAAACAAAAGTTATGAGTGAAGTGTAAGACAAGGAACTAAGAAGGAATGTAGTGAAGTCCTAAGCTGTTCTTTCTACTCGATGAGGAGTCGCCAGTTCAACCAACATCACGATCTTCTCATATCTACAATGTTAAGCAAAAAAGGATGAGTTCGATCCAGGGAGAAGCATATGAATACTCACATCACAATTCATTACACGTTTCCATGTTTGTTATCGGTGAAGAAGTCTTCTGTTAGGGATCCTTTTGAATAATTCACCGTATTTACCCGACCTATTGAGAAGATCGACCTCTTCGAAGTCATCCAATTCTTCGTGAACCATGGAAACTTCTATCAGCTAATCACAGGGAAAAACCCCTGACTTGTCATATTTTAGAAAGGTTTTTTATTGGTGTTTAGAAAAATTCTACTGTGTTCACTATTCAGCACTATATTCCAAATAAAGTCGTTACCGTAATCATGTAAGAAGTTCATCGCAATTCAGAGAAACGCACTACTTCTGTTTACTTTGATCTGATCTCTAGGGAGATCTGAGCATCTGCAATTAGTAGCAGTGAAATTCGTTGCTCATTCAGAAATGTAGAGGTCATTCAACAAATAACATCCTAATGAACACTCGACCAAAGGTCATCTAATCGGGAAACTTTCAGCCAATTTCAGTGAAGTTCGTCAACAACATGAATGCGAATGTGCTCGAAATCGTCCGTGATGATGCGTTATAGATGATGAATCATATCGAATGAGAACCACGGATTCCATTCAGTCTGTGAGGGCTGTTTTTTCGCCAAATTCTTGCCACTTTACCAACGACATAATTTGATTGTACAATTTTCGCCTCCGAGAAACCTAGGCGCAGAGCACAGTGTGTTCTTTAACTCAATTAGAACTCCCACAGGAATACGACTACTGAGACGATGGTAGCAGCGGCATAACGGCATGTTCGGGATCAGCAAGAACTTTCCAGTAGAAGAATAAGTGATTCTGAGATTTTTTTAAGTCGATAATGGAACATGTCTTCATGCGATCTCGCACATCCACGTTGGTGTGAAAACAGCCCTCTAACTTCATTGCTTTCTTTTTAAAGAAAGTGTTTTTCAACGAGCGTGGCTCAAAGGACTAAATTTAGACCATTAACAGTTTTCCATATAGAACAAGGATAAAAAAAAATAAAAGGATAAAGCTCTCGGCGGTGATCGATCTCTGAGAGATGTGCCATGCATTCGACTTCGTTAAGTATCGTTGGAGGTGATTGAATGTATATCTGGCCTTTACAATGACTCGCAGTGTCCTGCCGATGTATCGAGCCAGTGCCGCTATCCTCCCAGACAAGTCTGGTACCAATTTGCCGAGCCCGGAGGGATGGAAGGCTTGGTGGGACATGAGCGCAGGGGTTCGATTCCACGTGCGTGTCGCAGTGGCGCCTCCAACCACTGCGCCACACGCGCTCCTAGAACAAGAAGGAGAAGAAAATTTAATGTGGAAGCTGCTAAAAATTTTCCACTATCGCCTTATTTACGATTACTGTGTGTCGATTGGCTTTTCGAATATCAGTAATGATTTACACTACTCGCTTATATGATCCTTTTGTCAGCTGTAAAATACGGACGGCTCTAAAAAACTCGTGTCTCTATCTTTTTCTGGAAAGGAACCTCCAGCTTTTAAACAGGAAACGTGTTCTCAGTGAGAAACACAAAGAGCGATACATTCGCTGCACCTTTAACGGGAGCTGATAAGAAACGGTAGTCCACAACAGAGAATCTTTTCAAACTTCATTGAGTGGTGATACCCTGGTATCACGGAGGTAGAAAAAAGTGCTAGAAATAGTTAATCCAGGAGAAATGAATTGTTTCAGGAGGACTGAGGTCATACAAGTTTCAAACCCAAGGGTCTTTTTATCTGTTATAATGGTACCCCTCAATAATCATAGTTCCACTTGACGCGTTGTTTTTATTGCCGTCAATATCAAATAATCCTTCACTAATTATAATTGCAGCTTGACAACGTTTTGAGAAGTCAAGGAGTTGGGTTTAGGCTTAGGCTTAACATGCGAATAGCTCTGTCTGTCTACACAAATCATGCCGGCGGCAGTAAACTTTCTCTTAAAGAGATTTGCCGTTCCACGTCAACCACTAACACAACGGTGTAGGTTGGATTTGCTTCTAGCTTATCTTATAAGTGCAAATGTCGTGTTCGTTCTTCTCCATGGAGTGAGTGAAATTCACTGAGCACTGGCTCCAATTTCATCTACACAGTTTTCAACGGCGAAGTTTCCTACTTTTTTAGTCTAGGAATAAAATAGACATAGGAAAGGACACAGTAAGGGGAAGTTTGGAGTAAGGTTGTGTTTATCTAAGGTAAAGCCCGAATGCAGCAAACATTAATCGAATGACAGCTGATCAGACAAGAGATGAGTTTATTTTCGGTTTATGAGAATAGCAAGGTGAAAATCACGAAATAATTGATGTCGTATTCGAATTAAAAATCTAAGTTACATTGAGGACTAGGAGCAACTCGGAAATTTCCGCGAAGCCAAAGCTCAAATAGTAGAATGGATCAAAAATCTCATGAGGAGAATTCGCATGCCCCGTGGTTGTCTGCAGAAGGTTAGCGAAGGAACAGGAAAACTATGCGCGTCTAGTGTTTAGTGTTTCTAGTGTTTTTCATAATGTAGAAAATGTGCATTTTTATGGATGTCTTAGTAAAAGTTTAGATATTTTCCATTAAGCAGCAAGCCATGGGTGATTCTCAGGCGCTATCCGCTTTAGAACGCAACGAGCACTTCGGAACGGCTTATGAGCCAGCCATAACGAAATATTGGTGAGAATTTTGTCAAGGCAAAGATCATAACGTGAGAACGAATTGTGAAGAGTCTCTTTTTTTGCAAAGTTTGGGGCTAGTTTATAAAAGAAACTCTACACCTGATGTAGGGGTTGAAGTGTTCGGCGTTGATGAATCCCAGTCGGATGCGCCGTAGATCATTTTATTTGTGGCATTATAGAGGTGAGTGAATAGATAGCTGGTCTGCCTAATGTCATTTAGTGGTTTATCGATGCATCAATTAAGTGTTTTTTGCTTCTAAATAAGTCTCGTATCAATTGCTCTACTTCGGAACTATGATTGGTTAATCCTAGAACGTGGGGTTGGGCCAACGACCATGTGTATATATTGCAGGGCATCCCAAACCACAAGGAGCATGTGGCGCAGTGGTTGGAGGCGCCACTGCGACACGCACGCATCACTGCACCCATGGCCCACCAAGCCTTCCATCCCCTCGGGGTCGGCAAATTGGTACCAGGACTTGTCTAGGAGGATAGCAGCACTGGCTCGATACATCGACAGACCACCACGAATCATTGTAAAGCCAGATATGCATTCAATCACCTCCGACGATACTTAATGAAGTCGAATGCATGGCGCATCCCTCAGGGATGGATCAACGCCGAGAGCTTTATCCTTTATCCTTTTTATCCCTAACCACTGTATGCAGCGAACTAATGTGGCCCTAATAGAGTCTGAAAATAGTTTCTCATTCAAATGCATTTAAAAATAAATAGCGTTGTAGCATTTTTCATTCTAAGAAACTTTCCACTAGTAAGGTTTTATGGTCGAAGACCAACAAGAAACCTTTGGTCCAGATTAGTTTTTATTTCCAATGAAATTTTCAGTGCTAATGCCAAACGAGGAAACACTTCAATTTGTTTACGTACGAAAAAAAAATGCAGACAGAATTCATGGGAAGATTAACAAATTCTTCTTCGATGACTTGATCCACTCGGCTTGGATTCGATTTTATAGTAGTTAAATGGAAGTAAGTCGTCGGAGGGAAACTGATTAGATCAAACATTAAATCTCATTTTCAGTAAGATCGCCGACGATAAGAAGGAAATAAACGTTTGTGAAGAGTATTTAAAGTGAAAACGAAGGAGCGAAGGTCAATTTGTAGCTGCCTTCTTTACTTGGAGCTATATTAGGGTTAGGCAGAGGTCTTCTTTTCCGACTTGACGCTTGCAGGAAAGCATGAAAACTAGAAAAAAGTACTCGTAGTTGAACAACGTGATCATTTGGTTCCTGTGCTCTTGTTGATTGTCTAGAGATCTGAGTGGACCTTAGTACGTCGTTAATAAGTCCTTGAGGCTTCATCAAAGCTTTCCTAGGCGATCCGTTCACTCGAACATGAACAGAAATCTGAAAAGTTTGTTCTGTTGTTGTAAGCTTAAATTCTTGCCGATCGATGCCGCTCAAAATTGTTGCTAGGATGGGACACGTCTCTACCTCATCTGGTTTACGAAATCATAGTGTAAGCAACGGTGCTCTTAACTTTCTAGAGTGGATATAGATTAGAATTCTGGTTTTCTTCTCTTATTAGCTTGCTACACCTAACATCACCTTCTCGAATGCGCCAGTTTCATGACAATGAGTGATCTGCCGTCGTTTCTTGGTGGTGTCCAGGTTTCTGAGAGTTACGTCAGGGTGAAAAAATTTGTAGATCGAAAAGGTAGCAAGGAAGTAGGTTTTTTTCAGAGCGCTATTTTGAAGCTCCCCAAACAGCTCGTATCCTACAGCTCAGCTCTGGCACTGTCTTTCCGTCTCGTTGGGTTCTCGGTTTAGATGGACGGAATTCGACCAATCGGAGATATTCTTTTCGTTGGTGGTGAAGGGGATATCAGGAAAAGTTCGTCTCACATGGAAATCAAAGACCGACTTTCTGCAGATGGCATCGAGATGCAAAAGTATTTGCACTTTCCAGCTAATTCTCTATGTTATAGAAACAGTGCCAAAGACGAAGTGAAGACGGTGTGGATGCCTCCCATTACGTCTTTTTTTTGACAAGACGGCAAGTTTCTATCGCCATATCGTACTTTTTGGGCTTTCGTTACCTCTCTGATGATACCCTTCCAGCAATGACAAGGTTCTGGAAGCTATGTCTCTGCGTAGCTTTTTTTGTACCAAGGATCTTCTGGTGTCATATAGCATTCAAAATCACTTACGCCTCTTACGAAAACTAAATCGCTCCTCTAGATCGATAAAGGCATGACAAACTGGGATCTTATACTGCTTCGAAATTTGAGTTTCGTTTGGAATAGTAATTTACCCCATTGAACCGTCCTAAGCCTTTTTTGCTCGTATGGCTACGCATCGTGTAGTGGTCAGTCATTCTTATCGAGAACCTTTTAGGTAAAGAGCTTGCTGACTAAAGGTTAGACGTAGAATGGACAATAGGCCTATTTGTCAATGTTAGCTTCTAATGATAACATGTGCTGTAAACACAGATTCTCATCATCGACTCGCACATGGATGCGCTCATGGCCCACCAAGCCTCCCATCCCTCCAGGGTCGGCAAATTGGTACTACCAGACCTGTCTGGGAGGATAGCAGCACTGGCTCGATACATCGGCAGGCCACCGCGAGTCATTGTAAAGGCCAGATATACATTCAATCACCTCCAACGATACTTAACGAAGTCGAATGCATGGCACATCTCTCAGAGATTGATCAAAGCCGAGAGCTTTATCCTTTATCCTTTATGTACCCAACGCTTTTCTATCATTGAAAACCAAGTAGAGCAGTATAGCCTGGACATATGGGTGACTGACTACGCTTTTCCGAATTGAACGTGGAGTTCATTTGTTGGCGGCTATACCTATGAGAACCCATGAGTGCCCATGAGCATGCCATTCTCATCATCGTAGGATTTTAGGCGATACAACGTGGTAGGATGCAACTTGCATAAACATAAAGGCATTTAGTAACCTACAAATGAATACGAAAAGCTAATATGACAAAGTGTACAAAAAGTCTCGAGGTAATCCTACGACCGACTTTCTATTAAACTTCGCATTGATCGACCAATTCCTCATATTCTTGTTGAGCAGACTCGAGGTGTTATATTATTTCTATATTTACAAAAAAAAATAACGTTTCGGCGGATTTCGTCTTCCTCAGAGCCTGGAAATGTCAACTTGACATCAATCTATTCGGCCAAACACCTCCACAACCAAACAGAAAAAACACTGAAAAGCACAGGGTTCACATGGAAGAAATACAGATGACGTATAGTTTCCACGTCAGATATTTAGCTAAAGGCTCCTAGAAAGCAGTGAGTGTGCAAAGAAGCCATTCTGTGTTCAATGTGATTAAAATCTTGCTGCTTAGCATTTTCTCAGTTTATGGTTATGGACGTGTTTGGCTGGGCAGATTACGGTCAACTTGACCACCCTAGGCTCCTGACCTCCTTGACCCTCGCACATGGATGCGCTCATGGCCCACCAAGCCTTCCATCCCTCCGGGATCGGCAAGTGGTACCAGACTTGTCTGGGAGGATAGCAGCACTGGCTCGATACATCGACAGGCCACCACGAATCATTGTAAAGCCAAATATGCATTCAATCACCTCCGACGATACTTAATGAAGTCGAATGCATGGCGCATCCCTCAGGGATGGATCAACGCCGAGAGCTTTAGAGCTTCAACTTTTTTCCTGGAGTCATGAACTGAGATGAGTGGCGTACACGATAAAAAAAAATCGAACCATTTATTAGTCGAAAGATAACAATTATGAAGTGGTTGTTATGAGGTCATCTATGATACATACCTGTAATCTCGTACAACGCAGTATTCATGCAGTTGCAAGTTGAGAACTTAACAATGATGAAAATTATGCCTGCGTTCTTAATATGAATCTTTTAAATACAAGGGCTAAATAAAACACATAGGTAATAACATCTATAAAACTTGGATTGGTAAACTAAAACAGCGAAAGCACCGCCTCAATCGTCAAATGCTGGGGCTGCTCCAAAATGTCGAACCGTGATATTCAGCGACAATCAAGCTCCCAACAACGTCTCACAAACGGAGAACATCTCCAAATGAAAGCTCGGATACAAGTAAACCAATGGCAGAAATCACTCCTCTCCTCCTATAGTCACTAGAAAACATCATAGCACACAAAACACAATAAATTATTAGAACTTGAACAACCAAAAAGTGCCCGCAAAAATCACAGGATAGCAGTGTAATTACCAGGAAAGATAGAATGGCAAAGAATATAAGAACAGGATGAAGACAATCATAATACAGAATCGACAGGCAAGTCTTCGGCATCACTAGCATCGATGTCACAAATTGCGGCAGAAGTATCAAATGAAACCGTATCGCCTCCTCGATCCGGAGGATCGTCGTAAACCCGAGAGTTAAAAATATTCTTGTGACTAGGTGGCGGAGGGGCACTACTGGATAGAAATTCATCAAGATCTAAAATCGTAGAGATCGTAGAAATGACATCGATTTTGCTATCAATTTTTAAAAAAAAAATAAGAAATCTCACTAGATACAAGTAGACCAATGGAAGAACAACGATGTAAGAATAACTTACCATCGCTATCGTCACCGTTATCCAAAAGAGGCTGACGCTGTGACTCATTCAAGGTGGTGATATTCCGACGAGGTCGCATTGTCATGTAGTCGTCATCGTTCACTACTGGACTCAACACTGTTTTTCCAACTTTCACACGACCAGTTAATGACTCGATCCTAGAAAAAAGTAACTTAAATCATGATAAGTAACTTTAAGGTCCAAAGTATGATAGAATAATAATGTTGACTTTCGAAATTCTGTTAAATTTCGTGCAAAAATCACCTCAACCTTTCCGTTTGTATAGCAGCACCGATGCGATCAACTCCGTCACCCCACTTCTCACCGTCACCATCTTCTTCCATCGTTGGCAGACATTGAATCGAATCCGCCAAAGGAGCCCTGCAACAACAGGTTCATGAACTGCAATAAAACCAAAGCACTAATTTTAGAGCCCTTTTAGGAATTACTGTCACTAATAAAACCTAAAATTAAACGATCGAGTATTTTTCCTCAGATATTTATTTACCTCCTAGGCTAACAAACATACATGCCTAAAGGAGTGGTCATTAGTGAACTCTTTAGCCTTTCTAAAGTAATTCCCAAGACTGACTTCGTATTAACCTCGATACTGATCAAATAAATCACCGCTTTCTAGATGAGCAAGCATGAGGTTGTTGTTCAGGTTTTGTTGAGGAAAAGAGCTAATTTTTCGACGTATTTCGCCTCATTCACAGCTTGATAAGGAGCAGTTGACTGCGATCTACTCAGTTAAACATCTCCATAACCAAGACAGAAAAGAACGAAACTAAAAATTCAACAGACAAATTAGCTTCTTCACAAACTCATCGCTTTCTATCAGTCTTCCTCACTGAGTATTTCACGTGAAGATCAACCACACGGAGCTCACATGGATAGATAATGCACCTCTCTCACATTAAAATATCAGTCCTAAATACTGTGTGAGATCAGGCGTGATAACGAGGTATTCCTCTTTGCAGTTCATTTTTGGATCCTTCGAACTTATCCAGAATGCCTCGAGAGTTTTACGCGCTGAAGTTTTCAATTTCTGCGCGATCAACGAGCCTCGTTATCAAGAGCGATCTCATGCAATATTTAAGATTGTCATTTTAATGCAAAAGAGTCAAATTACGCTTCCATGTGAATTTCATGCGGTTGCTCTCCACGTGATTCCGTGGGAGATTCATAGAAAGCGCTGACTGTGTGAAAATATTGCTTTTTGCTTTGTTTTCAACTCAGTCGAAATCTTGGTTTCGTGACTCCTCTGTTTTGGGTTATCGTGGTGTTTCGCTGGCTAGATTGCGGTTAACTTCACCTTTCTGGCTCTGATGAACGCGAAATTCACCGAAACGTCGAATTTTTAGTGAATAAAAAAAAACAGAATAACAACCACGTGTTTTCTCGGCAAGAAAACAGTGCTTTATCCTTTGTTTCTTTATCCGTCGCGAATCATTCCAGAGGAGTTACTAATTTCCTTAGTTGAATTTTACTGACAACAATGTTCTAAGAGCTACCGGACTATTTCACCAATTTCAAGACCTCTAGGATTTTTACATGGTCATAATAACCAAATAAAATGTACCTTTCTTGGTTAATTGAAGAAAGAGCATCTTTGGTAAGAATAGAACACCGTCCATAGGCTCGGGCACGATTATTGTTCCCACCAGGAGAGTCGCCCTCGTCGGGAATTCGAAATCCGAACCGACGTAACGCCTCGAGTGCAGCCGTATCATGCAAATCACGTCCAGACTGGAACAGACCATTCATATCGTTACAAAATATTCTCTCTGAGCCATGATTTGCTTGAAGATGAAAGCCGCCCCATATCCGCACCGCACACATTAAGACAAAAGTGTTATTTAGAATACATTTACCAAATAGTAGATATAACGTACAGTTCACTAATGGTTTATACCTAGGTAAGTGTTGCAACTCAGTATTAAAGTTCAAAGGCAGGGTAATGCAATGGCAGTGGGCCCTTTCATTTCCGTGACGGGTCAACCTACTCAGGCCCTAGTTCTACACCGCTCCGCCCCAACAAAGCCTCTCACCACTCCGGAGAAACATGGAACAGAATAGTCTGCAACAAGTAGGCTCCATTCAATACACCCGGGAACACCCCAGCAAGGCTATCTCAGGATTCCGGGGCACATGCGCTCAACCACCATTCATTGACATTCAAGACGAAGACGAAAGAAATCCTCAAGCAGCTGCCGAAGTCATGTGAAAATGTTCAAATACCTGACTGTTGATGCAAGCAAATGGGTCGAAGACACGAACTCCTGGCATTCGCACAGGAGAATGCATGTGATAACGGGCCACGCAATAAGCAATAAAAAGACATCGGCGTTCAGAAAAAGGTTTTCAACGAAGAATTCAACAATTTGTAGCTTAAGAAAAGTTCTAGGTATGTAGTAATCACGGAGATGTTCTAGAAATAAAAAAAGAAACGGACTCACCGCTCTAAAAATGAAAGCAATTTTCAGTATTCATTTTATCTTAAAACTATACAATTTAATTTTCTATTTTTAGTTCTGATTTTTCCAAAATGTTGAATGCCATTTGAACAGTCTTGTCGTTCTGTACAAGGTCACATCGACTTTTATAACACCCAAATATTTAAACAGAGTTTCCGAAAAACGTTTCCGAGATCAAGAAAGCTTTCTTTACTTTGGTAAAACTAGTAGAGATTTTCAACAACGGGCCCAGGACGTAATTCGAACAGGTTCTTACTGGAAAGAACCGACAAATAATCACAGATTGTCTAAGCGAGAATAGGAAAAAAAAAGGATTGTCAAGCAAGATTCTTCTTAGGATCAGACTCACATCATCAAGGTCATCTGCGGCACTACCGTAATCCCCTGCGCGTTTCCACTGTTTCCCAGAGCCAACAAGTGAAGGAGAACGCGAATCACCTCGTCCACTTGATGAAAGTTGTTCTCTTTGGGGAAGTGGACGCACCTTGAATCAGTAGAGTTGCTTCTTTTTTACTAATCGTTTCAAGCAACAGTTGCATTAAAATGATTCGGCCCTGAATCTTACCATAGTGGAGGCTTAACAGGCATTTTCCTGACAAATATTTTTAAAAAAAAGTTCATATAAATATTATACCTGCACTGTTGGAAGTCCTGTAAGTTGTGCTTGTTCAAGATTTGAAATCATCTGATTTCCACTGCGAAAAGCTCGTGGGGGCAAAGGTGGTGGAGCTGTTACCACTGGAGGAACCATGTGAGGATTACGCACATGAGGAACAGAGTGCACATGTTCACCGTATTTCACATCTTCACTGCAAACAAAGTGATGTCTGGGTTCTTAGGAAGGAAAACCTAATGGTTCCCAATTCGACTACATCTACAGCAGTCGTCACATAAAAGTTTGGCTTATTTCATTTCAAACGCATAACATTAAACAGTAAAAAAAATATGTATAGTAAATGAAACCTCTTTAATCTCAAGCATCTGCAGACTACGACAATGGCGAACATCACAGCTATGATTAGAACAACAATAGCAATGGCGATGACAAGCTCCACTAGCGAGATACGCGCAAGGAACGGTGGTACCAAATCTGCAAGGAAAGAAGACAAGGAGTTAAAATCAGAAATCTTTCGAAACATGCTACCAAATATTCCTTAACTAATTTAACAGATTCACGATGTCATCTCATGTTCGGTGGAATGACGTCTGATTCCCTCTTTTTGCTGCGCATGATACGCATTGGACTCAATGCATATGGTAGAAATGCGCACTAAGAAAGAGCCTTTCTTGCAATCTTTGCTCTACATTGTAACTTTTCCATGAATTTTGTAAACAGTTTGTAGTTATGTGAACAAATCAACCCCCTACTCAACGATGCTGATGTCGACAGTTGGCAATCGATCTCTCAACAATTTCCTTTGGTATTTTTCAGTAAGTTCTTATATCTATCAATCCCACCACCTGATAACCATGACCACTGCGGCAACTGGAAAAGAAAGTACAATCTATTACTGATCACAAATCAAAGCAAGTTTAACAGCCCTGCATCATTTGTGATTTAGCGCTCATTGAAAGCCCACAAGAGCAAAATGAACGCGCCGAGAACAAATAGGAATCCCCTGTGCTTTCCGATGAAGCGCATCACCTGTAGAAAGTGGTAGAGCCATGTGGTAGAACCATAAGTAGTGAAAGCTTTTCGGGAACACAAGCGACCCACACGAAAAGTAGTTAGTAGTAAGTATATTTTTGCTTAACAGTGGTTAAAGTACATTTGAATTCTCTTCTACTAGCAGCCATGTTCTGAAGAGCACACTAGCGAAGAATGGGAAATCGTGTCGGCTACTACAAGGAGTTTTCAAAACATCATGCAAAATTCCAGTACTAGATGTAGTCAATACAAAAAGTATTTCGTAGATTATCTCACGACCTGACGTGAGTTTGTTAGCTGACATTTTAAATCAGGTTAAATTAATCCCAAGTTTAGTCGAAAGTCCGTCTTTCGAACAATCTCATAGAATGTTTTGAAATAACCACAAAAAGCTAAAAATGTGAAGGTTATGGATTGAAATGATTTTAAATTCCAAATCGATAGATTGTAAGTGAAATTTCTCATTCTCCTCCAGCAACACCACTGAAAGGTTGTGGACGAAAATAAGAGTCGAAAAGACTATGCTTTCAAAGACAACACACTGTATAAACATTCCTCGGACGAGGTAATATCGAAAATCTATGGTAGGAAAGTTATCAATTTAGTACAAAGAGCACCAGAGGAAAAACCCACGCGGGAGAAGATGAGATGAAACAAATGCACCTTAAGCAAGTAAGTAAAGTGCTTGACTTTCACTTTGGTGCATACAACTAACCTAATGGCTTCCGGGCAACATTTAATGTCAAATACATAGAATTTCCGTTCTTCTAGTCGTAAAAAAAGATAAAGCTCTCGGCGTTGATCAATCCCTGATGGATGCGCCATGCATTCGAATTCATTAAGTATCGTTGGAGGTGATTGAATGCATATCTGGCCTCTACAATGACTCGTGGTGGCCTGCCGATGTATCGAGCCAGTGCTGCTATCCTTTCAGACAACTCTGGTACCAATTTGCCGAACTCGGAGAGATGAAAGGCTTGCTAGGCCATGGGCGCAAGGATCGATTCCACGTGCGTGTCGCAGTGGCGCCTCCAACCACTGCGCCACACGCGCCCTTATACCTTTTAGTCATAGTAAATAAAATACTTTTATTCTTGTATTGAAGATAAGCTGTCATACAGACTAGATATTTCGATAAAACAAATAATCTTGATACGGACTTATGCTCTAACCGTGATCGCAAGTGGTGCCTATGAGATGAATCATAAAGCACTGTGGTTTGTTATTACAACCACACAAGACCGCAACCCAATAAGATTAACCGTTACGGCAAAAAAAAAAAAAAAACTGGCTGAGAGAAAGGCAAATCAAGGATCTCGGTGGTGCAATGCGTAACACGTGAGCTCCTGGAAAAGCTAATCGCGGGTTTAAAGCCAGCGTGGGAATCCGAGTTCTGCTTATATCTGAGCATAATTGTGGTTGCACTTTACGTAATATCTTGCCATGAAGAAATAATAAGCAGTAAATAAAAGTTAAATACTATGAAGTTATTGCTTTCGGATTGTTCATTGTCTATTGTGGGTTGCACATGAGAAGTCATTATGTGTTTACGTTGTTGCAACTGGTAGCTGTTGAGTTAAATGTCTCCACAGATTTTCTGGAGGAAAACCAATTGGGAGGATCCTGCTAGCATCTGTGATGACCATTTGAGATCGCTATTGTAGTGCCACCTAGTGATTCAATAAAAAACTACGTTACAGTTCAAGCTATCAGGAAGGGCAGAATACTCTATGTGCTCAAAGCCACTCTGGCAGCAAGCGAACTTCTTTGTTTACCATATAATAAAACAAATGAAGAAAGTTACTCAAATCCTTCCAGGACGAGTACTACAGGCAAATTAATGAATATCACAGTATTTTCCACTCAGATGACACATAAAGTGGACCACTGAACCCATGGGGTGCTCACGTTAACATGAAGAACACTTGATTTCAATCGAAAAATACGACGTTTCTTGCTATACCGAAGTTCTCTCGATGTCTTTTTTATCACATACATGTAATTTTAGAATTGGCATATTTTAGAGTGTATCGCCCCAAGTATCGCGCATCAAACATCAAACTATGACGAAGAAGAAGTCGAAGCGTTCTACATGGCAAAACGAACT
The DNA here is from genome assembly GCA_009735665.1 of Angiostrongylus cantonensis. Classification (NCBI taxonomy): domain Eukaryota; kingdom Metazoa; phylum Nematoda; class Chromadorea; order Rhabditida; family Metastrongylidae; genus Angiostrongylus; species Angiostrongylus cantonensis. Next base: position 180,826 of record MQTX01000072.1, read on the forward strand.
TGCCCGACAGGGTGTTCTTTGTAACTCACTAAGTGTAAAGAATATGATATTCTGGCCTCAATATTTTGGTCTGCCTTCGGTTCTCTATAGAATGAGCATAGTCAATGCAGTAAAAATAGTCCACACGTGGCTCCACGGGTTAAATACAATGACGAAATTGAACGAATAGAATCGGTAACTTCTAAAAATGAAGAAGCAAAAATAGAGCTCAAATCGTACCATCACATGTCTTTCCAGAGAACCCATGAGTGCAATTGCAAATATATCCGAGATTATACGTGTGTTGACGAGGAATCGGAATACATGTTCCATGTAGACCACATGGCTCGGTTGCACATGCATCTTCCATACCTGAAATGTACCAAAACGCCTTCTGAACAAACAGAATACGAGGTATACAAAAACGCCTTAATTAGATGCTCTCAGCTTGGTCTCAGACAAAAAGCAAACTGTTACTCTCGATTTCGAATTTAGAACAAAAGCTTCCAACCATGCAAGCAGTCAAACAGTTACCGTATCCTCTGACTTCGCATCGCTTTCCAGTAAAACCGTTCGGACATTTGCAGAGATATTCGTTGTAGAATGGAATGCATTGTATACCAAGTGGGCATGGGCGAGAGCCGCATGGATCGGAGTCAATTTCACAATTTGCACCTGTGTAGCGAGCAGGACATGAACACCTGGAATTCATTTCATTTTAAAATTAGTAAGATAAAGGATAAAGGATAAAGCTCTCGGCGCTGATCAATCCCTGAGGAATGCGCCATGCATTCGACTTCATTAAGTATCGTTGGAGGTGATTGAATGCATATCTGGCCTTTACAATGACTCGCGGTGGCCTGCCGATGTATCCATCGATCCAGTGCTGCTATCCTGCCAGACAAGTCTGGAACCAATTTGCCGACCCCGGAGGGATGGAAGGCTTGGTAAGCCGTGGGCGCATTCCACGTGCGTGTCGCAGTGGCGCCTCCAACCACTGCGCCACACGTGCCACTTTTAAAATTTGTAGATCACTGATATTATTATGTTGTGGTCGTCCGTGTTCAAGTCTCAGAGAATCTATTTTTACATAATAACGCAGGAAATTTTATGTGGTTCTAGTCAACCTATTGCATAGTTAAGGGAACGTGTGACGCAGTGGTCCGAGGTGCCCTGCGACAGACGTAGGATCGATCCCCGCGTCTGTGGCTCACCATGCTTTCCATCTCTCAAAAGTCGAGAAATTGGTACCAGACTTATCTGGGAGGATAGTAGCACTGGATCCATACATCGGTGGGCCACCGCGATTCATTTTAAAGGCCGCATATGCATTCTACCACCTCTAGCGACACTTAATGAAGTTGAATGCATGCGCATCCCCCAGAGATTCATCAACGCCGAGAGCTTTATCCGTTTACCCTTTTATGGCTCAGTTAACTGTGAAATCGAATAGCCGTAGCTTTTTTGTAAAATACGTCAGTTGAATGTCAAAAATGAAATTTTTGCCGGTCAAATCCGTTCTACCCATGTCTGTTAGATGTGGTCCATGAGTGTGGAGTGACCAATGGTCCATGAACGAGGATAGCAATAAAAGCTCTTAAATTTCAAGAAATTTTTGCTACTCCAGACACTCTATTATATAGATGTGTCACGTGTACAGAGATAAATTAATTATCAACGGGAAATCGAACGTAAGTGTAAAAATGTTATGGTGAAATCACTTTTAAAAAAAAGCCCACGAGCACTCGTTAACAATTTTTTCAAACTTACCTATAAGACCTGTCAATAACATGGCATGTCCCTCCATTACCACAGGGAGCTTCTGAACACGGAGTAGCCGCCATTGCTCGACAGCCGGTAGTTGCCGAGTACAGTCGAAGCCCTTGTCGGGTTTTTGCAACACTTCTGGAAGAAGCAGAACATATCATATTCATAGTTACTATAAATGACCTTTTCTTTAGACAAAAAAAGGAAAGCATATCACTGTAGCTAGAACTCAAGCAGCGGATTAAAACAAAGCAACGGAGAAAACAGTGAGGCGTGTCGAAGGAACTGGAATTTTCCCCTAGACGCTCGAGTTCCGGCCTTGCAAATTATCCAAAAAACACTAGTCGCTCTGAAAGCGAGACAAAATAATGTTAATACCTGCGATCAATAGAAATCGAACGAAAACAGGCAACGATCGCGTTCGTAATCGAAATTGAAGATGAGTTTCTTCGGTCAACATGGGCTCCAAAAAATAAACGATGACTCGCTGAGTACAGATTGATAACATCACTTCCTATAATCACAATATCTTTAGGACTCGGCATAGGAAATCCGGTCCTTCATATATAAGGATAGAAGTTTCGTTTAGTGAAGAATAACCTCATACAAAATTAGTACTAAATTCTTATCATCCACCCATAAATAGTGAAAAGTGAGTATGGATTTGGCTCACACAGTCAATTTAAGAAGGCTAATCAACAAATAAGCTAGTCGCCTATAAATCAGTCTTCTAGTCCTCAAAGTGATCGAGCACAGATGGGTGGAAGGTCTGGCTGGTTCTGGAACTGAGGAGGAACGAACTTCTTGTGTGACCAGTACTTAATCGCGTTGCACCACACTGTCCCTCATTTTTAATGTTTTGCAAAGTATGTAATTTAATTACATGGTGTTGGTGGACCTACGCTTTTAACACATTCGTGACGATAAGACCCATATATGACTCATACCTAGCCTAACAGTTTCGTATTTCGATTCAAATAAGCATTATTGAGACTTATTAGTTGAAATAAGAAACCGACAAAAGAATTCACAGATCTCTACTTGCTTTACACGTTGAAAAATGATTACTTGTTTTACAAAGACCAGCACGATAGGGGATCCACTAGATTAATTCGACTTATAAAAACAACTCTTTTATTCTCAATAATGAAGAACGGTAATTCATTTCTAATGATTGTTAAACCTAACAAAAAGGAGAGGATGAGAAAAACCGAAAACGATCTCAAAGTCAGCGACTCACCAGTAGGACTCCATCCTTCCTTCGTGTCAGCTCCGTCGAGTTGTAGCCTCGTTCTTCGACCACGACGGCTCACAGAAACACGATGCCACTGGGCGTCAGCGATTGAGTTAACAGTGGACACAATCGCTTCTCCAGAACCTGCGTCCCAACGGTACATAACTCGGCCGTCGACAAGCTGAATTTAAATTTTACGATAATGTAAGGGATTAACTAGAGAATAATAGCTTGAATTAAAGAGAAGAGACTCGAGATATAAATTTCAGAAACCTCAAGGGTGTGGTAATCGCTCGGTCCGTCGGCATGCAATATAACGCCTTTGAATGTAGTTGTCTTTAATTCTACTTCTAATTCCAATCGTGTTTCCATTTCATGCGCTATCGACATTTCAAAGTAGCCATTACCACCTACCGATAATTCGGCTTCTGCAACAAACACGTTGCCTCCCATTCTGCAAAAGTCTCCCATTTCACAAAATCTATTCTTGTTTTAAACCTTAACCTTCCAAACATCGTCCCTCGTTTAAACAGGATGCCTCGGAACAACGGTTGCCCGAAGAGCCAGGTGGACAAATACACTCAAATCTTGCACCATCTGATGGAACACACATTTCCCACGGATGACATGGAGAACGAGCACAAGCGTTGACTTCCAATTCACAGCTTGATCCCCCATAACTAAACAGAAGTTTAACACTAAAGAAAAACCACGAGGAGAGTAACGAGTTGAAAATGGACGAAAAGAAAACGAAGCAAAGAAGAACAAATGTATCTGCAGTCTATAAGCTTACCCTTCGGGACAGATACATTCAGCCAGGCGATTGTGGCGAGGAGCAACGAACGAAACGCTGCCAGACGAAATTATTGTCTGCTGCTGATCGTCAAGATAAACTCGCTCACGACACTCACCCCTCTGACAAACTCCAGGAGTGCACATCTCAGTAGTAAGTTGGTACTTCTGAAAACAATACTTTTAAAACAAAATTTACAAAATTTGCAATTTGGTTTACAACCCAAAACATTTGCCCTGAGGACTTGACTAAGAAACACGATTTTCATTTGAAGTGTCGGTACAGAATAAGAGAAAAGCATTAACTCACCATTTTTCCACTCTGATCTGCAATACTCTGGAAATCATGTTTCAGTCTTGTGTACACGTGATCTGGCTTCAGCATTCCACGACCCCCTCCTCGTGATACGGTGAATAAAATGTCTACGTCAGTAGCTTTCGATTCCGATATCAGCGCACGAGGAGGTCGTACTAAAAGTAGCATTAAATCCATAGAAGTTCTAGGAAAGAACCAAAAGTATGCAAACCTTGGGTTTCCTGTACACTTAACAGTTGAATATTCCTTGGATCGACATTTAAATGCCGTGCGAAGATTTCTCGGAAAGTGGTGGCATGTGTTGAAAAGAACTCCAGAGCTGTCATGTCTTTTATACGTAGAGAGACAGCGTGATCAACAGCATCCTGTTCAAGCGACATAACCTTAAAAAAACTTGTAACTTCCATCCGACTTTGGTTCATCTTCGGTATTGGTACCAACTTCCATTGCTAAAACCAAAAAGACAAGTCTGCCGAAAAGAAACTGTTGAAGGAACGAATTAAAAGCATAAAGGATAAAGCTCTCGGCGTTGATCAATCCCTGAGGGATGCGTCATGCATTCGACTTCATTAAGTATCGTTGGAGGTGATTGAATGCATATTTGGCCTTTGCAATGACTCGAGCTGGCCTACCAATTTATCAAGCCAGTGCTGCTATCATCCCAGACAAGTCTGGTACCGATTTGTCGACCCTGGAGCGATGGAAGGTTTGGTGAGCCACTGGAGTGGCGATCGATGCCATGTAGGTACTGCAGAGCTCGTCCGACCACAGGGCCATATGTCCCCCCCTCTCTCCAGAGAAAAAAGAATTATATGCACAATAGTTACAAGTGTCACAAACGTTGATGTTAATTACATTTCAAATTGCAGATCTTCTCGTTAAATAAAAGCAGATTCATTACCTCCACTTCCACATAGCTGACAGTGGAGAATTTCCCATCGGTGACAGACACGTTGAATGCATGCAGTCCACCAGGAATCTCATGATCGCTCCAGATCTATTACTCGTACTCTTTAACTCATCCATATATAACCCAATTCAACCAAACACCGTACCTCTCCTGTTTTTGTATTAACTCGAAAGAAATGTGGTTTGGTGACGTGAGGTCGTGGATGTGATTCAGTGGGTAGCGGACCAAGTATGCTTCCATCTACCAAAGAAAATCGTAACATATCACCAGCGTCCTAGGTTAACGAATCCTTATATTCATAATGATGGCATAAATGTGGTGTTAATAGAGAGAAATACATTTCAAATATTCCACCACTTTAGATTACTTCGTAGTTCAACGGAACACCCCCACTACAATGCACAGAGGGACATAAGTAATCAAAGAATCTTAGAGCAAAGCCAAAACATACCTCGTCTTCAGCGATAATGGTCCCTATGATTCCACCTCTGAACTCTCCCATAAGTGTGTTAAGGTGAATCCGAAGCGGTGAAATCCGTGGAGGATGTCGACTTTCTTCACGTACAAATATTGTTATTGGACAATCTGTCGAGCGATTACCACGGTCATAAGCGATTAACTGGAAAAGAAGACTTAGATTTAGTTCTGAAAATTCGAAATATTGAAGGAAAACTAAAAAATGAATAGTTAAAGTCCTTCATTGGTCAAGCTAATCCACTTCTTCAACACAACAACTTCCACGCCGCAATGATTTTTCCAAGGACTTTAACAATTTAAGAAACTTGATGACAAGAACGAGAACTAGGGTTCTTTAATTAATTTACCGTAAGCAGAAATCGATCTCTTTTCGAATGGTCAAATCGTGTCACTGTGACCAGATTGTATTGTTCGTCAACGATGAAGGCCTTTGATCCTTCTCCACGAACTTCTACTCGAAATGGTGCACCAAAAGAAGGACCATCTGCATCAGTAATGGATAGAGTAAGAATAATATGACCAGGTGTCACACCCTCCTGAAACACTCTCGGTTTACCAAACACACAGGATATGGTCTTAACAATTAGCGTTGCACAAATTTACACTCCTAGTTGAACGGCTTGAAAAAGTATGAATGGAGAAGAAACATCTTCTTAAAAGATCGTGCGCTATGTATTTGACATTATAGGACTATTATGCAAAGCGTAAAGGCGTCCATGCTTTCAAAAATATAGTAGATCCTATCTCAAGCACGATTACGCTCTATGAGTAAGAGAAAAGTGAGCTTCACTTATGCCTTAAACTATACTACAGCGGGTATTTTAAGGCAAAGAAATGATAGATGTAAGAGTACTCGACGCATCTCAGATAAAATACTGTAGAAGTTCAGAATTACTCTAAGAACATTACTTTACATCCAAGGGACCCATTCTTCAGGTCTCGGAAATCTTGAAAGGTCCGTTACTGTGTCGTACCTGAACTACTGCGGTCATGTTACAATCGACAAACACCGGAGCATTGTCATTTAAGTCGTTCACATCAATCACAACAGTTACCACAGATCTTTGAGCTGGTTCACCACCATCATGCGCTTCAACTTGAAGACGATAATAGGACTTCTAAAAATGGTATTTTGAACTATTTTGAAACTTTTTTGCACCTATAAGCACATAATTAGCGAAAAGAAACAAAACCCGGAAGTTTACCCAGTTGTGTTTGTTACTTGAATCCGACTAAGTTATGTACTAAACAATTTCTAGAACAAATCCTTTAGGTTTAAAACTCTATACACATACTAATTCTCGATCCAGAAGGCCAGCTACCGTAATCCATCCTTGATCATCCATATGAAACGGACCGGTGTCGCCTTTAATGGAATATGCGACACGACCATAATGCTCACTGTCCGCATCAACAGCTTTCACCTAGGAAACATACAACTTTAGAAACATTCATGAAAGAAAACCTCGAAAACAGGATTTGAAACGTCACAATACTGGCCAACAATTAGGCAGAAAATCAAGAGTGACCAATAGTCACGAGCTCGTTTTTTAATAGATAAATCCACACAACGTTAACCCCCTACTTGGTGCCTACCATAATTTTTAACGGCACGATATGATTTGAAATACAACCATAAGGATGCTGAGATATGCGCAAAACTTGGACACAGGGCTTGAACGAACCACGACTTCCTTTTCCAAGGTTTCCAGGATTACCCTTTTCCAAATATCTTAGCACCGATCTTCGACTCTTCGACTACAGTCTCAGCTTAACTGGGTTTGTTGCCGATTTGGGCTCACTAGATTAGTCCCGTTGACGGGTGGCTGCTGATGGCGCTGATCGATAGAACAAGCTGAAGGACAGGTAAAACGAAGGACCCGCATGATGTGGTGGTGAACGCGTTAGCCCCCGGAAAGAACAATAGCGCGTCCGTTCCCCATCAGCACAGACACCTGCGGTCCGGAGTTTTTCAAATATCTCAGCATTATTGTGATTATCTTAGCACCGTTGTGGCTACGTTCGCACAACGTGAACTTATACAGCAGTAAAACTGCAGCAAAGAGAACACGAACACATTTCTTCGAATAAGTTCTTGTGGAAAAATTAGCAAATAAATAAAAATTATTACCTTTACTACTTTCGTACCGTTAGGAGAATTTTCATCTACAGCCGCCTTATAGCTTTCTTTTGCGAAAATTGGAATGTTGTCATTTTCATCCAATACCTGAATAAGCCCTCCAACGATGAACTTTTGGCGAAAAAATATCTCCTATAGATTAAAGTTAGAGATAAATATCATGGAAATTCCACAACACCTTCATATCGAATCTCTTCGTTCTGCTACTCAGTTTCCACTCTTAGGTTCAGAGTGTTTAAAAAATAATTGCGGACAAGAACTAAACTAACTTGTATCGTGACAGTAGTTTCCGTAGATAACGGTGGGTCACCAGAATCCGTGGCAATGACCGTGAGCGACAGCAATTTCTCTTTTTCAAAATCTAATCCTCTGGCCAGTTTGAGAACCCCTAGACAGTAAGTTATCCAACTATTATAACTTCACAATGCACTACAATTAGATTACAAACCACTTCCTTTATCCAGCTCAACATAAGCATTGTGGCTTCCATTCTCTCTTAACATGTAGTTTACCGTCTCCCCATCATCACCTCCTATAGCTCGCAAAGTTATTAGCGTATATCCAACGGATTCTGATTCCATCACCTTAACAACAAAATCCGGCACAGTAGAAGTCCATATAGAGAATTAACAACTCCTCTCTCTATTTGCAAACATAACCTACAAGCTTAGCCTTTCCCACAATTTCCGTTATTCAGAAAACATTTCTTGGTTAAATTCTGGCTAAACTAAGAAAGGAGAAAAAAGGAAGTAAGACCTCATAAAGGTATGCTGCAGTGTAAGAAAAAAAGAAAGAAAAGGATGTACTAGAGAACAATGCATAAAATAAAATATAATTAACCTGTAGAATGTACTCGCTCTTCTCGAATACAGGAGGATTGTCGTTTTGATCAACAACTGTGATGCGCACAACCGCTGAAGCAACGGATGATAATATAGAATTAAAAGAAAATAACACCACCAGACCATCTGACTTTAAAGACACCATTGAAATAAACGAGACAACTTCTACCCTCACTACTCCTTGGTTTAATGGAGTCGGCGTCTTGCGCTAGTACTCGAAGCAAATACTCCTGCTTTTGCTCTCGATCCAGCGGTCGATTGACTGTGATAGCACCTGTCTCACTGTCAATGACGAACGCATCATGACCGGACACAAAGCTGTACTTCACACGTCCAAAACTGCCAGAATCCTAAAAAATTTCGAATAATGACATTCTAACGCATTGTTATTTCTTTTATAAAAATAGAGAGCTGCATAAGAACGAAAGGATGATGTTTTGAAATAAAAAGCAATGAAAGGATGAAGCTCTCGGCGTTGATCAATGCCTGAGAGATGCACCGTGCATTCAACTTCATCAATGATCATTGGAGGTGATTGGATGCATATCTGGCCTTAACAATGACTAGCGGTGGTCTACTATTGCATTGACTCAGTGCTGCCATCTTCTTTTCCGATCCCGGAGCGATGAGAGGCTTGGTGCGCCTAGAGCGCAGGGATCGATCTTACGCGTATTGCACGGTGCTTCCCACCATTGCGCTACACTCGCTCTACACGTTTTGGAACCTAATTTCATTATTACTGCATTTTATTACACTTCTAAAATAACCATGAATTCTAAACTATTCATTAATTTTGTAGAAAAAAGGAACAACCAGGCATAACTTGAACGATTCCCAATTTTAATGCATAGAACAGGAGTCTGTTTCAATGACAAACATGAAGAGCGAACTATGGAAAAACAAACCTTGTCGACAGCATGCACTCTTGTCAGGAAATATCTCTCATTGTGACTTGCTGGTTCGTTTTCACGAATAGAAACAATAAACTCGTCTCGTACGAAAACTGGCGGCTCATCGTTGACGTCCAGTACTTGTACTTCTACCAGTTCATTACAAGATGAAATAGCACCCTTCAGTTCCAGTTGCCGAGTGAAAGTGTGCTAAAAATAATATCCTGGATGAGACAGTTTCTCTAAGGCTACAGATCAACAGGTCAACATAAAAGCTAATAACTCATTCGTTTGTACATCTACGATTACGACCATTTAAATGATAACATTTCACTATTACTAACTCCCATAAACATTTCGTCAGAACTTTTTGACTCGATTTTTTCTCGTTCCCAACGAATAAGTGCAATTATTAGCAATGGACCACCATAAAGTACGCTAACCTTCTTCCTCGTCTCAGCATCAAGAGGAGCCTTTACGGAAATAGATCCCGTATCCTGGTTAACAGTAAACGGTAACAACGGATCTGATGAAATAAGCAGATATCGAGCACCAGCGAGACTAACGCGGGATTCCTCGTGGTAAATCTCACTGCCTTTCAAAACGTCTTCAGGAACTCTTACTTTTATCACGTTATCCCGATGGCACTCGAATGCTGACGAAGTACTAGAAGTCAGAGTCACCTAAAAAAAAACCACTAGAAAAATCCTTACCATTATTTACTCTTACAACATTACAACATTATTCTTATCCTTACAACTCTTACAACATTACAACCTTACAACAACCAACATTATTTACTCTTACATTTAACAATCGTATTCTCGTTCTCTATCGGAACTAGGCGCATTGTCAAGCTTTACTGTTTCAATCACTATTTTCCTTTAGCACATAACGTGTGCTGGCTGATACAAATCCAAAATTTGTGTAAATGTTGGAAGATTTCAATCCTCAACCTCAATAATGCTATCTGAATTTCTAAAATATTCTACTAACGGGTTGTTTATATAACGTAAACGATTTTACCATCATTATCGCATTTGTCGCATGAGTTCCGTCGAAGGCCAGCAGCGTGAGATTGTAGATCTCTCTCACATGGTTCAATCGAGCAATTGAAACCTTGCCAGAGTCGTCAATTTTGAAAAGACCGTCATCATTTCCTCTACTAATGAACAAGCGAATGTTATTGAACGGCGGTAAATCTTTGTCCTAAATGTGAAAACTTTTTTAAGCGGATTTTTCCTAGGTAGATTTATGTGGCGTTAGTTCACAGAATATCCGAACTACTCTTTACTCACCGTCACGACAACCCTAGCGATGATCTGATTAATACTTAAATGATTGCCGTCGACACTGACAATGTAGAAATTCTCGTCGAAACGAGGGGGTTCGTCATTAACATCTGTTACCTGAACAAGTTGGTACATGGAACGATCTATAATAGTTGACAATGGAACTGACAGCTCTGATACAGCGCAGAAACTTCCAAGTGTTCAACGAAACCTCGCCATATAAGGTAAACTCTTCGTAATCTCCAATGAGATGACAGTATCAGAACGCCACTTACCTCAACTTTGAACCTATGATCCGTAAACATTCCTCCTTCATCAGTTGCACGCACTACGAGTTCATGTAATGACTGACGTTCTCGATCCAGTGGAGAGTCGACAACTAACCATCCGGATTCGGCATCGACTTTAAACGCACCACCACTTTGTGATCCCTAGACAACAAAAAACTAATGTTCCAACTCTCACAAAACAACTCAACTGTATTGGAATAGGAAACACTTGGATGCTCCGTCTTCACTGGTTGTGCGGCCCCCAGCATAATTTCCATCCCCTAAAGATTTCCTGGTTTAGCAATTGTGGTTCCCTGAAGTCCCGAAGACAGCCTGGTCAAAGTCTGCTCCAAGTTGTCACCATCACAGAGAGTCGCCGCTCTTGTGGATCAGAGGAAGATTCACCATCATGCGATTAATTTGATACCAAGAAGGTCGGTGGTGGATCCTGGTGTTGGTTCACCCTTAGCTGGGCTTCCTGATGGAAACGCCAGACTCCTTTTCAGCTTGCGAGACCCTGCAGGCGGGATAAATCCACCGCTGTACATCGCAGCCCCACACCCAGGGACACCTCACTGCCACGATAACGCGCAAGCCGTTGGGAGGGGAATTGAAAATAATTAAACATTTCAGTCTTTAGATCTTACCTCTGTAAGACTGAAACTAATCATTCCTCCTGGTGAACGATCCAAATCGGTTGCAGAGAAGACAGCTATGCTTGTTCCAACTGGTGCATCCTCGCTAATCGACATTCGATCGTAAGCACCCACAAATATCGGGGCATTGTCGTTAACGTCTGACAAGCGTACGGTTACAGTAGTCATTGAATGAGCTCCACCAGCAGCATCTACACGCGCTGTGAAGCGCCAAACCTTAAAAGTAAAATATCTCCAAAGAAACAAATGGATGGAAAATAAAAACAATCTCACATCTCTCTTCTCTCTATCTAGTGCCTGTCGTACAATCAGCTTCCCACTCGATCTTTCTATTGTAAAGGGAAAATCATCAGGTGGATCAGGAATGGAAAAACGAACTTCGGCAACGTCTGTAATATGTTTTAACTGTACAGGCATCGATATCTCAAAAAAAAAAACAAACTGGATTTACTTTTAGCCCAGAATTTGTTGTACGTTAAAACTCTACTGAGCGTAACTAAGAAACATTGTTTCGCCAATTTTAGATGGAAAAAACTTCAGAGCAGAGGAAAGTAACATGAAAAACGAAATTGAGCAACCTAGGTCAATCTGTTGCAGTTTTCCAATAACAGTCCCGACCACTGAGTCTTCAGAAGTCACGAACAGGTAATGATTGTTGCTGAACTTGGGTATGGGAGTTTCTCCAGGTAGGACCATGACCATGACCTAAACATAACAACCTAACAAGAATAGAACAAAAAGAAAAGACAATTATAATAAAGCCCACTACATGTCAATTTTGATGACAAAAGAAATGAATAAACCAGAACGATTAATTAAGGTCATATACTTAAAGTACAATTAACTGTTTCGTTCAAATATCTACAGTGTAAGTTATATGTCCGTTATTTATCAATGGGTTAAAATAGTTAAACATATGAAAAGCTCACTTCCGCAGTGGCATGATGTGGTGGATTTGCTTGGTCCGTAGCACGTACAGATAAGCTTAGCGATATCCCAACTGAACAAAAAACACTTGCAAAAAAGTGTAGACGCAATCAATAAGAACTGAGAATTGAGAACACTAGGAAATAGTATTAGCCCAAAAAATACGAAGACTGGGAGTTAAAATTCTTCTTGCCGGCGGTTAAAGAAAAAGGCTCTCTGTTTCGTTCTACGTTTATACCGTTCAAAAGTTCTTTGCCTGCTCCTTCCCATAATGTTTTTAATAACACTAATCTTTCAACTAGAAAGATGAACAGTTGCCCAGATCGACTTTCTATTAATCTCGGCATTGGATTATGGGTTGTTCTTCCTCGGTGGAGGGCAGGTAAAAAACGGTGTTCGAAAGGCGTCAAATTTGCCTTTAATTTACATAACCGGTCACCAATTCCATTGTGCGGACCTCAGCACTTCTTGCATTTGATTCGTTTTCTCGCATCTAGCATCCACAGTGATCTTCGAACATTTCGCATGTTGCTTAAGGTGTTGCTTGAGGATTATGTCCTCTTTATGAATGTCGTAGAATGCTGGTCAAGTCAATTCACCTTGTAATCTTGATGATAGCTGGGTTAAGAATTTCCCAAGTGGACTGGAGGACAGTGTTAGAGCGAGGATCGAACTAGCACCTTCATTTCCCGATCGACGGCATCAGTAACCACTCCACTATCCCCACCCCGCGTCAAATCTGTCAAGAAAGTAAGTTTCGTGAATTTCAAGGATGGGATTTCTGAACTCGACCTATCGCTCACAGTGAAAAAGACAAGTATCTATCACATGAAAGAGGCTGCACAAATACCAAGGTATTCTCCTAGGGTTCGCCGAGCGATGCCTTCTAAAGACGAATGGGTGCCCACAACATCAAACCTCTCCTCGTAGAATATGCATCGAAAAACAAAACCTATTCACTTAGTTATAATATTGAGGATAGAATACATAGGATACAAATAGACAAGAAGAACACTGGAATAAATCAATGGCAACAATGGCAACTTTTTCGAGAAATTTCTTTCATTTGTTTTTTTTTCTTTCTTGTACCTTAAAAGAAAAGAATAGCAGAGGAAAATTGATGGAAACTATATTAATCATGAGCGTAAATGTGACTGTAGCAAAACAGCCGTTACTTCAACAATAGAGCATATCTGACTAATGGCATATTTTCAATCCATTTGAAAACAAAGGTATGCTCAAGTTGTGCAAAACTCCTAGCATTCAGTGCTTACCCAGTGAATCCAAGGGCTTCAAGACGGACAGGGTACCGTGACGGTGATGAAGCTTGAATGAAGAACTCGCCATGCCATTGTCAACCAGAGTATATTCCACAACATCATCAACGTCATCATCAATTGCAGACACCATTAACAGTGCTTCACCTTCACGAGCTCCTGACGAGACTGATGTTGTATATCTGAAAAACGCACAAAATTTCTAAAACTCGGGAAGTAAGAAACGATCTAAAAACCCGGAACTCAAAATATAAAGATTTTCCTATGATAGAATACTAGGAAACCATTTCAAATACTCGAGACCTGCATAACTATGAGAAATTCTGGAAGTGAACCCACTTCGAGACAACAAATAATGGAGCGCAGTCGTTCTCGTCGACGATCTTCACTGTCAGTGTACTGAAAGCACGTCGGCCCAAAGCATCTTCTACCACAAGCGGAACTCTAAAGTTTCTCCACACGAAAATTACAGTCAATTCATGAAGGCACGTGATCCATACAATTGTATGTTCAAACGTACTTGTAAATGTTCTGCTGTTGGTAATTAAAGACGATCTTTGGATGAATTCTCCCAGTCAGTTTTTCAATCCGAAGAGGTCGCATTCGACTTTCCCCACTGCCAATTGAATAGTGGAGAGGCGCTACACCGTCACGAGCTTGCACCATAAGAATGGATGTTTTGTTGCTCAGAACACTTAATAGAAAAGATACATTCGTTGCTTGTATTAAATATATTTTATATAAAACTTAAACATTTCCCGTACTTAGAGCAAATGCTGTAGTCCTATTGAAAACGTCACACTTGAAAGAAGATAGGAGAATAACGCAAAATCCCACTCCTTACTTGTTTTCGCGTACTGCAACTACATACTGGCTCTGCTCAAATCGTGGAGGAGGCTGCCTTCGTCCAGAAACTGTTATGGAAACCGTTAGTCGGCCATAGGCGGTGAACAATCCGTCAGAGACTGAGACGTTCAAGATCTTCTTTCCATCATTTGTTACAACATCATCATTGTCAACAGGACGAAGTAGTGTCACTTCACCACTATTCTCCGAAACAGAGAACAGCGTCTCGTCGCCTTCAATAATCGAATAGAGAAATCGATGACCACCTGGGATGGAGGAAACGGTATCCTAAAATACACCAGTGTAGCAACCGTTGCGACCGGTAACTTCATAATACTTATGCGCTAGTTATTTTAACTCCTTTTCGTTAAGTATTTACAGCGACGCACTTCATCTGTCGCGCTCATTATGGCAACGAAGTGTCCTGACGTTGCCGTGTCAGAGATCACTGCTGACACGAATGGAGTAGAGAAACGTGGTGCTTCATCATTTACATCTTCAACCTGGACATTGGAATAGAAATTAGAAAGCCGAAAACTCATACGTGTCTTCAATAAATTTAGAACATAATACCGACCATTAGTGCAAGCTTGGATTCTCCGCTAAGCTGTGATTCATCGGCCGCTACAACCGTAACATCATAGTGTTGCTTTTTCTCATAGTCTAGCATTTGCGCTAAAATAACTTCTCCACTTGACGAGTCCAGATGAAGAACTGTAAAGGCGATATCAGAAATATATCTGGTATAAAGCGATCTTTACTGTTTCGAAACCGACTTTCCTTTAACCTCGGTGTGCTTAATCAATATGTATTTTTTCTTGATGAGCTTACACGAAGTTGATAATAATATTTATTATCAACCTCGTGTAAGCTCATCAAGAAAAAATACATATTGATCTTTACTGTATTATTAAAACAACAAAGCGAACTCACTGGAAGCATCACTTCCACTAACGGCGTAGCTAATTAGCCCATTACCACGGTCAGGATCTATGGCTTTAACAGTGAGCAATTTGCTACCAACTGGAGTTGATTCACTCACATTCACTTGGTACACAAAATGCTCAAATCGAGGACCGTTGTCGTTGATTCCAATCACCTTAAATTAACAACATAAAACAACTCGTTTCAAGTAAGATTCAAATGTAACTGTCATATTCTGTGAGAACATACGTTTCATACGTAACAACAATAAATGTTTGGTTCCAGACCCAAAATTCCTCTTATTAAGTCGTGAATGGAGTCGATCTCATTTTCTTTTTATCCTCGCGATCACAGTCCATTATGCCGGTCTTTTCCTCCATGAACCCGTGATCTGTACATCGTATACGACTGTGGACACTTCTGAATTGTATTCAAACCCACTTCGGGGTTTTTCTCCCCTAATTACCTTCAAATTTTCTTATCCAAATGAGCCATGTATTTATCTTCAACACTTCCCATTTAAATGACCAGGGACTGTTTCACATTCAATGGTTCTCAATTTTTCTTCCCACTCTACCTCGAAGACACATATTTCGAATACTACGTTGTCCAGGTCGATGTTTCCTGTGCCAGTTTCAGACTATACTTGTTTAAGCCGCCTATGAGTGGTGCGCAGAGCTTGCGACGTGGTTGTACTGAAAGAGCTTCAGAAACAAGATAATGAACGTGAAGCTTTGGTTAAAGAAGTTAGTTGTTAGCTTCTCTAAAAGACTCAGGCGCAACTCAAGTTGTTTTCCTATTTCTGGACGACCTCTTATTCATGCCATTTTTCATGATAGAATTCTCTAGCCACCTATATGACATGATATCTGTGATTAAGAAAGCATCCATTCTAATAATTTTTCCATCACATCCATGTTTCCAGTCCTTTTCCCTGCTTTTAGAGCATTTTCGGTACCGTTTCTGCTCTCTTGTAGGTGACAAGGCCGTCCGTAAAAGCGAAGACTTGATAGGAATTTGGCACCAATGCGTATGCCGTCTTCATTTCAATCGAACGACTTCATTACTAACACCAATGCTGAGGTGAACAGCTTTGATTTGATGGTGGTGACAATTTGTCATACAGGGTTGGACAGGGATCGACAGAACAGCTATATTTTCGTCATACTGTTGTGAGAACAATAAGGTAAAAAATCTTATACAGAATAAACCCTTGATTAACCAATGCCGACCACACGGCGACAAACTTCGTTCGGTAGAAGAACCCGTAGTAATCGGTTTCCTCAGGGGAGTTTCTAGGATATTATGCGACAAGGGCTGTGGAACAAGAACAGCATAATTTCACACCATGGGAGATGGTGGTAATAATCTTACCTCCATTAAGATTGATACCGGAACAATATTATTGGCACAGTTCCTGAGTTCGCTTCTTCAGACTAGACCATTTCTGAATTTCTCAAAACTATCTTTCGTTCTCCTGTGTCAATGTAAACCTTGCAGCAAAACGTTTGCTGGGGTTGTTTAAAACCAGCCGTGTTAAGCATCTGAGAAACTCCAGTTCTCCTCTTCTTCAGCAAATCGTTAGTAGTGGCAGAAATGCTGCTTAGCTTTCTTGGTAGACAAAACCCAATTTTACAGTTATTTGACAAGTAGCTCGGCCCGCTTGGAACATCTCTGGTCAGCTATGTAGAAGACGTGCTACTTTAAAACATTATCACATGCTGCTTTTTTTTTCTCACTTTGGAGATCATTCTTTTCACCTGGTAGTCGAATCGAAGCCACGCAAAGAGAACGTGGTGATCGACCAAACAGAATGACGGAACTGCGGAGATGTCAAGAAAGAATGAACTTCTGTTTTTAATGACGTAGACAACCACTGTATGCATAAGCCGTACCACCAGGTGATTGTTATGTCCCGGTGAATTCTCTCCCATTCGAGAAACCTCACTTGATGTGACAATAAACAAAACGCTCACCTCAATATTTACATCAGCCGTCGAATTCAAAAGATTTCGGGTCACATCTCTAGCCATTACTGTTAAATTGTATGCAGCCGTTTCTTCTGCATCCAACTCTCCATCCACGCTGATCACACCTTTGGAAGGATATGTTATGGAAAAATTCCACTAACAAAAAGAAAAAAGTTACCTGTATCCATGTCAATAACGAAAAGGTTATTATCATTCCCACTTTCAACGGTGTAAATCAAGTGACCTCCGACACTACTGGATGCTTTCACCTTCGTTACCTTAAGCATATTAATATTTTGCTAAAGCGTCTCAATAAGAGTCACAGTCGCTAAATTACGTAGCCGTCTAGAAATAAGTAAAAGGAATCACCACGGTTTTCTTCTTCGATCCTTCAGAAATACTAGTATAGTACTGTCTCTTAGAGAAAATTGGCCGTGCTCTCTCAACTACATGAACTTGTACTTCTTCGCTTGCTTTCAGCACAGGGGTTCCTTCGAAGAGATTTTTAGGCATTAAGATACCAAACAGAAAATAGAATCTTGCAGTTATGTGACTGAGATCGTCTCTTAAATGTACAAATAGTTTAAGAATACCTTGATCCATTGCCACGACTTCAAAGCGATACACTGAAGACGCATCCAACTTTCCATTAACAGTGATCTTTCCATCATGCTTATTTAGTTTGAACACAGGTGGAAGCGTTCCACTTTGGTAACGAACAATTCCATTCATTCCTTAACAATAGAATGCGTTGAATTGAGCTTCACATTCCAGTAACATGAAGAGCTGACACCTAGCTAATTTCTTAAGTATACGAACCTATATCACGATCGATTGCCTTAACCGAAAGTGCCTTTTCTCCTATGACCGAATCAGAACTGATAACTACATCGTATGGCAATCCAACGAACATGGGAGCACAATCGTTGACGTCGTCCACACGGATGGTTACGATACTCTGAGCCAACTGTGGCTTGATCTCATGAGTACGGGCCTAAATGGATTCACATAATCGATTTCGTAACATCCGATGAATTCCAATTTTGTGATCGTAAAAAAAATGCAAATGAAATACGAACAACTTAATCTGGTGGTCTAACCCTCTAACTAAAGAGATCAGTTTGACCACCAACATTTCTAGGAGTCAATCAATTGTAAGTTATCTGGGAAGCCACTACCCAACCACAGATATTACGAAGAACATTAACAATGATCAAAATGTATTTAAATTATCGAGCTTACATGAGATTGATAATCAAATTTACTTCGGCTAACGTTTCGACGTCTTCGTCCTCATCGTATCCCATGATCCGAGTGACATTCGTCTTATTTGGATCATCGGCTCTGAGGACGAAGACGTCGAAACGTTAGCCAGAATACATTTCTTTATCAACTCCGTGTAAAGTCAACAATTTAAACATATATCAACTACTTTGCTACTGAGGTTAAATGACAATCGGTTTGAAAATCAACAATAGTGCTATCAAAGTAATTAATGGGGAAAAACTTACGAGCTCAGCTAAGGTATATTAGGTATAAAGCCGTCTAGTGTATAAAAAGGATTCGCTTAAAATTATACACAATGGTAATAATTCAGCGAAATCTCTTCGAACCTGTAAGAGCAAGCGAACAACCGACTCTTCCTCTCTATCGAACCGCTTTCCTGTGAGAGCGATCAGCCCCGTGCCAGAATGTATGAAGACCTCTTCACGTTCATTCATAATACGGTATGTTACACTTACGCCTTCTGGAGCACCGATAGCAGTAACCTTAAAAAATGAGATGAAGAGAGGAAATATGAGAGAAAAGTGGAGAAGTTCAGTGGAGAAAAATTATTAAAAAGAATCATGAGGAACCATTTAAGTGGGATTTCTCGAAGATCATGAATGAAGAATAATATCAGGGACCAAACTGAAGACAAAAGGAATCTGCCTTCTCTTGACCACAGAAAATCAAACAAATAAGCATATATGCGACTCGGAACTCCTCTAAGCATACTACCTTACAAGCCCAGGCAAATCGAAAACATCACTGAGAATAAAACTCACAGCCAAAAGCGACTCTCCAGCAGAATATGTAGTGTTCTCTCTCACATTGGTATTGTATTCAATCTGTGAAAACCGAAAACCGCTTCCTTCAGTATTCGGTTTACGGATATTTATTCTAACGGAAGTGGTCGCCGTGTGAACGCCATCAGATGCAAGCACATCCATCTGGAAGTCCTTTAACGTTAAAAAATGAACTAAGAGTTAGAAAATACGGAAACTCGAAGTGCAACCAGTAGAAATAAAAGAAGCAAAGTCAGAAATAGGATGATCATCTGGCCTTTGAAGCTAAAAAGTAACCTCGTATTTGGTCTCATTCAAATGCTTTGGGTGTGGTTGAATCAGAACAATTGAACCATCAGTAGAATTGATCGTGAACAGTTTTGAGTGAACATCTCCCTTAAAAATTAAAAACGATTTTGGTCGTGTGATTCTATGCGTTATACTCTCGCTTAGCAATATTCGTTCTACATTTTACTAAAAAGGATAAAGCTCTCGGCACTGATCAACCCTTTATGGTTGTGCCATGAATTCGCACTCATCAAACATTGCTTGGAGGTGATTGAATGCACATCTGGCTTTTACAATGACTCGCGATGGCCTACCGATGTATCAAGCCATTGCTGCTATACTCTCAGACAAGTCTGCTACCAATTTGCCGACCCCGGAGGAATGAAGGGACTTGGTGAGCCAGGGGGGCGGAAATCGATTTCATCTGTATTGCAGGGCGCCTCCCAACCACTGCGCTACACGCGCCCCTACATTTTTTCATGATGGCAAGAGCTTAATTCCACCCCAGTCCGAACAACTTAGGATCATCCAATTCGAAATATTTCACAATAATCAACGAAAAGACAGACAAAAACTCCAAACATACCTTGATGGTGTATCTTAACTTTCCAACAGTGTCCTTGTCTACGGCTGATGGTCTCGCCACCACAACGCCGGCAACAACTGGTAAGATAAGATCAACTTCATAAATGGACATGGTGAATACGGGCTTTTCGTCATTGATGTCGAGCACTGACACGATTATCATAGCTGGAACTGGTGACGAAAGTCTCGGCTCTCCCATGTCACTGAAATAATGAAGCTCATCAGAAGCTCAGCATGCTATCTTATCACATCACAGTCAGAATTCTGGCAAAAACTCTTTAAAGTGGAAGGAACTTTGAGACTTGAAGGAACCTGAGTTACTTCTCACTTGGAAATCGAAGCTGGTTTTTCGATAACTGTTCATAATTTTTGGTTAACGACGGTATTTTGGTGTTGAGAACCAACGAAATTTCATTTTCTAAGTTGGTTTGAACAGGAATTTCCAAACAGTTGAGATTTAAATCTAAATTCCTACAAATCTTAACAAAAGCAGAGCAGCCGCATCACAACGATTAACGAGGTTTTTAGGGACGTCATCGTATTCTGCTGAATAAAACACCACTTCTTCAATGTCTTTCGTCTTATAAATTCAAGCCTCGACGAAAATGCGCGATTTCTGACACACAAAACTCAAAATTTCATGGCAATATAATAGGAGAATATTTGACTTATTGCCAGAGACCTATAGATTTTAACGGCCTCTATACCCACCAGTAAATGAGATACGTTAGCTGGAAACTGAAAATGGCCCTAAAAAGTGATTGATGTGATCTAAGTGCCCTTTGAGTCAAGGATATTCACAAATTCGCGACGATGGTGGTTTTCTGACTACTGCTAAGAACCTCGTGATAGCCAAAGAATTTGAAAAGTTGACGGATTCATAACTTGTAATACATCCTATGTCCTATCGTTCTAAGGGTTCTACGTATACTTTTTACAGACTTTCTCACCTCATATTTTTCGTTCGTTTGTTTAAAGTTCCCACAAAACTTTCAGAAATCCACATCTTTAAAATATCAACAAAGACTTAACAACTGCAAACATCAATAGAGCATCTAGTGATCAGATATCATGCATGTCTTTATGGATAAAATCCTGCACATCGGTCAGTTTTAAACAACCATCAATGAGAAAAAAAAAGACAATCTATAGCTTTCAAAGCAAATTCATAGCCAACGAAAGGATAATAAAATACGTGTGTCGTTGCCAAATGCCTGAAGATTATAATGGTTTCTGACCAAATTAGTAAAGTTTTTAAAGTTTAGGGCGTGTGTGGCGCAGTGGTTGGAGACGCCACTGCAACACACACGTGGATTCGATTCCCCCTCCAATGGCCCACCAAGCCTTTCATCCCTTCGCGGTCGGTAAATTGGTACCAGACTTGTCTGGGGGGATAACAGCACCGGTTCAATACAATGGTAGGCCACCGCGTGTCATTGTAAAGGCCAGATATACATTCAATCACCTCCAAACGATGCTTAATGAAGTCGAATGTATGGCGCATTCTTCAGGGTTTGATCAACGCCGAGAACTTCAGAGCCTCTTCTTCATAATGATCACAAACAAGCAGTGGTTATGATGGGTTCCGTGAAAAGCTTAATAAGGCGAAATAGGTCATTTTTTTTATGAAGGAGAGGGTTAGGGATAACACGAGTTGACGACGAAATCTTTAAAGCTTTTTAGTAAAGTTCATTATCAAACTAGCCATGCTTTAAAATTGAAAGCCTACGTACTAGGCTCTTCAGAAAATAAATGAGCGCTACAAAGAATATTATTTTATTGGTAAAAAAAATACATCAAAACAACAAATATTTTAAAACGCTCATTTATTTCTGAACTACCTAATGGTCGCGTACGAATGAAAATGATTCACATCGCAATGAATGTATTGAACTCGTCAGTTTCAAAAGAAAGTGATGATTTTCGTAAAGCTATTGAGAAAACACACTGTTTTCCTGACCAGCACAACCATAGGAATTCTTTGGTCAACAGGTAAATTGACAAAATAGAAAAAAAAAATGAAGAGTAACCCAAACCTGGCTTGTACGTAGAATATCCACTCCTTGACCACCTCATAATCTAATGGCTTCCTTGATCTAACGGCTCCTGTCACAAAATCGACAACAAAATACGGTTCATTGGTGTTAAGTAGTCTGTAGCCGATGAGAGAATTAGGACCGATATCCTTATCCGTAGCCGAAACCAGCAAAGGAGAATTGTCCGCCAATAACACAGAAGAACCTTCAACATCAGTAAATAATAGGATTTAAAGGAAGATGATGAGATCGTTTTAAGGTCAAGCGTTCGTGTTCTGATTCACGTATAGGCTAAATGTCCATTGAAGACTGGAGAAATAATTTTTGTAACCGTCTTGTAAAAAACATTAACAAGAAACAACTAACCACTTGGATTGTTTTCCTATAAAGGATAAAGGATAAAGCTCTCGGCGTTGATCAATCCCTGAGGGTTACGCCATGCATTCGACTTCATTAAGTATCGTTGGAGGCGATTGAATGCATATCTGGCTTTTGAAATGACCCGGGGTGGCCAGCCGATGTATCGAGCCAGTGCTGTTATCCTCCCAGACAAGTCTGGTACCAATTTGCCGACCCCGGAGGGATGAAAGGCTTGGTGAGCCATAGGCGCAGGGATGCGTGCGTGCCGCAGTGGCGCCTCCAACCACTGCGCTACACGCGCTCAATTGATTTTGTGTTCTTAACAAGAAACAACTAACCACTTGGATTGTTTTCCCGGATGAAGCCACGATAGACTTGTTGCTTAAATATCGGAGCATTCCGATTAGTGCTCGACACCTTTATTACGATCTAAACATTGATCTAGAAAATTAGGGAAAAGACTTCAAATCTATTCGCACTTGCTGGTACCCTGTTAATTCCCTAAATAGACTAAAAAATAAGTTCAACGCCTTCCTTTATTAACTTTTGCGCCGAACATTAAACGAACACCCAAACCTCTTTCTACAAAAAGTAATGTTACTAAGTATCGAAGAACCATAAGATATAAGACTTAGTTTTGTCTTATTGTAACGCTTCCGATTTTAATAGAATAGTGAGTTCCAGAAGAGTCAATAACGAACAAAACTGAACGAAGACAATGCTGACCGCCACTTTGTATAGATCCACCGAACTTTTTCATCGCCGATCAACATGAAATTAAGGGAAGATTGATCCGTAGATAGAAGATCCAGACTGATGTTTCACAGATCCGAATAAGTGCAAACCGTCTATGTCTGGATTTTTGCCAACTAACGAGGAGGTTTAACTCCAAATGGGTAGGGCCTATGCTTATTGTTCTTTCTCTCAAGCTAACTGAAAAAAATGAGGGTTTAATTTTTTTTTAAACCCAACGTGCTTGCTAAGGTGTCCTGCAAAGCCAAATGCACGGAATAACATGGACGTTAAAGATATTCCGTCAACTTACGAACGGTCATAAGTGTAATTAAGAATCTGTGCATATGTTACCCCACCCGGCTGGACCAAGCAATATAGAATCTTAGTTTCTACGACATTACTGCAGATAGCAGCATATTACACTCTAATAGTCCATGCTTGAAGGAAGCGTCACCTTCAACAGAACAAGAATAAGTTTAAAAAACAATATGCTGTCTCGTTTTCTGTCTCCATTGCATATACTGATGATAACCGCCAAAAGCGCGGTTAAAACAAATTTACCTAAGCATTTTTATAACCTGACCTAAGTAAGACTTTACTGTACCAGTTTAAAATGTGTCATAAAATAGTGGAAACTCCTTTTAATATCAAACAAATAACACTCAGAAGACTACAAGCAAAGCAAGAGCTTAAAATTAGTCCTAAAAATCTCGTAACTCCTAGATTCATTTCTCAAATATGAGCAGAGGAAGCCCTCTACGATTGGTAACAACCATCTGCATTCAATATCACCCACAGAGAGTCTAAACTCAAGCAAATTGGATGCCGCTTAGTTGTGCACATCGACAACCGTATACAACGGACCCTCATCAACTAAGCAGCAATTTAAAAACACTTTCGAAAAGATCCTGCATGGGAAACAAATACAGTTGTTGCCGTTGATTTGACGAAGAAAATTATAGTCATTCTTGTTCTGATCAAGAAAAATGACCCTCAGGCTTAGGATGTACTACTTTATGAAACATGGCTCAAATTCCTTAATTATGATTTCACCAACTTAAGACACTTACCTTAGCCGTGTCCTCTAAACCTGCTCGATTCCTCGCCATCACTGTACAACCAATACTCTTGGCCCGTTCCCTTGTTAACCAACGAATCAAAGACACAGCTCCAGAGGCCTGATGAGATAGATTGTCATAATGGGAAGTGACAATGTCTAACAAAATCAATAGCATTCAGATACAGTCAAACAAAATTGAAACTTACAGCGTGAACTTCGAAGTACGGACACGGCGGTTTCATACTGTATCGTACCCCCCCATTAGGCCGCGTACTTACAACGAGAAGCAACGTTCCAAGTGGTGTTGAATCCTTGATTGTTCGTTGATATAGAGCTCTTAAAAGCACCGCTCACATAGATAATATTAATTAAACACAAAAGCTACCATTGAACAGCATAGAAGAAGTTGCAATCTAAGCAACCATGTGATTTATTACGTCTTCATCGCTTATAGGGGTGGCATGGTAAGTGCAGGTCATCATGTCCTCTTAAAGCATCTACTAGTAATCTCACTTTTTATCTATGCCTATTCTTTTCCACGGCAGCGTATGATGTGAGATACAACTACAATGATGGTGAGATATTTTTAAAAACTCCGGACAGCAGGTGTCTCCCGTGGGGATCGAACTCGCTGTTATTACCCTTTCTCAGCATCATTGTAGTGGCACCTACTAATTTTTTGTATTCAATTTTCCTTAAAGAGAAAGCGCGTTTCAACACTACATGAGGTAGGCCTTTGCAGCAAACACTTAAAAATGGGTTTCAATAAAAGAGTATACCTCGACATTTGGAATCCCACACCATCGTAATCAATGGTTTGAATACGAACATTTGTAGTGTCACTGAGTGGGTATTTACCGCCATCTGTCGCTCTTACAGTCAGAATTGTTTCCGTGTGGTCGCTAGGCAGAACTTTAGCAACTTGAAGCACTCCAAGAACGGGATCCAAAGAAAAGAAACCCAGCTCGTTTCCTGAAAATGAGCAGTCGCTTCGGTGAAATATAGCATTTCGGCAATCTGTATCCATCCCCATCAACAGTATTTTATTAAAAAGCAAGTTCTGCTGGATTAACTAATGAAGGATTGTACAAATAACCATAGACCCACCACTAGTGATACTATATTTCACTACACCATTTTCACCGGAGTCAGAGTCATGAGCCAGTACAGTGACAACTGATGAGCCCACTGCTGACCTTAATCGAAACAAAACATATTACAAAACATTTTTCGATTATATACACATCAAAGAGAAAGCAAATAATCATTAAAACTGTGACATTGAAGGAGGATCTTCGTCTCTCTTAATAAAAATTGCTTTGATATACAAACAAAGAAAGGGCACGTGTGGCACAGTGGTCTGAGGTGTCCTGCAACACATAAGATTGGTCCCTGCGTCAGTGGTTCACAAAGCTTTCCATCCCTCTAGGATCGGTAAATTGGAACAAAACTTCTCCGAGAGGATAGCAGAACTGGCTCGATACATTGGTAGGCCACCGCGAGCCATTATAAAGGCCAGATATGCATTCAATCACCTCCAACGATACTTAATGAAGTCGAATGTATGGCACATCCCTCAGGAATTGATCAACACCGAGAGCTTTATCCTTTATCCTTTTACGAAGAAAGAAACGAATAAAAATGTAGAGAACCGTCTTACCTTAGTGGAAGCGTGACGAAATAATCCTTATGAACAAATCGAGGAGGGTTGTCGTTGTCATCGGTTACGGTAATCGTAAGTGTAACGTAGTTCGTCAATGCACCTTGTTTTGCGAAAATTACTGCACGTATCTCCCGGCATACTTCATAGTCAAGTGACTCCATCAACAGAACACTACCAGTACTGAAACGGTATACAAATAAGTCCATTAGTCATTAATTTCCTAATGAAAAGTTTCTGCAAAGGCGTAAAAGAAAAAAAAGGAAAAAGAAAAAGTTAAAAAAAAAGGTAAAATCGTGTTGGTAACATAGCCAGCCTCTTTCATCTGTCAAGGCAACTAATCACCTCACTATAACTGGAACTGTTCTTGCATGCCACAAGGCGATATACAACGAAAGTGGAATTCCAAAGCATGGTCTTTCCATTAGGTCTATGAATGAGTTAGACCTCATCGTCAGAGAAGTAAAAAGTTCTCGGCAGTAGCTGACTCTACCACCAGAGCAACCTTATCACTTCATCTTAGAATTTTTGCGTTGTTGAACTGCGACTTATAGCTGGATGGCTCACCACCCCCAAGATGTCATATTTGAAAGGACTTCGGCGTTTCCATCCAGAACCCCAGCTAAGAGTAAAGATATGTGACGGTAACATCTCGCGAGCATGCAGCTATTATTTGGTCGGCAAAAATAATTAAAGCATCACACTAGAGGTTTGATGACCTTCGTCTCCATTCTTCAACTCCATTGTATAACAGAGAATAGTGGAATTCGCTTGTATCCGTTCGAAATTATCAAAGGGATACAAATAATACAACGCTAACACGGGACGATATAGGACAGCAATTCGATACTCCACGAATCTGCTTTATATTTCCTTAGATATTGAACCGTTCAGTCATAATGGCACGAAGTCCACAGATGAATAACTGATACGATATTAAACGAGCAGCAAAAGTAGTCCTACCCATGGAACGACTGGAACGCTGTGAACTCAGAAGATGGGTCTTTGCCGGTCTCTGCTACATCGGGTTGGGTTACAGATCCCATTTATATGTAACCATGTTCACAAATAGGTGCATCGGTTTTTCTTTATTCTGAGTGAGTGGAAACCATTGGATAGAGAACAAAAACGTTTGTAGTGCGACAATGACAAGTGGATAAAAAAAAGGATAAAGCTCTCGGCGTTGATCAATCGCTGAGAGATGCGCCATGCATTCGACTTCATTAAGTATCGTTGGAGGTGATTGAATGCATATCTGGCCTTTACAATGAGTCGCGGTGGCCTGCCGATGTATCGAGTCAGTGCTGCTATCCTCCCAGACAAATCTGGTACCAATTTGCTGACTCCGGAGAGATGGAAGGCTTGGTGGGCCATCGGCGCATTCCACGTGCGTGTCGCAGTGGCGCCTCCAACCACTGCGCCACACGCGCCCCATGACAAGTGGAGATTTCAATAATGTCGACCCGAATCACTCGATAATCGAAAAACATAGCAAAGACTAGACATCAAAAAACCATCATAAAAAGTAGAAGAAAAAAACATGCCTGGGTTCCACGCGAAGCTTATCCTCCATTTCAGTATCTTCAATTGAGTGAATACCGTACAGTAAGGGTTTCACAGTAGAGACAGCATCACTGGTTCTGGCACGAACAGTGTATATCTGAGTGCCCACTGCAGTCTTTTCGGAGATTTGAGTCTTATAATGTTGTGCTGAGAACTGTGGTCGAATGGTGGAAGAGCGCGACAATTCAACAACAACCTAAAGAAGTTTCCTTTCTTGTTAAGGAAGTTTTACAAACAATGACATAAAACTTCAAAAGACAAACTACAACCCATCTTATTGGCCAAATTCTTAACGATGATATCAACACAAATGGCTCTGTGCAATATAGCTAGGTGGAGATGAAATACCTTCACCAATTCCTTCCTCATAGCCTACCATTTCTTAGAATGTGTTCTTTCTCCTCATCTCCTTCAGCACACTCGTTTCATTTACTATCAACGCCTACTTTTTTTCTACATCATTCTGGAGCTAATTTTATCCCTACTTTCCCACTTTGAAGCAGAAAAAAAAACAGCATTATTAATTCTCTAAGGGTAAAACGAAAGCTCTAAAGCTCTCATCGTTGACCAATCCATCTAATCGCACATATAAAAGTAATCTCGATAGGAGTGGAATTAAGTTCTTTCATTGTTTACAATTCTTCGCAAAAATTTAACGGAAACATCTAGGGTAATTCGACAACATAAGCTCTACTAAGCACAAGTGAACAGGTAAAGAGGTGAACAAACTAATTGCATTGCAAAAAGACAACTTATGACGCACCTTAGACGTTTCGTTGAGTTGACCATCGCTGATTTGAATTGAGAGAATAACTACTGAGACATTTTGGAGAACATTTTCGACGGGTTTTGAAAGTTGCAATAGTCCACTATCTGCTTTCAACGAGAACGTCTCATTAAGGTTTCCGTCAATGATACTCCACCATACCGCATCCCCGTCTGGATCCATAGCCTCTAATTTACCGATGGTAAACCCAACCTAAACAGGCACATATTTTTTGAGATAAAACTCTAAAAAATAACAAGAAAGCAAAATATGTATTACCTGAAGGCATCAAAAACTAATCCACACTGTTTCAATCCCAACCTACTAATGTTATTTACTACTCAAAAAAGCCAATTTCTCCTGACCTGATCAGCATCCGATACGGGGATTTTTTCGGTGTTCTTTAAGAACTGAGGAGCGCGATTATCTGAATCGTTTGCACGTTGAGGTGCAGCTACAGCCGTCAGAACAACTCGTGCTTGAGTCATTTGAGCCGGTCGGCCTCGATCGGTTGCTTGGATCGTAAGAGTGGATACCTTAAAAACCTCAGAACAGTTATATCTTGCTTAACTGTATGAGCTGTGTATTGAGACATTTAATAGATATGACATTTTCAGGTCACAGAAAAAGCTGGATTTTGTAATATCTACTCATGTACATCCTATAAATGATACGAACTAGCTTCAAAGTTAATCAAATCTCGTGTTTGATGGATAATAAAGGGATACATAAAAACGATAAAGCTCTCGGCGTTGAACAATCCCTGAGGAATATGGCATTCATAGAGCATCGTTGGAGGTGACTGAATGCATATCTGACCTTTACAATGACCCGCGGTGGCCGACCGATGTATCGAGTCAATGCTGATATATTCTCCCAGACCAGTCTGGTACCGATTTACCGACCCTGGAGAGATGGAGGGCTTGGTGAGCCTGTGGTGAGGGGATCGATCCTATGTGTAGTGCCGGGCGCCTCCGTCCATTGCACTACACGCACCTTTATTTATTGTGTTCTTGTCGAAAAATGAAATGTCAAAAACTAACCTCATTTGCTTTCATCGGTGTATTCGCAGCAATATATCCGTTCTCATCGACAGTAAATCTCGAATCGCCGTCGGTAATGTTATAAAACAGTTCTGCGTTCTTTCCGATATCAGCATCGCTTGCGAAAACCCTGTGATATCCACTCTTTATGGACCATGTTAGTACTTCTATTTTGAAGTTTTTTATCAATGCTGGAAAGCATTCGGTGCTTTGTTAGATGACTGCATAAGATTGATCACCTGCAAACGTTTCCCACCACTTCAGATTGGATATTATAGTGGAAAATGGACTGTGTAAAAGTGGGTGCATTGTCATTGACGTCGTCGATGCTAACCACAACCGGAACAGTCGAGCAAAGCTGTGGTTCTCCAGAATCGCATACCTCTACCGAAAGTTCATGCTCACGCTGGGTTTCACGGTCCAAACGACGAGAACCAGATGTGGTAATGTATCCTGCGAAAGTCATCAATAATCATCAATAATGGAAAGAACCTCCGAATACGCTACTCTTCTTATAAATGCACCAACAAAGAAAATTTGTCCCCAAAAAAATCAATTCTTCTACCGGTAGCTTAGAGTAAGTTCATAAAAATAACAAGATAGATTATTTTACCTTGTTCATAAAATCTCAACACGTTTAGAAAATACAATTATCCGTACTTAGGGCCAGACACGTTATTAGGCCAAGTACACTCATGGAGTAGACCGGGAATTTATTCGTAGAACCTACCAGTATGATCATCAATCCGGAAGAAGCTCTGCGGATCACCCTTAGTGATTTTGTAACGTAACGGTGATGGTGATTGTGAATCCACATCGTCACCATCGCTGGCATCGATTTTTACGACGACAATATTCTGGAAGACGATCACATTAGCAAATGAGTAATTAACCGCGCTTTTAAACTGAGATGTAAAATACGCTTCGAACTAGCTAATAAGCTAATTTGAATAAAACATTTTCTATTCTGTTGTCCATTATTTCTAAAAACAACATTGAAAGCTCTCGCCGTTCATCAATCCCTACGGGATGGATGCCCCTTGTGATTTCAGTAACCATTGTAGGAGGTGACTGCATGCATATCTGGCCTTCACAATGACTCGCGGTGGCCTGCCGATGCATCGCGTCAATGCTGCTATGCTCCCAGACAACTATGGTATCATTTGCCCACCCTGGATGGATAGAAGGCCTGGTAAGCCTGGAACGCGGGATTGAACCCATGCGTACTGCTTGGCGCCTCTAGCCGCCACACGCGCCCCACACACTTATACATATACATACGTACCCATATATATATATATATATATCTAGTTCGATTGCGCTCCGGGTCAAAACCCTCTCATCCCTCCGGGGTCGGGAAAGTGGTACCGGCACTGTCTGGAAAAACAATATCACTGACCTAACAATCGGTAGGTGACCGTGAGTCATTGTGTAGACCAGATAAGGCATTCAGTCACCTCTAACGATGCCTGGTGAATTTGAATGTGCTTTATCATTCTTTTATTCCATTATGGTTTATCATAAAAACACATTGCTATCAACATTTGGAAGTGTTTTCCAACTTATCCGGCGTCTACTACAGTATTCTTATATCTAAAAATTTCGTACAAGACGATTCATCGATCGCAACCTCAACTACCTCGATGATCCTCCTCAAAAAAGGTTTTTTGTACCTTCCTAAGTGCAGAATAGATGTTTTCGCGGCCCATCCTCAATGCTGGGTGAGCTACCGAGTCATTAGAGAAAGTACGGGAAAAGGATTCTGTGCACCAGGATAGACTATGAGAATAAAATAATCCCACAGAAATTATATCGGTCAGTCGATGCTATGGGTATGGACGTATACATCTACATCTTCCGTTATGTATTAAAGAGCATTTTAGCGATTATAGTGAATCAGTACGTACCTGAGGTGAGTTTTCTTTGACATTAGCGTAGTAGATTGGCAGAAACGAAACAGGACGATGATCATTGTGATCGAGAACACGAACGAATACATGCAGCACACCAGTCTTAGCCACACGAGATTGCGGGTTGTCACTCGCCTCGATCGTCAACCAGTAGCTGCTCTGTTCTTCACGATCTAACACTTGTGTAGTACGGATAGTGCCTAAAGGACATAAAGGATAAGCTAACATGTGCATGTAGGTACACTGGCGGAACAGCCAATATTACAAATATTCTTGTTAATGGACATCTTTCAATGCACTACACCTAAATCGCATACCCTAAATCGATATATGTGGGACCGTAAACTTCAACACCAAAATGGAATTACTCCTCAAAGAAAAAATCAACGTTACTATGAAAACTAGGAAAAATAAGAAGGCGTAAGAGAGACAGCATTACTAACAACAGTAAAAAGTAGTACTGATAACCTTTACAATGACTCACGGTGACCCACTCATGTAACGAGCCAGTGTTGTTATCCTGCGAAACAAGTATGGTACCAATTTGTTGACCCCAGAGGAATGGAAGGCTTGGTGAGGTTTGGGCGCAAGGATCGATCCCATGTGTATTGCTGGGCGCTTCCAGCCACTGCACCATTCGCGCCGTTGTACCCGTACTACCCCATAGAGCAGATTAGTACTAGGCTGGTGTAAAACGAAGGCCAGATTTCGAACCGCAACTTTTAAAACCTACAGCTTCATTCAGGCCTAACCCTACACATCTTTACCAACAAAACAGTTTTTGAAGCCTTTTTACATCCGAATAAAAGTTTTTTCACAGGGATCTTCTCATAAAAGCTCGAGAAGAGAGTAAAAATATTGCAAACATAAGTCTATGCATTGTAACGGGGTAGAAGTCATTTTCTGCACCGGCTTAATTTCGAAGAGTTCCCCAGCAGGTAATTATCGACAGACTTGGAAAATGTGGCATTAAGTAACGGGACGTTTAATGAAGATGTTCGGTAAGAATGGGCTTCGTAGCTCAACTAGTTCAGTTAGATGCGCAACGTGTGGTCCATCGTAGTTGTTGGAAGGAGGATGGATTTCCATATTTTGCAAAGGTTTAATTGCATTTTTATAGGATTTCGTAACCTTACTTCTCTTTCGTGCTCGTTTCACCGAGTCTGAAGGCGTTGTATTGTATGGTTCCCTCTGCTGAGAACGAAAAATCATCACAACCATCTTTTAATGTAACCTTGGCTTCGAAAATGTCTGCGGGATTCATCTCATTCATCTCATTCCAACTTCAATACAATCCATTTTTTAACACAAGCCACAATGCGATCACGAAATGGGTGGTTTTTGCTCCACAAAAAAAGCGCAGAACAGGCTTTCAGACGACTTCGTGTACCGCCGCCATTCGTTCCATTCACATGTATTAAGCCTTTAACCTTATGAACGTTTAATTGGAGACGGTGAGTTCCTCTACAATCCATTTAGCAGTTTTTGATACAGAGATTATCCTTCGATTATCGACTACAGATAGTCGTCGTGATAAACACACACGACCTTCTTCGTCACAAACACTCGTATCCCTAGCATGACACCTTCCGAACAATCACCATATTGAGCGCTCGAAAACCCTTTCCTGATCCATGCTTTGATGACCTTTCGAGTTACTGCTGTTCTTATACGTTCAAGTTCAGCTCATGAAGCAAAACGATACGATTCATGAGACTTGAAAGTATCATTTTAACCATGCAAAAGTCGTTGTAAATTAAGTAACAGAAGAAAGTACCACACTGCAAATTATTGAGAAGGGAAAAGCCAATATAATGGTGTATAGCAGCAATGCTTGTGGCGCAGTGGTTGGAGGCGCCACTGCGACCCACATGTGGAATCGATCCTTGCGCCCATAGCCCACTAAGCCTTCCATCCCTCCGGGGTCGGCAAATTGGTACCACACTTGTCTGGGAGGATAGCAGCACTAGCTCCATACATCGGCAGGCCACCGCGAGCCATTGTAAAGACCAGATATTCAATCACCTCCAACGATACTTAATGAAATCGAATGCATGGCGCATCCCTCAGGGATTGATCAACGCCGAGAGCATCATCCTTTAGCCTTTATAGCGGTAATGAAACATTGTATATCTATGGTAGAATATATTTATAATACAAAATCAACAACCATCTTTGCACCGGCCTGATATTCAAACACCGAATGATTTCATTAAGCGCTGTGTTCAAGTCTCTCTACTTCCACTCCTCGTCATAAAGTACCTGTGGAGTTTTCTTTCAACCCCTATAATTTAAGCGAAATGTTTTCAGGCACAGGAATGCATAAATACATCGATGAGGACAAGTTCCTACGATAACAAGTAGATTCAACTTCCACGTGTCTACCACTCTCAACCCTAAACTTGGCGATTTCGCTTGTTATTTCAACCTCGAGCCGTCGGTAAATTAGCTAAACAGCAGTTTCAATACAACACTTCTGATTAAAACAGGCTGGCGAATGCATATGATGCTGGACTTGGTGTCGCATTAGCATAGCCATCCATGGATTTCAGAAGAATCGTCTCTCAGTAAGCAGAGAAAGATATAAAATTCTCAGACTGCAATCTAAACCAAATGCAAACATGACCACATCCATGGATGACAGCCGCAAGAGAACGAGATGAACGGAAGAAATGACGAGGTTCGCAAGCCACGAAAGGATGAGGTGATCGTTTGTTTATCTGGATAACCCTGAACTTTGGCATCTAAACAATTTTTAAGCAGTGTTATGAACACTCACTTCGAACAGACTACTCAAAAACTAGACAATGATTGTTTTGGTCCCTCTATAACGACGAATTATGATTTGTTGTTCCTTTGAGAATCAAGCAAGCGCAGAGAGAGCCCGTTCGTCCATTCATTACTCGCAAGTCAGGGTATGATTAATTAGCTGGTAGTGGCCACTCCACTGAGCAGCAAATATGGAATGCAAGACGATACATCGACAGATTAGCTAATGTGATAGCGAACCTATCTTCATTGCAAAGATCGGCTTTCACATCTGAAGCAGAGGCGAGATAGTACCATAGAGATAAGCTAAGTGAAATGCCAGCAAGAGAGTAGCTGATATAATGCTGATAATATGGTAGGGGCCCTCTGAGCGAAACTTTTTCAACGTTAACAGCTTATTCTAAAACAAGTTTCCTTGAGAAGTAGTCGTATCGAAGACTATTTGCATGAAGTTTTAAGTTGTTCGCCCTAGGTGAGTGCCGACTATATACGAACTAGAAGGAATATCAAGAAGCCAGAAATGTAACAAAAAAAATATTGTACTTAACAAGCAATAGTTTGAGTCTATTGAAAAGCTTATTATTAATCCTACAGTGACTAAAACTGTTCTAAAACAAAATTTGTTTACATTGTACCCACATACGTCGCGAAGACATCCAGAATACCCAAACGTCCTAACGAACCGTTGAGATCGTAGTTCACTTTGGCGTGTTGCACGAAAGTTCAAAGGACATTTTAATACAACTCCAATGATGTTAAGAAATTTGCACAACCTGGGTCCTGAGCCAGATTCGAAACTGGGAAGTCAAAGCAAGGTCCTCGTTGGAGCAGTGGGTAACATGTGATAATCGCGAGTTCGAATCTGGTTTGAGATCCAAGCTTCGAAAAAAAAATCTCAACATCTTTGTGGTTGTATTTCACGTAACATGCTTCCGATAACGTAGACCTCCTAGAAGCTCACCATCATCACCCCCATCATACACGGCCCATCTGTCACATTAGCAGCTTCTTCGAGACACACGAAAATAACCAGTCAACATGCTAATTAAGCCATCGTGTAATGACTATTGATCAGTCGTCCTTCTGAATGAACCGACAACGATTCACCACGAGTAAATGAAATGTCTTCGGCACCAAACCGACCACAACAACAATAACTCATTTAGTGTAATGAGGAAATTCACGTATATATTGTAGCATTCAACCGTGGCAAGAACCCGTGGCTCCACCCTTTTGATTGATTCTAAAATGAAGTGCTCGAAAAATATTACCACAGCTTGATGATAAACCTCAATCTTCCCGTCTGTTCTCATTTCTGCTCGGAATTACAACTACATGACGTAGGAAAACTAGACCCTTCCACAGAAATAATAGGCAATAAACAAAAACTTACACATTGGAAAACATTTCATTTCACATTCAACTGTGGATGTTAGTTCTATTATATTTTTTAACCTCCCAACGGTTTTCCGCCTCATCGTGGCCAGGAAGTGTTCATGGGTGTCGTATTGCGATGTACAGCGAGGGATTCACCCCCTGGCAGGGTCTCCCATGCTGAAAAGGAGTCCGGCGTTTCCATCAGAAAGCTAAACTAAGAGTAAACCAATACCAGGATCCATCAACGTCCTGGTATCAACCAACGTCTCATGTTGGTAAATGCCACTCTGATCCATAAGGGCTGCGACTGCCTGTGTGGTGGTGAAAAACTGGGGCAGACTTTGGCCAGGCTAAACTTGGGACTCCAAAAAACCATAATGGCTTAACCAGCAAATCTCCTAAAAATTGAGATTATGCTGGGGTCCGCACTACCAGTGAGGACGGGCCATTCAAGTATCAAGTATTAATTTTTTAAATTGGAAATTAACCCCGGTTCTTCTCTTTATGACATTACACTCCAAACATCATTCTATTGAATAAAATTTAAGGAAAACCCCACTGTTTGGATGAAAAAGAAAACCTTAGCTTCAGTTGTGAGTATGGTTTATAGCTCTAGAAAGACCTATATCTTCTACTTTACTGTTAAAAGAAACAAATCACCAAATGATGACTATCAACCCTAACTACGATCATTCCTAGTAAAACACACTAGCTGACCCCAAGTCAGCTATCGCACAAAGGCCTCAATTATCGTAGCCGAATACACTTGACTGAACATCGAGGTCTTTGATTCAAATTCCATCGAATGAAACTGAATAACAAATCCAACAAGAGACACTCAATAATAACAAAGTCTTAACTTTGACCAACTTAAAAAATCCAGTCACACAAGGTTCCAGAAATGTGAACAGTAGATTCTATTCAAAAATCCAAGTTTCCCAGAAGACTTCAAAACTCATTGTCTTCTCGATGCTTCTCTTAAAACTCAGGAATTTCTCAGTATCTCTAAATAATGTCAAGTGACTTTTTCCTTTACCAAACAGTATTCTCAAATTCTCTCTGTCTTAGATAAGATTTAGTGAAACGCCCACCACGGCAGAACACACGTTCCTCTCAACTAAACAAACTGTTTTGATACATGAACTGTTCACCATCAAGATTTCATAACCAATAATACGCTTGACGAGATATAAAAAGGACTGATATACCCACACTAAGAGCAAAATAGTTCCTCCAACTAATCCCTTTTTACAAAAAGTTGGTAATTCCCACCAGATATTTTCTTGACTTTCGACTCCAAAAGTAGTAGGAACACTATCTTTTTCTAACTCACTCCGTTCCCATTTGAGAATTATTCCTCATCGATAGGTTGAAACCAGACAAAATACAACTTTCTCGTCGAGTTTAACACCTTTTCCTCTCAACAGACTGATTGTTAAAATCTACATCAAGAGTTTACATATAGATATTACAGGGCCAATGAATATATGAATCAAAATTCTAGCAAACTCGAGACCCTTAATTAAGGGATTTAGGTCTTTCTTAACTATTTGTAGAACTACAACGTTGCTGAGATAATTGCAAAACTCTGGACCGCAGGTGTCTATAGTGGGGAACGAACGCGCTATTGTCCTTTCCGGGGAGCAACGCGTTCTGTGTAGTAGAACTGCCGATAAGCTCTACGGCGGAAAGAGATCTCGTAACACACGATTAGACTTCAATTCGAACGAAATATGAAGGCGTCTAGTAGACATCGAACAAATCCCAGCATCTACGAGAGTAGATACTCCATTTAAAACATAAAATTCTCGAACTTTCTTGAACAGTAACTTGACCCCTATCAACTCAAATCGGCATGAAAATGGCATAACACTCTAGTCAGTCAATAGTCATTTGTAAAGGAAAATTCACCCACAAGAACTACTGATGCAAGTGACACCGATGCTACCCTAAACGACAGACGAGTGATCTCTTAGAAATGAATGCTACACTATTGGAATAGGAAAAAAGTCTAATAATGCAAAATTAAGAGAAAAGTTCAGAGAGCCATTTTTACGGAAAATCCAAAACGACATACCAGAAGCATCGATGGAGAAGAAAGCCATGCCATTTCCACCAACAATGTTGTAGTCAATAGCTGATGTTGCTGTTGGATTGTCTTGATCTGTCGCCTTCACAATCAAAACCTCAGTGTTAATTGGCATATTCTCTGAGATTATGATATTAATCAACCTGTGGAAAAACTTTTTACTCAGCTTGGTTAATAAAGTCTTTACCATAGACGCTGGCTTCAAGAGCAACATCATCAAATTCCGGAGGAAAAAGATTCTCATCTACATCTTCCAATTCAACTACGAATGAGCAGGTAGTGCTAAGGACTGTTTCACCATTATCAGCTACCTGAAATTCACCTTTGTCTATACATTCATGTAGTCATTCATATTCTGACCATTTAGAAAAAGCTGTTTCAACCGACTACAGGAACAGACAGCTCTCATGAGGCGTAACAAATTGTAGAACCTAACGAAATTGATAGGAAATCATCGAAAAGTATTGAATATCCAAAAGACAGAAAAACGACACGAAGTTAGGCTAAAGGACAACACGAAACAATAAAGACAACAAAGCAATAAAATAAATCCTACATCGATAGTCATGTTGTAGCTCGCTTTCCGTTGAAAATCCAGCGGCTGATGAGGTGAATGAATGAAGACACAACCAGTACGATGATCTATTTTGAACGGTGGAGTAACACCACTCTGTTCTGATTCAATTGAAAATCTCAGACGTGCATTCGCTCCAACGTCAGCGTCGGTTGCAGCCACACATCCAACAAGTGCGCCGTCAGGATAGTCTTCTGGCATTCGTACCTGAAAACAATCAGTCTGGGAACCAAAACGACGTATAGAAATAAAGTATGGAAATTGTGCACTTAAAATCTCAAGACAGCAACTTTGGCTTATTACAAAAATGAAAAAAAGAAGTTTAGTAGCAGCATATCGATTTATTTTAAGCTTTACCGTAGTGATTGGTTCCAGACAGAAAGGTGCATTGTCATTGACATCTGCAACTTCTATGGTGAGATTTACTACTGACATTTGTGACGGTGAGCCATGATCAAACGCAATTGCCGAGTAGCTGAAACAAATCCATTGGAAATCAAGGTGACAATGTTTATCACCTAAAAATTTGAATGAAAAGAATTAACGATCGCACCGCAAGATGTCGTTTTCTTCTCTATCAAGCGCGCGAGACAAGGTCAGCTCTCCACTGTTCTCGTCTATCTGGACATATTCACTTTCTCCTCCGGAGAGCCGATAACCGACTCTACCGTTCTCACCGCCATCGTCGTCAGTCGCTGTCATCTTCAGTAAGACAGTGCCCAGTGCAGTGTCCTCGCTCACATGGATTCGATACCAATGCTACAATGACGTCAAGAATATTCAGATGCTAACCAAAACCCACTCATACAATTAACTGCGACTACTGTTCGAGTTTATAGGATTGACCCCAGTGTTCTGCTTTAAATTTCACCGACACAGTCCCCTACTGTAATCTGGGGTTCTCGTCAAAAATTGGTTTTCCAGACGAAAATTTTCCTCCAATTTATTATTGTTCGCCTTCATATGAAGAAGCGATAGCTTTATAAGAATTTATTAAATCTACTTCTGAAGCAGTTATCTGCTCTCACCACAATTTTTGTCCTTATATGCCCAAGGTTGAATTTTTTATTATGGAGTTCTTATGAAAACACTTAGTGACTCCCCCTGATGCGCCCTCAATCGGTAGGTCGAGTTATCGCAGAAATCGCCGACATTGGAACAATGGCTATCGTCCTACAACAACCATAGACGAAAGGTCGCAAACTTCCCCAAAATCGACAAGATCAACCGAACACCAGCACGAAGATCCGAGGTTGTTCCCAATTGTGACTATCATGAGATTCCAGAAAATTCACAATCAGCATTCAATATGGGAAAGGAGAAGATGACATATCGTCAAATCTCACAAGAGATAATACATGAACTCGACCACATTTACGTAAGATGTCTGTAAAGCGATGAAACAAATGGATA
Source organism: Angiostrongylus cantonensis (assembly GCA_009735665.1). Classification (NCBI taxonomy): domain Eukaryota; kingdom Metazoa; phylum Nematoda; class Chromadorea; order Rhabditida; family Metastrongylidae; genus Angiostrongylus; species Angiostrongylus cantonensis. Next base: position 220,610 of record MQTX01000072.1, read on the forward strand.
CGCTGCGTCAAGACGATATCTATTGAAGATCCATCGAAGTATTTAAGTCTTTCCTTCATTTAGATTCATTAGACAGAATGAGTTATCCTAACTAAAAACAAACCTTTCTCTCTGTGAACCTTCATAGTTTATAGTAGAATAGCGACTTTGAAAATCCTCTGATGCCCAAAGGATGACGCTATCTCGAACGAAAATCGCTTAATCCCTTTTCTGCTGCGACCGAGCAGAGAATCATTACAGCTTATGGACTGAACTCGTTCCTATTTAATTTACTCATTTCACGATAAGGTTTAAGTTTAACTCTAAAGTTAAGGCATATCTCCAACTAAGACGAAAATCACAGATCTTTATGAATTTTGAACACACTGCAATTCAGTGGATTCATCGGATGGAAATCTTGTGTAGAACAGAATCATTGAGCACGAAGCTCTTTGGGAGAGCTGCACTTAATCCACTAAGATCATTTGTTTAATTTCCTAGGATAACGGTCACAGCCCTACGACGAACTAATAGGGCGAATCGCATATAAGAACAGATCACTTTTAATCGGACACTGTCCCTTTCCAGTAGTAACGTTACCACAAATCACTCAATGTAGTAGATATACTTCATTGCTACCAAAAAATAAGTTCCAAAGAATATTGAAAAATGAAGCCGCTTAATGTACGGTGGAGGCGGAGTAGGTTTGACGAGGTCGAGGTTTACAATTTTCTCATACCCAGTAAAGATTCCCCAACACTACCATATTGTCTATCAACATTGCAAAAAACTTCCATCACCAAAGTGTCGAAATTCTAAGTTAACCATATTTCTGATTCTTGGTACCAATATAGTCCAAGTTTCCAAAATGTACCACATCCTCTTCTTCCATTTGTTCCTCGAAGCTTTCAGAAGACCACTGGCGAAATAGTCGATAATTATAAATAGATCTAAGAATTTCAGATCGAATTTCACAGCTGCTTTTAAGGACCTCATCGATTCGAAAGACATCTTTCAAATTCGATAAACTTATACAGAGCTCGAAAAAAAAAAAAACGAAAATTTGACTCTGTTAGGAAGACGGAGAAGAGCCTCCTTCTCATAGACACACTTCCGACTATGCATGCGTATTGGTTTCAATGAGTATGGTTGCGAAAACACCGCGAGCCTTTCAACTTTAAATCAACGTCCCTCAGTGCGTAACAAATTTCATTAGAATTCTCTTCTTATTCTACAAAGAACATACATTTTTCTCGAACCCAAAAAACGCACTTTTTCGGTTTTCGTTACTGGCTCTCGTATTTACAACATAAAAGCAACCGAATTAAGCTGAACTTCGTCCAGCATCACGGAACAGTGTTCACCAATGTATCGTTTACCTTTGCGGCTGTCGGACTTGTGCGGAAAAGTATAGAAGCTTAAACTCCGTTTTTAATATTCCAAAAAATCTGCCTTTAAACAAAACTAAAGTACGAAGAACACTGTCCAAACTTGTATAGACAAGTTACAGACAACCATAATGCGATGTAGAAAAGTCTCCTTTAAAACTCTGTGGAGTTTTCAATCCACCCATTACTCCAGAAATTGAGATGTTACCAAATGTTGTCGAAAAGTCAAGTTTGTTAAGAATTTCTTAGCTCAAGGCTCAAGTAATTTAGCTCTTCAGCTCTTTTTAGTTCCATCTCAAATTAACTTCAACGATTTAAAATACATTCGTTTAGAATGTTTTAATTTATACACACGTAATTGAAATTCTCGAGTTATTAAGGAAGAGTCTATGATACCTGAGACAATTGACCTTTTACCCCAATACAATCCATTCAGCCAATCCATTAGCTAATTATGCAGAAAACGGGTAGTGGATGGTTACTATTAATAGAATATCGGCAAATAGGAGAAAGAAAAGACTTCACCCAGGTTAAAAAAAAGCCTCTATTGAATTGAGCTCCTCGTTAAGTAAAACCAAATCTTTTAATGATCCAACGTGTTTCTTTCGTACTTGTATTTGTATGAGTGAAAACAAGCATATATAACAGAACCCCTCACTCACTTCTTGGAACTGCGGTGCATGATTATTAACGTCCACGATGACAATCTGAACGGTAGTATTGGAGCTCTTCCTCGGTGATCCTTCATCGGAAGCAACTATCTCGATATCACGGCGAAGCTCCGAGATCCCAGGTGTCATCAGTTCGGTGAGATCGCCGGCGACTCTGACCACTCCATTGTCGGCATCAATTGAGAAGTAGTCATCCCACATCGAGAACCTAACTAAACCACCGTATCCGATGTCAGCATCGGTAGCAGATGCGGCGATGACTGCCTAGAATACAAAGCACATTCATGCGCTGAAATGCTCAGAATTAATCGATGGTTCAAAGAATCCGGAAGTGTAGCCGAAAGCTCGTACATCTTAGTTTCAGTACTAAAGTGATTACGTATGAAACGAATTTGTGCGCATGTTTCTTAAAAATGTAAGTAGTTCAGAACGGTCACGAAGAGCTCTGAAAGCTATTTTACTTGGTACACTCCATCTACTTAGCGTATCTTACTGTTCATAGGCTAAATAGTTCTCAGATGGAATCCCTATTCAGAAATCACATTCAGAATACTTGTCGAATGAATACTTGACCTGATGATATTCTTTGTGTATAGGCGCAATAAAACACGATCTGCAGCGCTTGTTACTATAGCACTTACCATCTGGCGACCCTACTCAACGATACAGTATGCTAGGCGTTTAGGTCGGATAGAGCGACTCCGCGTGCTTGGCACCAACACGATAAGTCTTATCCAACGGAATCGACTACACCGATAGAGAAGACTACCATTTTGATAGAATTTTTTGAAAAGAGAAACTTGTGCACTATGAGATTCGTCACAACATTTCTAAGAAGTCCTGAATTTTTAAATAAAACCTTAATATGACCCGACCTTAAGTCAACTTAAATAAGATCTGGGTTCAAAATACTTCGACAGTCTCAAAATGACTAATAATTGGACTTATATCACAACATTTAACCCACCGTCCCAATGGCGGAATCTTCTCGGATCTCAACAGGTGCACGAAACTCTTCAAACGAAGGAGCATGCTTATTAACGGGTTCAGAGCCAACTGATGACTTTGGTTTGGATGGTACCTACAACATTAACAATATGCGGGTCTTCAAAATATCAATTAAAGTTATCTATAGCGAAAATAAACAAATAAAAAATTGAAGAACTAATTTTGTTTGAAAAATCAAACAGAACCGAAGAAGGAAGTGATATCCAAACAAAAACTACGCATTGGTTAGACAAGTACATCTTTCAAAAATCCAGCCCTTCATTCCTACCTTCGTGCCGTTTCGATAAAAAATTAAATTAAGAACGGCGTATCGTGGCAGAGGTCCTCCGGCATCTACAGCCCATACCACCACATTCCAATCATTCTCTTCATTTTTCAAAGGAGTCGATAAATAAATCTAAAGAAAAGTGTCAAGCAGATAAAGAAAACGCGATGTTTCAAATATTTCAGAGATAGTAGCATACCTCCCCAGTCTCAAACTTAATGGCGAATGGGACTTGCAAGCTAGATGATAACTTGTAACCGATGCGAGCATTCTCACCAGAATCCAAGTCCAATGCGTCCACCTGGAAAATGTTACGACAACGTCGACTTGCTTAAGAGGAAATGAAAAAATAGGAACAATACCTTCAGAATAGTCGTACCAACCGCGAGATCACTAGAAACAACAACAGGGCCTTGACGTTTCGATTTAGCGGACCATATGGGAGAATGATCGTTGGTATCTTTTACGAAGACCGTAACCACAATAGAACTCTGCCCACCAAAACCAGCAAGCTGCAATGCAGCTGTTATTTTTAATAAAGCACAAAAAAGCAAAACACATGAAGGTATGAAAATATCAAACCTTTGCCAAAATATTGAAGCTATACTCCCGTTGCGTTTCAAAATCTAATTCTTTAGCCACCCGTATAATGCCGAATTCCTCCGATACTTGAAAAGGAACGGTCGTATTCTCCCGCAACTCCAGATAATATCTAGAATTAAGAAATCGATGTTCCTTGAATGAAACTTGGAGAAAAATAACTTCTTTCAACCTTTAAATCAACCAAAGGATAATATTAATATTTCTCTATCTACCTAATGTTTCTCTCATCTTGTTTGTATAGAGCGTTCGCAGAGATTCTTCCGATGATGTAACCAAGTGGTGCAGATTCGTTTACATAGAATGAAACGGCAGAGTCGTAAAATGCAATTGAATGTGGCTCGCCCACATCAATCTGAAATTTCCACTCATTGAAAAACGAAGCTAAACACCATTCAAGTACCAATAACTCTTAAACACCTTGATGTTCGCCGTCGTATTGACCATACCACTTGAGGCGAGCTCTTGACCGGCCGACAAGGTGACGTTTGTATTCCGTGGGATCAGTTTCCCAGGTACCTGTTAATCGATTAGAGGATGATGTGGAGAAAGATATTAAAATTACTACCTTATGTATGAAAAGTAAATGACGTACACTAAGAAATAAATACAAGATACAGATTAACCGTTCGCTTAACTATACTCCCGTAGGTATGATGTAAATGAACATGTACCAAGGGCTAAACAAAGCTTACTGTGTACAGTTGCCATTCGAGCGTTCCGCTTTCCACAAGAGAAAACCAATGTTTCAGATCGTCTTCTACAACGTCAACATGAATAGGACCACCTAGCGCTGCCTCATTTGGTGGGACTTCCACTCTAACCACAGCTGCTAACTGCTGCACGTCCGAGCGATATCCATTAATCTGCTTGTTGGCCACAAGCAACTTGAGATGCCGACGTTTCGATTCCGTCACAGTTATCTAAGTAGATATAGTATACTTATGTAAGATATACTAAAGAAAGATGCCAACTACATAAAACTCTACTACAAACAGTGTTATTTCTATCGGTAAAAAGCAACGATGAATAAAAAGGATAAAAGCTCTTGGCGTTGATCAATCCCTGAGTGATGCGCCATGCATTCGACTTCATTAAGCATCGTTTGGAGGTAATTAAATGTATATCCGGCCATCACAATGACTCGCGATGGCCTACCGATGTATCGAGCCAGTGCTGCTATCCTCCCAGACAAGTCTGGTGCCAATTTGCCGACCGTAGAAGATGGAGAGCTTAGTGGACCTGGGGAGCGAAGAACGATCCCATGTGTATTGTAAGGAGCCTCGAACCACTGCGCTACACGCGCTCTAACAATGAACAACGAACTCACAACAACATCCTTCATCCATGCTGGCTGTATCTGATCTGGGTCATTGTAGAACAACCTGGATGTTCGATCTTCTGATCGAACTTTCATATTATACACACCACTATGCAAATGTCTCAAGGTACGAATCCAACCTGAAGATAACATCGCATTGGCTTAAGTACGAAACGACAATCAGTAAACACTTCAAGAATTACCAGTTACAGGATCAACGGTGAATTCAGCCGATCGATTGACTAGAGAGTAATAAATCTGACCATTGATACCCTCATCAGCATCCGAAGCTTCGACACGGATAACATCAGTAAACGGAGCTGTCTAGAAACACAAACTATCCATAGAAGAGAAAAAAGAAATGATCCAGGTCAGTAGATGAAATGATCATACTTGATCACTAATTGTTGCTTCGTATTTGTCAGCTTCTAATGTGAAAATCGGCATAGCGTCATTTCGATCCGTTATTGTCAATCGAACTCTGGATGTAGCCTCCAAATTACCGGCATCTTTTTGTCGACAGGTAGCTTTCACCAAGAAATCATAGTGACCCTGAAAATAGCCTTCTAGGATAACTCGAGAAATATTGTAATAAAAATGTTACAACCTGCATACTTTCCATACTCACATACGAGTTCACTACATGTAGAGAAAAAACAAAGTCAGGAATCACAACATTAACTTTTTATTTACTGCCTATTATTACGTTTACGGCAGGGTATGATGGGAAATACAACCACTCTGATGCTGAGCTATTTGCAAAACTTGGACCCTAGCCCAGGTACAACCGTGATTACTCATTCCGCAGCTGATGTGTTACTACGCATGGAACCACTGAGGTCCTTGCTTTGCCCTTCTCTCAGTTAGGAATATTGCGATATGATATCGAAATATCTATGATAACCAAGGGAAATGAGCATATTTGTTAGCAGAAGGTACGGCCTAAGGGATAAGATATGGGGCCATGCATTCGATGTCACCTATCATCGAAGAGATTGTTCGCATAGAAACTCTTTCTAGATAGGTGCACCTATATGAGCTATATATTGAAAATGAGCCATAGAGAATTATTAGAGGGCATTAAGAAAAGAACTCAAACCATTTTTCAGTATGAAAATGTATACTGAAGAATCTGGCGCGCTGGCAATACGAGTAATTATGAGGTTAGAATAAGACTTTTGAGTCAATGTAAAACTCCAACAAGACCACGACTTTTGGGTATAAATCAAATGAAGTTGATCCGTTATCAATACTAACACTTCCTTTAGCCCTAACTTTAACCCTAAAGCGTAAGGGATAAAGGAATCGGCATAACTCAATATCTAAGGGAGAGACTACGCATTCGATTTCACCTCTCATCGTAAAGATTACTGAATGCATTCACTATCTAGTGTCTTATCAGAGCATACAGTTGCAAAAAGTTAGTTTTTACCCATCCAAACAACTATGGAAGCAGTTCAGCCAGGCAAGAAGAATGGCGCGCTTGCTTAGCTCGAAATCTGACGTTGAACCAAAGATCACAAGCGCATTGCACGGCATATTTAAACACTGTGCTACACATGCCCCACTTTCGTCTCATACACATAAAAGTGTTTCTTTACTGTCGGTTTCAAATGCCAAACGGAAATTGGTTTAAGAATGGTAGTCGTGGGCAGCACTCATTTATGCAGAAATAAAAGATATAACAGTACCCAGGATCGACTTTCTATTAACCTCGGCAGCGAATTATGAATTCGTCGTTTTCTCTCTCAGCAATCGCGAGGTTGTTAAACAGCATACGTTTACTTCCATGCAATAATACACATACAACACGATCGTAGCTGACGTTTTGGCAGAATCGCCGTCTTCAGAGCCGCTTTTTTCACCTGTCTTCCACCGAGGAAGAACAACCGCTCAGAGTCGCATATGGCTGACGACTCTGAGCGGCTGAAAAGTAAACGTATGCTGTTTAACAACCTCGCGATTGCTAAAAGAGAAAACGACGAATTCATAAAAGATATAAACTCGAAATGATGAGAATTAATGTGAAAAATAAAGAAAACGTCAAGCAATCACAGTTGATGAAATGCCTATTGATTAAAGGATAATGAAGTTCCACAAGTTGCTCGAATGTATAAAATATAAGAAAACAGTAAAAATATCACCTTAAGTTCTCTGTTCAGTGGTGTGTCCATTCGATCTTTTTGTCTAATTCGCAAAAACACAAAATCTCCCACTTGTCTGGAGTGCGCTTTGAAATGATGCTGTCGATCTCCCTACAAGTAAGTGATCCAATTTTATCAAATAGCAAAAATAAATAAATAAATATCGAAAGTTTCAAAACGATCGATACCTCGACGATTTTAAACTTGACCGTAGCATCACCATGTGGTAGCGGTACTCCGATCCGTACATGGTCAGACGAACGAGCAAATTCCGTTCCCGGAGCATTCTCCTCTAGTGAGATGTTATACAACTTGGCAGTGAATTCGAATGGTATTGGCGGTTTAGGGTTTTGTCGGCAGAGTACTGTAGCTAGTGTTACTAGTAACGACAATAGGAATAATGGATGGCCGTGCCAATTCATGTCAACGTGGCATTCCTTGTCTGGCGTTTCGTCTTCTACATCTAGTGACAAATGCTCCGTTTATATAATCATTAAATCTGGAATAAGCTATTCATACAATTGTATTTGAGACCACTCTCCGTGCCTATAAAGGACCCGAAGGAACGACAGAATAGTAGAAAATGTTGGTGACGGAATCGAGTATCTTAGCGACCTTGTTTTGCTTCACCACTAAAAGCCTTATCCTACAATCAAATCTGCTCTCGCATCTCATCCACCGGCTACAGGCTACATTGTCTTATAAGTTTTCTTCATTCATCTTCATAACAACTCTTACTCACTAAGGATTAAGAGAAAGTGGAAGATATTAACGAAGAACATGACATTTCTTATATGAATGTACACAAAAGAACATACTACACTAAATCATTTAAACAAAGTTAAATAACAAAAAGTTGCAAGCTTCTTAAGAAGAAACGTAATTATAGATAGCCAGCGAGCGTTAGCTCAAGGGCAAAGAGCGGAATGCCACTAGGCTCTCAAGATAAGACAATGGTCTCCAGGGAAATGGCCGTAGTGCCACACTTACTAGAATGAGTCCTAAAGTGAAGTCAAAAACGAAAAGACGGAGTGGTTAGCTTTCAAACTACTCTCATGAATAACTAAACTAATAGAGTCAGTAAGGTAGAATAATATGAGATTCTATGAAGCTCATAGAAGCAACAAAGAAATCAACACGGAACAGTGAGCTTCTACTTCAAAAAGCTATAAGTCGATTACTACTAGTATGGAACGATAGATAAATGGTTGCCAGTGTGTGAACAAGTAACTTGCACATCTGAACGAAACGAATCATTAATAGAACGATGACAGCCGATAGCAACTGATGACATCGATGTTCAGTTCAGTAATTTGCAAGGTTAACTAGGTGGAGCGGGATGGGACATCTGCAAAGAAAGGAACAACCGCCGTTGACCTTCATTTATGTGTAGCGAACTGAACAAATAACACAGAAAAACCATTTAAGGAATTTAGTTGAAAAACAAACAATCGAAATCAATTAGGGAAACTTAGAGGAGCTCTAGAACTACGGTGAACATCCACAAGCCAAAAGTAGCAACACCTCACTGACTTAAACAACTAATCCGAAAAACTCCGTTCAAAACACCGATTTTTTGCTAGCTTTCAATGATTTCTAAAGAATACTGGAGATGATATCCCTAGTTATCTCTAACGAAACTACGGAATTTTTAACTTGCATTTAAACATCAAGTCGAATGAGTTCGAGGATTTCCAGCACGCCAAAGAAAAAACACTAGCATTCGGTTCCTTAGGTCTACGGCCTTAACCCACATACTAGAGGATTGTTATATTAGATCAAGATCAAAGTAAGGAGAACAGACGCAGAAGGAAACGAATTCACAAAGCCAGCAAACGAAACTGAAAACTTCTGCATATTCGCATTTATTCAAGAGGACCTAACCTTGTAGAAACACACACGGAAAGCCAATTCCTAAAGTATCAGACGACGATCAGAACTTGGATTATGCCCGACGAAAGGAAATTTCCCTATGAACAATATGCAAATTACGCCAGGCCAGCTCATCTATCGACCTCAACGAGCACAGTGAACGACACCGCCGACAGTTACTCGATGGTGCCACTATCACTGTTGAGAATAAATATGAAGCTATGAAGAAGATTATTATCTTATTTGTAGAAATATGTCCTCGAAACGAACCATTGATTTTGAGCGGTTTCTGCTTATTCGAAATTCACTTTAAAAATCGCCTTTAACCTCATTAAAGTTCGCCTCGTCACAGCTATCTTGTAGGTTCTACTCGCAAGCGGCACCCGAGCAACATCATCCTTTCCGTACACAAGTCTTAATACTTAATTTCTTTGAATTGTTCATTCTACACAAGGTTGCTATACAACCTTTATTCGGCTAACGTTTCGACGTCTTCGTCCTCCTGAGAGCCGACGATCCGAGTCGATGTTCACAGTCGCTCGTCTTCCCGATATGGTGTGTTCGTCGTCGTTGTATCGAGTCGAATCCTCTTCGGTGGAGCACCTATTAAATCTCTGTTCGTACTTTCTTTTTAATGATAAGAGAGTGTTTTTCAAACCGATCGATATTTGAACTCGGCATTAATAATTGGCTAGCCGAGTAAACCTTTTCATTAATCTCGTGCCAGCTTAATAATCCAAAAAATAGGAGAGTAGTTACTAGTAGTTGGTCGGACTCAAATGATGAACAAGTGAGGCTTATTAGTCGGATAGGACCTCGCAACAGCTCCCATGCCGTCTAGTTCGAAGTCACAGTGATTGAACCTTCTACAACTAAGTGTTGCTATCCTGAAGTAAAAAACAAAAGAAAAACATCATTTAGAAGAAACTACTCCGCCAATGAAAAACAACTACAGTGGTCAGGTTGTCTCCCTCTAGAAGCGCCTACATTACACGATGCTTCTTCCACACCCTTCGTTTGATGTACTAAACTTCCATCGAAAAGGTTTTCATTTACGCATCGACTTCACTGGTAGTAGAATTCGATGAGAGATGTAGAAGATGAAATCGAAATATCAAAAATCATTTTGAAAACATCTAAACAATGTTTTAGCTCTTATTTTTTGCCTACTACAATTTTCACGGCTGAGAGGCGGGCAAAACGAATGACGCACATGGTGTGGTGGTGAACGTGTTACTCCACGAAAAGGACGATAGCGCGTTCGTTCCCCACCACAGACACCTGCGGTCTAGAGTTTTTCAAATATCTCAGCAACGTTGTGGTTGTATTTCGCTTATAATCTGCCGTGAAAATTGTTGTAGGCAGAAAATAAAAGCTAAAACATTGTGATTTTAACTACAGCCTCAGCTTAACTGGGTTCAATGTCGATGTGGGCTCCCCAGATCAATCCCGTTGACGGTTGATTGCTGACGGCAAAAAGATCGATAGAACTAGCTGAGAAACGGGCAAAACGAAAGACCCGCATGGTATGGTGGTGAACGCGTTACTTCCCGGAAAGAACGATAGCGCGTTCGTTCCCCACCATCGATCCCTAGGGTCTAGAGCTTTGCAGAAAACATCTAAACACTTTCATCAAATGCAATCAGACTGAATAATTTCGATGGATTAAAAAGTTACAAGAGCCATTCAAACAGAGCCTTATTCAGTAAATGATGAAATATAATCACAGTATGAGGCTCGCACATGCTACCATGCTCGAATAAAACCACTAGCATGGACGACGATTGCGATGGAAAGGAACGAATGGCAAATGTGCTGCGGTCCGCACAACTCGTGAAGACGGACCGTCCAAGTGACCAAGTAATCACCATATTACCGAAAGGTGAATGTAACAGATTCGACCAATAACTTTACGAACAGTTCTTCTATAAAGGATAAAAAGCTCTCGGCGTTGATCAATCCCTGAGGGATGCGCCACGCATTCGACTTCATTAAGCATTGTTTGAGGTGATTGAATGCATATCTTGCCTTTCACAATGACTCGCGGTGGCCTGCCGATGTATCGAGCCAGTGCTGCTATCCTCCCAGACAAGTTTGGTACCAATTTGCCGACCCCGGAGGGATGGAAGGCTTAGTGGGCCATGGGCGCAGGGAACGATTCCACATGCGTGTCGCAGTGGTGTCTCCAACCACTGCGCCACAAGCGCCCTTCTAGTTCTTCTATAGATAAAAGAAACCTTTAGAACGCCACTGGCGCTTTGACACAAAGTTTGTAGAGATTTGTGTGATAGACAAATTTTAGCACTTTTTGGGGAAAAGATTACTCTTCAATGGCAGGTCTACTCTTTTCTACGGTAAGGCAAGGAAGGCAGGACCTTCTTATCATTGAAAAACCACTTAGGAAGCAACATCACCTTTTGTATGGACAAACTGTAATCATCATATCACTCGCTACTGCAACTGTTGTAATGTCAATATTGGCAAGGACGACACAATTATGTTATTTTTTACGAGACTTGCAGACAGTACACCTGCACTAACATTGTTGCCTTCATTTTCGAACGTCCTTGCTATGTCTACGAATCAAATGCTGACCTCTAGAATGCAGCGGAACACAAGTAGCGCAATGGTTAGCGGCAGCCTTCAGTACACACGTAGCCGTTAGTTCATTTACTCGCATCGGGCTAACCAAGCCCTCTATCCCTCTGAGGTCAGAAACTGTTACCAGACTCGTCTAGGAGGATAGGAGCACAGATTTTATATATCGGTAAGGAACCACAAGACACATGGAACATTGATGGAACAGATGTCCATTAAATCACCCTTATGAAGCTACGAATGGAGTACAATTCATGACACATCCATCAGAGATTGGTGAACTCCTATTAGTAACACTCCATCGATTGTCCGATCAACTAGAATTTAGACCGGTTGACTGGCTGACTGCACAAGTATAGTGATCACGAGACAAAAAGAAGGTGAAAGGCAGTCGATTACGAAGATCATTCAGCTGTTCAGTAACCAACAACCTGACAAGAACGAAGAAAAACTATCGAAAAGAAACTTGATGAACATTATGAAACTGGAGTGCCACCAGCCAAAATTGAATAAACTAAAGAAATTTACCGGCGACGAATGCTCTACAAGGACCTGTCCTTCAAGTTTTTCTTTCCGTTGTAAGTGTTAAGAATTGTAGCCCTAGAAGTGCTATTTCTTCAGTTCTTATTTCATACATGGAAAATGAGCCGGTTCAGGGTCACAGAGTATTTTGGACAAGGTTGACTAAATGGACCTAAAATCTAAGCGAAAAAGTGCAGCAATGGCAGAATGGCAGCAGTATCTTCTGTACTTGTAAACTTGAATGACGCATAATTACGAAAGACCCCAAAGACCGACTCTTAACTACCTTCGGAATCCCTAAACAACCGAGAAAACTACTTTGAAGAAGATAAAGTGGCCCGAAACTTTAGCACTGAGAGCCAAAATGCGTGCTAACAACGTCGTGTCTGGCCATCAAAGACAATTCGTAAGAACAAAATAATTTATTGACGAAGAATTCTATGAGACCTAACATGTTTTTCATTTAACTCGCATGTTACTGGTATGAAAATGCTTCTTCTGAAGGCTCGCGGAATCAGTGACAGGACGTTCTCACACCGTCACCGCACACAACACCGACCTTTGAGAGTGAGAGGTCTGCCATCTTACGACCCAGTTTCGTTTGGGACGCCGCCGAGTCTTAGAATCAGTTTACCGTAAGCTGGATTTCAAATGGAAATTTCAAACGCTTCATTTCCCAAAGTTATACATCAGGATACAACCCCATAAAAAAAACTAACGCGTGAAATGGTAGCGGTCTATCCCTCTTACTGATAGACTGATTGATACCAAGATGATTTGATATGAGCAAGTCATCTTCAGTTGTATTAGTCAATGATATGAAATACGTTCAGTGAAAATGACCTACAATCGATATCATTAAGAAGTGTGGAAGGAAAGGAAAACTGATTTCAATTCACAGGCCTAGATTTCTTTGGTTGGAGTAGCATCAATGGATACAAAGTACAAAGTGTTATATGGTAATAATGAGTCAAAAAGGCCTATCGAATAGCATTTAGATTCACCCTATCTAAACGCAACAATCTTTCGGATTAAATGACTGTCCAATTTTAAATGAACGATTCCAAAGCTAAAGCAATCCCGTGAGCTCTAGCATAAAAGGATTCCATGCTCTGCCATTAACATCTTTGTTCAGCTAACTGATATTCACAAAAGATCGATCGCTCGTTCGATATCTGATGCCCTGTCCTGAGTTCATCTGAGCCTTCAATCCATATGTGGCCGGAAAAATTGCTAGCGGACGTGTTTGCGAGGATAACAGCACCGACATGGTAAATCGGTAGTGTACCACGAGTCTATGCATGGGACATATATCCATTCAATCAGCCCTACGACGATACGAATGGAGTCCAATGCACGATGCACCGCTCAGTGTTTTTTTTTATTTTACACGTTTTATAAAGCTTCGATATTTTATTCAGCTAACTTCCATAGATTGTGAGTTCTGAATCCCCGACTTCACGTGCATATCTGGCTCCAGTACTTCTCCTATTCGCTTCATCGTCTTCTAACCGTTATTCATACAAAAATCGAACTTTTATGTGGCTTGGACGCGTGTGGCGCAGTGGTTGGAGGCGGCGCGCACGTGAAATGCGCCCATGGCCCACCAAGCCTTCCATCTCTCCGGAGTCCGCAAATTGGTACCAGACTTGTCTGGTACGAGAGCGACAAGAGGATAGCAGCACTGGCTGGATACATCGGCAGGCCACCGCGAGTCATTGTAAAGGCTAGATATGCATTCAATCACCTCCAACGATACTTAATGAAGTCGAATGCATGGCGCATCCCTCAGGAATTGGTCAACGCCGAGAGCTTTATCCTTTATCCTTTTACATACTTGATATTTGAACGACCGGTCATCACTAGGTGTGCAGGCCTCAGCACAATCACTATTTTTCGAAAATTTGTTGGTTAAACCATCGTGGTTCCCTGGAAGGCGAGGACAGGCTGGCCAAAGTCTGCCCTACGTCGTCACGACGACAGGCAGTCGCAGCCCTTGTGGATCAGAAGAAGATTTACCACCATGCGACTTTGATACCAAGACGGTGTTGGATCCTGGTATTGGTTTACACTTAGCAAGGGTTCCTGATGGAAACGCCGAGCTCCTTCTCAGCTTGGCAGACCCGGCCGGGAGTACGAATTCCTCCGCTGTACATCGCAGTCCGACACCCATGAACACTTCCCGGCCACGATGAAGCGGAATATATATATATATATATTCCGCTA
>MQTX01000072.1:235220-320285 GCA_009735665.1 Angiostrongylus cantonensis
TGTTCTGCCTAGCAGGAACGTGCCCTTGGCCTTGCAAGGACTCTTGTCTAAGTAGACACCTGTTATCACATTGTTTCGCTCCGGTCATATTATGAGTGCTAAGCATCACATATGAAAAGCCAAATGAATAGAAAAACATGATGCTTGGTTGATTTGAATTATATAAATTTTTACACTACTGATAAGAAGGTATAAGGTGCTGCGAAGGAAAAATATACCAGTAGGAGAGAAAACAAACGACGAGTCCGAATGGAAATGAAAGCTGAATGGTGAGAATCACCCTAACAGATACCAATCATGAAAGTGGAAAGAAACAAACTCCGAAGCACCCATGCAATGGGTGCTAATCGATCGATTAAACGATTCCCATGGGTCAATTGGTCCATGTGTGGACGACGAACGGATGGACTGACTGTGAGCACAAACAGCACACCACCATCAAACCCCTATTACATCACACATTTGGGCCATCAAAAATGGTCAAACACACGAACGTAGACACTCGCTAGACAGAGTATACACATGTATACACAGCCATATATCTATGAGGTATACACATGGGGTAATATATAACTGGTATATCAACCCATAAAATACTGTGTCATTGCGGAGTTTTTCTTGTAGAAGTTCCAGTTTTAAAAAATGTTTATGAGCTTATCCCTGTTAAGGAGCATAAGGCATCATTTATTAAGTGATCTACAAACTATATTTGTTTTTCATCCACCACTGTTGGACCAGTTGGCGTACTGATACAGTAAACCCGCCAATGAAGTGGCATCCTATGTTACTGGTAGAAGTTCTGTTAGAATCTGGAACTGCAAGCCGAATAACTCCATTGAACAAGAAGTAAGGACTGGTCTAATCATCACAGGAATCGATAAGGAACATAAAATAATAGGACGATTTGAAAAGAGACTCTAGGAAAAAACCAGAAAAAATCGTAGAAGAACCATCAAAAGGTTACTGAGAATCAGTGACTGTACCAGTATGAACAACTTCAAAAGAAAAATAGAAAGACAGAGTAGAGAAAAATGATGAGGAAGGAAAAATGAATAGCATGTGATGATCATTTGCACTGAATAAACGTAATGATTTGCAAAATTGTTTACTTTAAATAAGCTCAAGAGTTATGCTTGTCGTTCTCGACCTTTGATCTTAACAATTTACGTGGAAAAATGGAGTTTTAAGGAAGTTAAAGGACTCAAAAACATCCTTATGAATGAATGAAAAAGTAAAGAAACAAAAGAAACTTGAACATGACTGGCGAAAGAGATCGATAAAAATCATACTATGAAACCTTATGGCATCAGATTATTGGAAATGTCAAGAGTATGTGGTCAAGAAATGACCCACGACATGAAATGCGCTAAGGAAACAGCGTTAACGTCACAATAAGCGGTTTTTTCGCGACTTTTTTGGAATGAATAGACGCTAATAACCTTGAATAAGCTTGAATATAATCGTTGCCACAACGAAATAGGAAATAAACGGCAAAAGAATCGCATAAGACTCGAAGAGAATGATGGATTAGTATAGTCGGCATTTGTGGCATGACCCGCAGTCGAGTAAAGGCCGCGCGTGGGGGCGTGGCAGAAGCCGGGCCGTGCGCCCGCGCACCTGCCGATGGCCCGCCGGACGAACGGACGGACCGTTAGAGCTGGTGCCGATGTCGACGGTGTTCTTCTTGGGTTGGTGACAACGACAGAGACGCTAGGGCCTAAGAAGAAGGCGTATGGTGTTGATTGGAGTGCTTCATGAATACGCACCATGCATTCGACTCTATTCGTGGCGTCGCAGAGATGATTAGATGCACGTCTGGCCTATACAGGTGACTTGCGGTGACTTCTTGATGTATCACTTTAGTGTTTTATCCTCTTAGATAACCCTAGCCCCAATTTTATAACCTCAGAGAGATGAGAAGTTGTCTTATTCCGAGCCGGAGTATCGAACCAAAAAATCGAGCCTTGTGTGTACTGCAGGACACCTCTAACCCTGCTACGTTCGAGCAGGCCTGTGTGCATGGGTTACACAGTATACTAATCGTGCTAGTTCGCCGGCTTTGGTCTCATGTGTTGCTATGCTAGGGATTTCCGAATATGATATTATATGAAGAGAGAAGCGAAAAACTTTTCAATTACCACACATGGAAACCGCTCCATAGGTTGAACGCTAGTACTACCTATCAATTACACTCAACTGAAGCTGTGCTGTATTGCAAATAATGAATACTGAACTAGCTGAGAGAAGGGCAAAACGAAGGACCCGCATGGTGTGGTGGTGAACGCGTTACTTCCCGGAAAGGACAATAGCGCGTTCGTTCCCCACCACAGACACCTGCGATCCAGAGTTTTGCAAATATCTCAGCAACGTTGTGGTTGTATTTCGCTTATAACCTGCCGTTAAAATTGTAGTAGGCAGAAAATAAAAGCTAAAACATAATGAATACTGTAGTTGCCAAATACATGTGAAGACTTGGATCTTTCCATATAAAAAATCTTCATGGTGTTAAAATTTGATCTAACTGTTTTCCAATATCCCACGACGTTCTTTTGTCTGTGTGGCACTGAGCTAAGCATCCCTGCCCCTTATTTGACTGAGAGATAGTTTGCTTCTTCCAATGAAAATGATTTCAGGCATTCTATACTATCAGATCTTCACAAAACACTTTGGAGAAAATCGTTTGGATCTGGGTTTTTCCGAGAGCCTGGAAAATGTCCTTGAAATAGTCAGGGGCTCGTAAGCGAATTTGGTTGATCAACAAGGAGAGCACTATGAAAAGACAAAAGCCTATTTGCACATGACTTAGTTAAACATCGGAATTTTTAAGGCTAGGAAAAGACAATGAAGACACTAGGAGTTGATATGAAGGTCATATCACAATGGTTGATCCAAATCGTTCCACTGCACCCTATTTCATTGATAAGCTAACATGAGGTTGTTAATAAATACTTATTCGGCCAATGTCTCGACGTCTTCGCCCTCCTCAGAGAATGAAGACGTCGAAACGATGCGACGAACAACTGTGGACCATCTACTGGGATCATCGACTCCAACAAAGACGAAGACGTCAACACGTTAGCCCAATAAATTTTTAGTAACAATCTCGAATCAATATGTATTCTTTCTTTGATGAGCTTACACGAGATTGATAAGTATATTTATTTTCGGCTAATGTTTCAACGTCTGTGAAGGCTCGCTGTGGAAGACCTGATTCGACAGCTCTGATGAAGACGAAGACGTCGAAACTTTAGCCGAAAATAAATATACTTATCAATCTCGTGCAAGCTCATCAAAGAAAGAATACATATCGATTAGTCACACCGAGGTTAAAGGAAAGTGGGTTTCGAAATCTCGAATCAGCTGACAAATGAAACAAAGTACACATTGATCATTCATGCCGAGGTTAAATAATAGTCTGTTTACAAAACTATCAAGTCATTCAATTAATCGAACAAGCTAAAACAGAGGTCATGAAAATGTTCAGCATAGCTGAATCCCATTAGCCACTACGATCAACACAGTAGGAGAACAGAGCTGATAGGAGTGGTGGATGGTGGAGTCCACAGCATGCAGACAAGCATCACGAAATGTTCTATGGTTTCATTTGAACTGCTAAATTGCAAGTTATTGCACTCGAGTGCTTCATCAAATATGTTCGAGCTTGTCCTCAGTATTTGCTACACTCTCGGAGCACTTTTTGTTCTTCAAGTGAGAAAGCGCTCATTCAGAGGAGAATCATCGAAGATTAGGAACGATACAAAATGGTTAGTACGCAGTCAATGCCTCAGTAATCTTTAAGGAATCGAATAGCGACGTTTAGACACTGGACGAGGTCAAATCGGTTAGATGAACTGTGTCAAATTTTTTGCGTCGCTGCCCACTGTGGTTTGTTCAATCGTCTTTTGTTCCAACCGAATTATCGATTTCATTAAAAGTTTCTATTAGCGATTTTACGACTCGATGAATGAAGCTAATGGTTGATATTGATAATCAATAACTGAAGAAACCGTGTCTGAACGACAAAAATATGATCGAGGTTCCAATCTGAAGTAAATTGAACACGAAACCTCAGATAGACAAAGACCGGAAGATGTTCATCTAAGAATGAAACGATGGACTACGATGGCCATAGATTGTAAGTTCTCGATCCCCGACTTCACGTGCATATTTGGCTCCAGCACTTCTCCTATTCGCTTCATTGTTTTCCGTTATTCATACAAAAAATTGAACTTTTATGTGGCTTGGACGCGTGGGGCGCAGTGGTTGGAGGCGGTGCGCACGTGAAATGCGCCCATGACCCACCAAGCCTTCCATCCCTCCGGGGTCGGCAAATTGGTACCAGCTCTGTCTGAGAGGATAGCAGCACTGGCTCGATACATCGGCAGGCCACTGCGAGTCATTGTAAAGGCCAGATATGCATTCAATCACCTCCAACGATACTTAATGAAGTCGAATGCATGGCGCATCCCTCAGGAATTGATCAGCGCCGAGAGCTTTATCCTTATCCTTTATGTGGCTTGGAAAGCGACATGAAGCTCTGTCATCCTCTCTCATTAATACGATGGATGCTGACCAAGCGTGATTTCCTCTGGACATACAGACTAGCCAAGCGCCTCCTTTACTTCATTTCTTTTAAGAATTTACATACGTCTGTTAGAGACTTTCAATCTGAAGTCTGAATAGCGGGGTCTTACAATATGGACGCAATGCCTCACATGATTTGCGTGAAATCGCAAAAATTAAAGGCGACAAATGGCCAAAGTGGTTTAACGGCACAAGCGATCGAACATTTTCACAAAGCGGATTAGGACGGGTTACCGCTGACGGGTTGTGAGTTCCATTTACGACGACATAGTGAAAAGCTATAAATTGTGGCGTAATTTATGGATCGTGAATACTACGACGAACAGGATACGTCTCGTACCCCGTCACTAAAGTATCTGAAAAGAAGAGAGAAAATCGTCATGAGGAAAAGATGACCCTTGTGAGAAAAATAGATATCACAAAGGCAGTTAGTAGGCTAGTTTGAACAAAATTATAAGTCAAATTCTTTAACTGACGTCAAACACGACGTTCAGGGTTTACGAATGACATTCGGAACAATATAAGTGCATAATACTTGAGCAGCTTAGAAGATCGTCTATAGGCAGCCGAGCAGTGGCTCTTCACGATGAAGCAAAACCTAAAATGTATAAAGAGAAAAAATGAAAGAAGGATTGGAAGATTGTGAAAAAAAATGAATAAGATGGAAATTTAGAAAGCTGAACGCACAAGGAGGTGGTTAGGGGTTTCATTATGCGATTTGATAACGGAAAAAGAATTGCCTGAGGGAAGATGAATATGAAAACGAATACGTAAACTACATCTCACTACCGTAATAATCGAATTACGTAGCTGATCTCAATTTCGGAGGTAACGAGGAACGGCCCGTCTTCAAGGTGAAACTCGCCACCGTTCGGACTCTGAACGGTTTGTCACCAACATGCGATAGAAATCGAAAGATGGATCTTGCTTTGATTTGAGGCGACCTCTACGATATAGTGGTTTGGGTTTTGATAGTAACTTAAAGGTAACTTGGTTTTAGTTCAGATGCTATCACAAGCCAATAAGATTTTTCTATACTTCATTGGTCGTTGAACTGTAAGCAAACTGCTGTCTGAGAATGTAAACACTCATTTGTTTTTCAGCCGACCTTCGCAAATCTTCGTTTGTATAGGCCAAATACTCGTGTTCACATTATCGGCGAATCTAGAAATCGAATAAAAACATGACAGCACATTTTCTTGTCATTGAAGTATGATTTTCACCTTGTTTGTTAGTGATCTTAGAGGGTTTCATCGATATTTAGTTGCTTAAGCCAGTTAAACTCTTACCACCTAGAGCAGACTTTGGCCAGACTGACCTCAATGCTGGGATCCACACAACCAGTGAGGACGGGCCTTCTAAGTATCAAAGTATCTAAACTCTTTCCTGTTTTATCTAGTGGCCATGGCATGAGAGAAGTTTTTAATACAGAGGAAAGGTGGAGAATATACAGTACAAACATGACTAGTTTTTGGACCGGAATAATTTGGTACACAAATCAAAAAGGGGTTTTGAAAGTTTCCGATAATTACTGCTGGCTTGTTTACAGTAATATTGTAGCAGGGCAGGTTGCTTCTTCATCTTCAAGGTAGGCAACCGGTTTTGAACTACGTAGTGGTTTTTGTGTTTATATTCAACGACTAATGTGATTAAACATAGAACTGTGAAGTTGAGGTAACTTTTACCGGAACTGTTTATTCTAGACTGAAACTGAATTAGGAAATCGATGGGGTTTAAAAGGGAATGCAAATCATGCGTATCGATTGGCGCACAGCAACTCGATCATTGAGGAGATCACGTATGGCTTGTGAACACTTGAAACAACGAGAATTACATCCGAGCTAAGAAGAAGAAGAAGAAGTTCAATTCACGCTGATAAAGATTTTCAAGAGGGTCAGATGGTGATAAAATAGACAAAGCTTTCAGCGTTGGTCAATCCCAGATGGATGCACCATGCATTCGACTTCATTAAGCATCGCTTGGAGGTGAGTGAATGCATATCTGGCTTTCACAATGACTCGTGGTGGCCTACCGATGTATCTAGCCAGTACTGCTATTCTCCCAGACAAGCCTACTGGCAATCTGCCGACCCCGGTGGGACGGAAGGCTTGATGAGCCGTGGGCGCGAGAATCAATTCCTCGTGTGTGTTACAGGACGCCTCCAACCACTGCGCTACACGCGCCTTTCAGATGATGATAGCGAGGTGATAATAGCAAACTAATAACACTTAAGCTATGTGATAGAACAATGTCGTAAGGTATTTTTGACTAAAACATTCTGTAAATTGAGCATTTTGTAGAACTCACAAACAACAGTAACTTAAAAATATTGATTCCTGCTCGTTAAAATGTCATCTAGGGTTCCTATCCTTCTTTGGGGACATTTAGTGCTTGGGGACCAATTTCGCTTCAATTTGAGGCCCTTGGGACCGCACTCTTTGGCTCACGCGTTATTTCATTGTGATGTGTGTTACCTAGCACCCCATCGTACTCCGGGTCATCTAGGCGTCCAAGTTTTGCTAGGTGTGATAATATTTGCATAAATTACGAGTAAAAACCGTCTGAACAAGAACTGGCCACCATAACTCGTCCACGATCCATTGATAATCCGGCTTTTCTAGCGTACCTGAGGAATAAATTTTTAGCCTAACCCTTTCACTTGCGCATGCTGAATTTTACATTCATATCGAATTCTTTTGCTCAATTGATGAATGCTGCATGGCTAAAACCGCACTCTCTGTTTCACCAGTGTGGGATAAATAACTGCTTACTTGAATAATTGTTAAGAGATGATACAAAAACGCGCTATCGAAAACGAGAAGAAATTAAGAATTGGTAGGTTACTCGATCAAAGTGACAATAATGTGGAAAGGTAGCTGAAATTCGACGTTTTATTTCAATAAGCAGACACGAGGTTGTTATTATAGAATTTATTGGATACAATGGGCGCGTGTGGCGCAGTGGTTGGAGGCGCCACTACGACACACACGTGGAATCGATTCCTGCTCCCACGGCCTAACAAGCCTTCCATCCTTCCGGGGTCGGCAAATTGGTACCAGACTTGTCTAGGAGGATAACAGCACTGGCTCGATACACCGGCAGGCCACCGCGAGTCATTGTAAAGGCCAGATATACATCCAATCACCTCCAAACAATGCCTATTGAAGTCGAATGCATGGCGCATCCCTCAGGGATTGATCAACGCCGTGAGCTTATCCTTTGGAGAGCTTTATGACGCTTTATCCTTTATCCTTTATCACCATAAAGGATAAAAATGATAAAGCTCTCGGCGTTGATCAATCCCTGAGGGATGCGCCATGCATTCGGCTTCATTAAGTATCGTTGGAGGCAATTGAATGCATATCTGGCCTTTACAATGACTCGCGGTAGCCTACCGATCTATCGAGCCAGTGTTGCTATCCTCCCAGACAAGTCTGACACCAATTTGTCGAGTCCGAACGGATAGAAGGTTTGGTGAGCCGTGAGCGCGGGAATCGATTCCACGTGTGTGTTGCAGGGCGCCTCTGACCACTGCACCACACGCTCACCACAGTAATACAAGACAAATACAACTAAACGTATGAATGGTTGATAAAATATTAGTTAAGAAAAGTCGAATCAACTTCATCTACTATAAAATTGAGGTAACACTTTAAAAGTGCGCTTATATCGGACAATAAGAGAGATTTTAGATATTCTTAGACCTAATATACTTAAAAGTATCGATGGATAACCAGGATAGGGCATTCGGTGTTGATGAACTCCTTTGGAATTTGATATGCTTTCGACTTCACAAAGTCGCCTGGAAACAATTAAATGCATATTTAATTTAGATAATGACATCCAGTGGCCTAAGGGTGTATACAGCCGGTGTTTTGCCTTAGACTGGGAACTAATTTGCCGACCCCGGAGAGATAGAGGGTTTGATTAGACTCGGGAACGCAATCGAACTTCGCGTATATTGCAGGACAACTTGAACTGCCGCGATAAATACAACTCAGCAGAAAAAAAAACGAGTGTAAAAAACCGCAATAAACTATTAGAAGACATCTGGACAAAAACAGAAAGGGACCGGAAGTAAAAAGAAAGAGAAACTAGGTCAAAATGAAACATAAATAGACAAACTGCCGATGACATAAATGGTAGGGAAAATCGTTGCGCGAAACGAGTCCAAAATACGAAAAAATTTCGTAATCGAAAATATTGCGCCAATTTTTAACTCCAGGCCAACAATGACGCCTCCATATACACTTTTGTGGTGTCATAACAATCAGAGAATTTTAAAATGATCTTTAATTAGATTCAAGATATCCCAGAAAGCTAGTGGATGAGGTGTGCTACGGTTAAGCAAGCGCATGTCTCTCTCCCACTCCTACAAGTCGGCCACGTCTGCTCTTCAGACAGTGGTGCAACCCGCCCAGATGCGTTCGAACGCTGAACTCGGGCCGTGTGAGAGATGGCGAGGGTGAGGAGGATTAGTCATAGACGCATCTTGAACGAGAACGTCATCCATGAAATATGTACATAAACGAGGTAAATTCTCTTTCAGAAATTCAGAAACTCCCATAAAACCAGGATTTATGGAGTTACCCGAATAAATTATCTAGTGCGCTCAAGTACGATCTTATGCTCACCTCCCGTAGCTCTGCTGGCATCTAGGGAACCACAGCAAATCATCCAATCTATTACGCTTCTGTCGATTCTTGCAAAAAAGTTATCTTAGTGGTTTCATAAGAAAATGTTGAAGGTTGTTGACAAATGTGATATGAATAATACTTATAGAAAGTGATGAGTATGTGAGGAAGCTATTCTGTGTTCAACGTGATTGAAATCTTGGTTTAGCTTTTTCTCTGTTTGGCTATGGAAGTGTTTCGCTGGGTGGATTGTGGGCAACCTGTCCATTTCAGGCTCTGAAGAAGACGAAGTCCGCCGGAGCATCAGCATGCTTGTAAATAAAGAATAAAATAACACCTCATGCTTGCTCAAGAAGAATATAGAGAACTGACAGATATGATTTTAATAATATTGGAAGCAAAAGAAAAAAAACTTCTTCTTTTCGTGACTTGAGAAAACCGGGATAAATATCCGAATTCCAATTCTTTGAATTTGCAGAGGAGGAAGAAAGGAAGAAAATCGTTGACTGATCTTTTGTCGTGAGTCAATTGTCAAATCAGTAAATTGATTTGAAATTTCGAAAGTAATACCAATTCGAACAGATAAGAAATTGAACAAGAATAAGACCTCGAGCGATCAATACAAGTCCTTGGATTTTCAGGAAGTAAAATTTATAGGGCATTACTGTTACATGATGGTCGCGTGTTCTGAGGTGCCTTACAACACATACACACACACACACACACACACACACACACACACACACACACACACACAGGATCGATCCCCACGTCCGCGACCCACTAAGCCTCCCTTCGGGGTCGGCAAATTGATACCAGATTTGTCTGGGAGGATAGCAGTACCTGGTAGGCCACCGCGAGTCATTGTAAAGGCCAAATATGCATTCAAACACCTTCAAACGATGCTTAACGAACTCGAATGCATGACGCATTCCTCAAAAATTGAGCAACACCGAGAGCTTAATCCTTTATCCTTTATTGTGACCTAGAAATGAACTGGTGTAGACAACCTAATGAGTTGGGATGATGGAAGAAAATCTAGAAGTAACACATTAACAAAGGAATTTATGACAGGTTTACGACGGAGAATGGTCAGTCTATTGACTTTTCAATGAAACTCAAACATTTCTCGTCACCTATGAAAAATTTTTATGTTGTCCTTATTTCGTAAGAAATGGGTTAGTGAAAGTCGAAAGCGGAAAGAGTTTTGAATGAAGCGATGACGTCATTAGGCCTCTGTGAAGAATCAAATGGTCACCTATTTTGATGCTCGACAATTTTGTTCCGCTTGTGATAATGTGAGAGATTAAATGAAGACGAGAAGGATCGATTAGTGGGAAAATATTAAAAGAATTCAATTTAGAATAATTACATCTTTATTTACGTTAGAACAAATGAAATTGTGGACACCAATGGACGAACGAAGTTCATTAGCGAGCGGACTCGCCACTTAGCTAAACCAGTCAGATTCCCTCTTGATCATTCTGGTTGCAATTACCGCATTCAATTCGTTTTTAGCTAAACGGGAAGTCAACAGGAAATCCAAGTCATGAACGATGAATAATCCTGGTTTCAGTTGAAACCATTATGAAACACTTTTATAAAGGGGGACGAAAGAAAGACGAAGGAAAGAAAGAAAGAAAAAGAAAAAGAAAAAAAATAGTGTGACTCAAGAAGCCAAAAACATCTTGCTTAAGCAAATGGCAAAAAAGACAGTGTAGATTGATGTCTAGCAATGTTTAAAGGCTATAGATGTTTTTTTTTTCATAACTCTTCCTCTACTTCCTCTTCTCGTGTGGTTCATTAACCCTATCGCGTTTAAATTTTCAAGCCGTTGATATTTTGTATTAACTGCCTTAGATGAAGCTTGGTTTACATAGTTGCTTCCCTGTTTTCGTCTTCTGAGTGGCGATGATTCAAGTCGCATGATGGAATAGTTCTTCTGCACACGATGTGGATGTTCGTAGTAGCACCGAGTCTAACCGAATCGAATTGAGCACAGTAAGATGTTTGTTTTCGCGTGTTTCATTCAGGGTAGAGGCTGTTCGGATACAATACCGTGCTAGAATTGAGACCGATGACAATGCAGGTTCGTTGACATTTCTTTAGTTGAACGTTGTTCTACACATCGGTAAAGTTCCTTTCTTCTTATGCGCTCCTTAATCGATCTGTATGTCTCTTCCGTTTGCTACTGATTCATCCAGTGGCAGATGCCAAGTTTAGTTGAGGAGTCCTAACAGGAAATAGGTGCTAGTAGGAGATTTCAGACTAGTAGTAAGAGGAATGTTTAGTCGAGACGAAAGTAATTGCGTTAAAAATTAGATCGGAACTGGACCGCGTAAGCAACAACGTTCGTATCGTCTCCGAAGTCAAAAGAGTGTTCAGAACTTGTCCAGCAGGAAATCTTTTCAACGAAAAGCAGAAGTAAAACGTAGTAACAATTTCAAAGTTCCTACCAGTCTACTTTATTACACATGCAAAATTTGAAGGTTCCATTAGCATAAAAATGAAAGCCGATGTTTTTCCTCATATATTGAATGGGCAAAATGGGCCATTCTAAGCCGAAAAGAAGTGAAATGACTGGAAACCGAACTCGTCTCACTCGTAACATCACGGCTCTGAGGAAGGCGAAATCGCTGAAACGTCAGCCATCGACCAACAAGAACAACAACAACGACAACGACGACGACAACGAAGACCTATACCAACATCGCATCAGCTAAAGAAGATCAGTTTATAAGATCATATGAATAAATATGTCAACTATCTTTGTCGATGTTTATAGGAAGTTGGTCTTTTGACTTACATCCTACTCTATTCTTGTTGATAGAGAAAGTTGGACAAAAAAAGGCGGACAGACAAAAAATGGTGGCAATATGATGGCCACCGTTGGATCATCGGCTCGGGTCAATCCGGCTCTGAAGAAGACGAAGAAGTCGAAACATTAGCCGGAAATTTTTTTTTATCAATCTTAATAATCCTAATAACAAATAATAATCAAATAAGCAGTGGCGTATGTGGCACAGTGGTCGGAGACGCTCTGCGATGCACTCATGGGATCGAGCCCCACTCCCGTAGCGCACCAAGCCTTCTAGTCGGCAAATTGGCACTAGACTTGTCTGGGAGAATAGCAGCACTGGCTCAGTATATTACTAGACCACCATGAATGTTCTGTATAGACCAGATATATATTCAAGATCCAGATATGCATTCAATCACCTCCGACGATGCTTAATGAAGTCGAATGCATGACGCATCTCTCAGGGATTGATCAACGCTGGGAGCTTCATCCTTTTATCCTTTTAATCAAATAAGCAATAGTTGGTAATCTTAACAATAACAATAATTATTGCCTAATAATCAAAGGAGGTAGTGACAACAAGGGTCGAGTTTCTTCCTCTCGTAGTCGCAGTTCATTCGGTATAAAATAGCTTGCAAGAATTGATGAATTGGATTGGATTGGAACCTGCAGAAGAACGAACAACATCATCAACAGATGGCTGAGATTGCTCATTACGATACACATAAGTGATGATCGTATAATTTGGATGGGTTTGAGGTGAGGCGATCTCATAAGGAAAAAAATGTTGAATGAACGTGTCAGACCATCGCTCATAAATCACTTTTGACACCGTCAAATGCACATCGACTTGCCACTAATATGAACAAAAAACGACTAGGTCTTTCCCAAAAGATTATTGATCTAAGGTTATTAGATAGATTTCTTCCGAATAGGTCGCATTGGCTTCTTCTGCAGTTATGTATCACTCGATCTCGACTGCTAGGAAACAAGTAGGGTACGTTGTTCTGTTCACCTACACGAACGCAACACCAATCATTATTTTTTTATTTTAATATTCTTTTATTTTCAAAGCGCCGCTAGGTGAGTGTGGCTCATTCGAGATGCTCAACTGAAGAACATCCGGTTCGATGCGAGACGAAGACACCACATCGAGAGGAGCAACAACTGTGAGCAACCATCGACAAAGATCG
The DNA here is from genome assembly GCA_009735665.1 of Angiostrongylus cantonensis. Lineage (NCBI taxonomy): Eukaryota > Metazoa > Nematoda > Chromadorea > Rhabditida > Metastrongylidae > Angiostrongylus > Angiostrongylus cantonensis. The sequence continues at coordinate 248,432 of MQTX01000072.1, forward strand.
TCGGCTCTGACGAAGGTGTAGACGTCAAAATGTTAGCCGAATAAACATCTCTATCAAACTCGTATAGGCCCAACAATATAAACAGATGTTGATTGCTAGTCATTATTTTTTCCACGATAACAGAATGAATGAAGAGTGATAAACTAGAAAACAAATCGATTGTCGACTCAACAAACAAGAAATCGGAGGCTCTGAATCGGTTGAGTGATTAGAAGTAGAAGGAACAACAGAGGTGAGAGAATCCTGAAGAGCCACCGCTTACGGATTCATAAAATTTTTGGCAAACTTTCCGTTTTTACTGATAAACCGGCGTCGAAAAGTCAAAATTTTGCATATTTACACATCAATTGTAACGGACGATAAGTAGTCCTACGGTCCACGGCTCGCTATGACCTTGTGGAATCTAATTTAAATGTTTTCGCTGTCAGAGAAAAAAAACAGAATCCTCATTGACATACCGACGGTATGTCTTTTTCTGCATCGACAATGGCTCCAGAATGACCTTGCCGTATGCTGTTTCACACCAACCACTCTTCGGCTCACTAACTACAGCCGTATTAACAAAGAACTTTTACGATCGTATTTTCCTAAGAAACACCGTGTTTGAACGACAACGAGAAGCTGTAGTAAGCAGCCGAGAGAAGCCACGATTACAAGTGGTTCTTTCCTGCTTGAACTCAGTTATACATATGTTTGAAATCTAAGCACTGCAGAAGAGAACGAAGAAAAAACATTTTGCAGACTCTAAAAACCTTAAAACCCTAAAAATATCCACTTGTTAGAATAAGAGAATTCGTGAATTACATGGAAATATTTCTAAATTCAAGTGGTTTTATTTAATAAGAGTCTATATGTGAAGTAGACCACAATTTCTGCAGCGTATGAATCATATATGACTCATGTAGTCGCGAATGTGAAGAAGGATAAAGAATAAAGTTCTCGGCGCTGATCAATCCCTGAGGGATATGCTTCGCATTCGACTTCGTTAAGCATCGTTAGGGGTAATTGAATGCATATTTGGCCTATACAATGACTCACGGTGGCCTATCCTAACGTAATGAGTCAGTTTTTTATACATCGAAGTAAGTCTAGTAAAAATTTACTGAACTCAGAAAGATGGAAGATTCTGTGAGCTCTGAGCCAGAGATCAAAACAGCGCTGGTGTAGTCTCTGTATCAGGAACTCTAACCACAGCGCTACACGAGCCCTTGAAAGGTAATATATCAGAGTGAAATATTTGCGACAATATGAAATGCGTAATAGTGAGTGAAGGGAATGACAATATCTACTTGCTCAGATATGGTACATAAAAAGCTAGTGGACGAATGTGGTACCGGGGCCAGTATCCTTTCATCACTGCAGTCTCTTTCAGGTTCCATTTATAGAATTGTTTGGGCTCCTCTGTAGATTCGGTCGCTACTTGAGGATACGTTGTCTTCTATAATAACTGGTCGAGGATGACTTTTCCTGGGATCCTGAGAGCCGTTCATAAGTGTTCTTGATAGACATTCGTTGGTCCTCACAGATCAGATGGTGGTTTGCGGTTGCACAGGACTGGCTAATTCCGTAACTGTGATTGCAACTAGGATTTTTCCAGTACGACAACGATTTCTGTGATTAGTTGACCATCCAATCTAGGACGACAGATCGGGTCAAATTCAAAGCAAATGATGTGGTGGGAAAAACTATCGCTGACGTTGACATTTCTTATACATAGAGAATAAGGCACAGTATGAACGTCTAGTGTGATTTCTAACTATCGCAGACATGTTATGCTTTTCCTCCTGTGACTTGTTCCTGAATATACAATCCGGCTATTGACTTCGATATTTGCCTCCAAGTAAACGAAAAGGTGGTGAACATTCAACCACGAACGAGATCTCATCATCGAAATACCTATATGTCCAAGGAGCATTTCGTTATATATCAGATTATAAAGACTCTAAAGAAGCCATTAGTCTACAAACATTTCCAGCAAAGGTTTTGACTACTTGGGTTTCCTGGTGCTAAACTGGATCTAAAAATAAGACCTGGTGGAACGAGCGTTTTTCCAGCAGCCGTTTTTAATGAGTATCTCGGTTGCAAATGAATTCTGACAGAACGAATATTAAATTCTAGTTACGAGGCAAAGGCTAGAAACTGAAGAACAACGTAAATCATGGCCTCATATGCCCTTCCGATCCACTGATATAAGTTCAAGTTATTCAAGCTCAACAATTCTCACACTATGCGGCTCATTGAGAGTCAAAAGGAGTCCAAGCAACTAATTCAAAGCAGACAGATAACAACTTGACATGGCCACTGTAGTCTCAATGAAAGCTCATTTGAATTTGTAGATGAGGAAAGATGTCAAAGAAGCATACTGTTTCTAGAGTTTAAAACAGGCTGGTAAAGAGTTGGTTTAGGCAAAGAAGAATGGAATTGGGGAACGAGTAGGAAGTGATGCAAATTTTCTCTGAGAGCCAGCGTTTGAATTACGTTTCGTGTTTTCCAGAACCTTATTAGGAGTGATAAACTGCAAACTGCAGAGCTCGTTCATTCGTCTTTATCCTATTTCATATGACCCGTCTACAGAAGTGCTGTTGGATCCAAGCACTTCTTTCATTTCATCCGTTTCCACGCATCGATTACCCATGAAAGTTTTCGAATGTTGTATTTCAGTTGGGTAGCTGCTTCAGGATTTTTGTCTTCGTTATGAATACCGTCAGATACTGTTCATAACGATTCTCCCTGGAGTCCTGGGAAAGCTACGCTACAGCGTTTCGACGTAGATTGAAGGGAGTGAGCCGATCTCAAACATGTCCGTTACTACGCATTTCACGAGCACGGGCTCTAGAGCTTCGAAAACGGATGGCAAAACCGTTTAAAGGAAGATCTGATCCTTGAAGCAGCAGCTTGTGTACTTGCGCTGCTCAACCGGTCTGATCGTCACCGAAGTCTACGTTAATTGAAAACTTTAATGGAACTGAGAAAAGAAGTTCAAAGCTATCAGAGGAGTTTCGAGATCGTCTTAAGAACAACAGTAAAAAAAACTCCTGGATGCCAAATGCAGTCGTCGAACGAGTGTCGTAGCTTTAATAGAAAACCAGCAAGAAAAATAGAAAACGTCAGTGGATGAATGCCAATGACAACTGTGTGATTAATGCGCTCGAGAAAATTTTATGTCTCGCTGTCAATAGAGGTTTTTTTTCTGGTATGGTTCCAGCCAGTTCACCTCAAAGAAAAACCGATAGAAAGCACTGAAACACCACCGACAGACAAAATAAATTCTACAAAAAACCCATCATAAAGAAAGCCGCTCTGGTCAGTTTTTACAAGTGAGAGTCATGCGGCAGCAGAAGCGAAAATGTTGTTTATCAGAACGTCTACGAGTTGAAAACTAATTTCAAAAGGTAAGTTTGCCTTTCCTCCCAACAGTTTACCGCCTCATCGTGGCTGAGAGGTGTTTCCGGCGTTTCCATTAGGAAACTTAGCTAAGAATGAATCAATACCGGGATCCACCACCGTCTTGGTATCAATGTCTCATGGTGGTAAATTTCCCTCTAATCCACAAAGGCTGCGACTGATTGTGGTGCTGACGACCTGGGGCAGACTTTGGCCAGGCTGACCTCGGGATTCCAGGGAACCACAATGGCTTAGCCAGCAAAACACCGAAAAAACGGAAATTGTGCTGGGACCTGCACGACCAGTGAAGACGAGCCATCCAACTATCCAAGTAAGTAAGTTTGTCTCGGAAGAGCCGAACTATTCGAACTAAGATGGTTCAATTCATAAGCTTAGTTTTATAAATAAAAGTATGGATCCAATACGCTGAAAATTCGTTGGAATAGTAAATCTGTTTCTGCATTCATTTATCCTTCAGCTAAACGTTATTATTCATATCTAATGCTCTACATCTTTATGTTCATGCTCAAATAAATTTAAAAAGAAATATTCTGAATGAGTCATGTATAGAAGAAGATACGAGTACGAGTTGGTAGTTCCTACATTCTCCTCGTTTCTAGGATTGATCAATATTAGTTGGGAAGGAAATACTTTTAAGAAGTGAAGATAAGGGTGGAAGAGATTTGGTAAGAACGTGGAGAACGCAAAGAGAGATAGAGATGGACGAATTCGATTAAGACGTTGAATGTGACAATTGCAGAGTGTTCGGTCGACGACGACGACGACGACGACGACGATGACGATGAAGACGACGAGCTTTGATCGACCGCGGAGAGGACGTGCGGCCGAAGAGAGGAGGTAGGAAGCATTGGCCCTCGAACTCCTCGAAGCTGGCTGCAGGGAAGCTTTACAGGAGGCTTCGAAATGCCGAGTTTCTGACCATTTGAGCTCTCAGTGACTAGAAACTGCGGAAAATTTCGAATAAAGTTGCTTTTTCTGTCCACTTCAGATTGAAAGGCAAAAGCTAGGAAATCTTTTCATAGGACTTAGAGACTTCAACAATCTTACCATCGCATAAATTTGAGAAAAATGATCACTAATAGTGTCAATATATTCAGTAACGAAAACATATAGAACTTCGTTTATTTCAATCTAGTGATACTTAGAAAGGCAACTATGAATAGGCTCATCTGTCAACGAAGTGCACTTTGAAAGGGCTCTGAGAGATACTTCCTAAGGACTGAAAAAAGTGTGAAGACGACGGGTTGCTATTTAATGCTCTGAAAAAAAAGTGCTGGAAAAGTAAGCTGATAGCGCTAAAGGTCGAACCCACTTTGTGAAATAACTGGTGAATGTAAAGTTACGAATGCCTTACCGAACTTGGGTGAAAGTGTGTAATTTATTTGCAGCTGTACCTAAAGGCGAGATTTGATCAAGAACGATTAAGAATTTCCCATAGGGTTACCGTAGTGAAACAGTCTCACTCAGACGGTTCTATTGCATTTTTTGTTTATGCAAGAAATCGAAAAGGCGAATGGATGAGGAAGATTATGCATTCCAGGACAAAAGCTGACTATCATTCCAGCGAACCTCAAAGAGGATAAGGACGGGAGGTCGGATGGGAGGCAGAGGTCGAATGAAAGGATTAGGGCGCCGAAACGCCGCCTCGTCGTTCGGCACCACACCCTCGAAGGAAAAAAACTGGAGATAGACAGAAGTGAGAAGGATAACACACATGAGGTTATTGGCAGTGAAATTTTCTGTGGGGCAAATGTTAGTTCTCTTCTTAGTTAATAGATCCTTACAGAAATTAAGGAATTTCATGCAGTAGATATGAGGCTCGATTAGAGCAAGGAATGACAAAAATTCAAACAAATGATGATGAAGAGTTTTTCCTCTGAGAAATGTCAAAGGGCAAAAACCATGTTTGAGAAAAAAAACTGAGCACGTGCACTGATAAGACAGCACTGATTCATAGGCGCTTTTCGAAATCGTCGAAACATACCGAAGTGATGAAGCATCCTGAAGATTGCTGAGACAAACGACGAGAAGTCATCACTTTATCTCAGAAGGAATAAAGAGAAAAAGTGTAGGTACTTCAACGACCGACTTTCTAATAACCTCGGCATTGATCAAATAATTCTTCGTATTCTTGTTGAGCAAACGCGAGGTGCTATTTTTATTCTTTATTCACCAGTAAGCTGATGTTTTGGCGGGTTTTGCCTTCCTCAGAGCCGCTTTCTATGAGGCTTTCACTGGGTATGTCGCGTGGAGACCAACCGCATAGAATTCACATGGAAGCGTAATATCCAGTAGAATACCCGGTGGAAGCCTCAGCCTCAGAAAGCGGCTCTGAGGAAGGCGAAGTCCGCTGAAACATCAGCCCACTGGTGAATAACATTGCTCAACAAGAATACAAAGAATTATTTGTAATAGGTGGTTTCTGTAACTCGTCCATGTGGTACAGTGACGGAATACTGTAACCATGTGCAAAAACATTTCTTGGAAGGAAGTGGAAAGAAGTTGAAACACAAGTAAAATGTTTTTTCTAAACGAACAACGACAACCGTGATTAATGAGAGCCGTACGTTATTAGGAACAAAAGAACAATATTAAAGGCGCTAAGCTTCGCGTTGAATGGCAAAGATATCGAAGCGATTCAGGAAGCATGGAGGAATAATAAGCCGTAAATTGTACTGGGTCAGACCTGAATGTTGTCATCTATGGGCGACATTCAGGCGCCTGCCGTCACAGAATTCGTTTATGGTTCAGTAATTCTTCAATGACCCAACTTAACCTCTTTTCAGAATCACTATTATTGCTGTAGTACTTACCAATTTTAATGTATTAAGTATTTAACAAACATTTGTTACTCGACCTTCTTTTGCCTCCTTCCAGATGAAAGTTTCTAAATTTTTGAGGCTTTCCAAACTTTTTAACCGATCAAATTCTGGATCGATTATCAGAGAAGTCAAGATAAACACAAAGTCGGACATATCGTAACCTAAAAAAGATAGATCCATTAGCAATTAATGGCAAAGCAGCCATGTGGTAGTAGACCTGCCTGTGGAACGGAATATATCCATATCAATCAAGCCAGTCATTGGACACCCGCCATTTCCGCATTTACCGCTTCAGTGAATTTATGGTAGAAGTAGGATATAAGTGACCGCGTATGTCAAGAAGTTCAGTCAACAGTGGGACTTATGTGATTTCACCTTTACTTCAAGCTCATCTACATGAGTGAAGGAAAACGCCTGAATCCACAGCTAAACTATACGAAAATTCTAATAATCACAGCCTGCAAGCGGACCGTGATGGCCAGTCGTTTCCATGAGAAGAGAAGATTTGACAGGGCGTGTTTATGCCCTTTAGAAAGAACTAACCGATCAAGTGACGGAAGTGACGCATTCGAATGACGATAGAGGTGGCTTTGTCTAGAGTGGATTTCACGGATATGAGTAGTTTACGATTTTCATAAAGGCATAAGAACAAATTCTGAGTATCTAATTTTGGTCAGGCTTAAGCCATAAACCAGGTAATTGCTTTAATTTGAAACAAAAAGTGCAACACCAATCGTCGTCGTAAAGTTTTTCAGGACTCCCACTACAACTCCAACTTTGCTTGACATCATTCCGAAGCAATTTCTTTAACTCCCACTTAGTTAAGGTACAACATTCTTGATGCTATTGTTATAGCTATTACTACCGTTTTAACATGCTTTTAGTATCGCCGCTAATATTAGCCTTTGTTTTTTATCAGTATTGTCATACCACAGATATCTCTCATGTGAAAGATCTCGAGTCGGTTAGTCGCAGGACTACGTGGCGTGTTCCCAGAAGGGTTAAAAGCAAGGACAAACCGACCGTGGGCTTCTCCTGGTACGTACTTGAGCTGAAGGGATGGACATCTTCTCTTGCTGTGTTTGAATGATACAAGTGTTATCTAAGTTTTTCACTTCGACAAAATCTTGCAATAAAGAGCATGGGAAGAAGACAAGTGACGTGCAACATCTCGCTTCTTACCCAACAATTAACTCCCCCTTCCGTTCACTCCGAGTAACTGACAGACCAGTTTGTATAAATCTACCCTATACGATGGAGCTCAAATACGGTACCCATAAGGTTTCCATTCTGAAAACAGCAAAAAAAAAACGCGATCGCAAAAACGTAATGATGTTTGCTTCATTCAAACGAGAGGAGCTTAGTGCGCAGAATTGGTGAGTGATAGGAAGAGTCAGTGACTCTAGTGAAGTTCGTTCGAGTCACTCAGTCACAGATGGAATTATAAGCGCTTAAGGTGATGGATCTTGTTAATGTTTCAAACCACAGAAGCAGGCATAGCAATTTATCATCATTCTCAATGAGGCCAAGAAATCAATGTCCATTTCGTAGTTCAAATTAGCGCGTTCTCGCCGAAATTAACGCATTCTCCGGTCGGAAGTCGTTATCGCCTCGTTCCTTAATCGCGCGAGAAAATAATACACTCTCCGGCGATTTCTCGATTTTTTATGACTACCATAATTCAATTGCGCAAGTTCTCATTTATTGGGACTATTCGCTCGTACGAATACCTTCGCTAGCAATCCTTCGGGAATTGGTGTTTCAAAGTTTTCAGCATGGCTTTTGCTGTTGGCTCCTTCCAGTGATCCTGCCAATACGAAGAACTGATAGGGTACTTGAGCCGAATTGGAATGCGTCTCGTGGTTTCCTGGGAGGTCATAAAGACAGTAGTAAATCCAGAAAACACTAGTAAAATGACAAGTTTTCTTCTCCTCAGATAGAAACCCTGTAATGGTAAAGGAGCTATGTACGTTTATTGGTACTCTAGTATTACCAGTGCGCAATCGGGTAGAATTTTATGGGAATGGAGCATGTTACTCGTTGTTCTTAGATGAATTTTCCTTATTAATTACGAGTTCAAAACTTATGGGTTAAAAACAAGAGACATATTCACATTAAAATAAACATGTGAAATGTTAGAAATAATAGCACTTAGATATGTGGAAGGATCAAGAGTAGTTCTGAGATTAGTTGCTAATTTATCACTTGCCTTAGTATCAGTGATCCAACAAATGCTGACCATTCAGAGATATGAAGATGAAAGAAAACGACCACATGATGAAACTGTTACGAAATTATGTGTGATACAATCACAATGATGCTGAGATGTTTACAAAACTCCGTACCCTTGGTGTATTCGGTGAGGGACGAACACGCTACGACTCTTTCTGGGGCTGACGCGTTCACTACTACACTATGTGGGTCCTTCGTTTCGCCTGTCTCTCAGCTATTTCTATCGATCAGTGCCATTGACTTATGATAGCTGATGACGGTAATAGCGCGTTCGTTTCCCACCGCATACACTTGCGGTTTGGAGTTTTGCAAATATCTAAACATCATTGTGATTGTGTCACACATAGTATCCTGCCATGAGAAAATGATAGGCAGTAAATAAAAAGTCAACATTGCAACGAAATTGCTAATAGGAGGGAAGATAGAGCACGAGATAGAACACAAACAGAACCAAACGTGGTTATGGATTTTCTTTGAAATGCTTCAAACCAAGCCACAATCGTATTCTATGAGAAGTACTTGTGAAGTAACAGGAGTTATTTTCGTGCATCACAAAGTTTCTGAAAGCTTCACTTCAAAACTTCGGTGCCACGCCGGGAGCTCTTCTTAGAGTATTTCGCTGAATTATTTATTTCTAATTTCCAACTATAGCTCTTCATTCATTAAAGATAAGTGACTGAAAACAAAATGGCTCAGCAGTTTCATCGGAAGTTTCAGTCTAAGAAGTCAAAATAATTCGAGGGTGGGCGTAGTTGACGAAGACCTTTCTTTCTCAATAGAACTCGGCTCGTTGTCCGAAATCAGATATGCTGTTCGAGAGCGTCAGACGGCGACGATGTGCTTTTGTGAGTACGACGGGCGATAAGCGCTCATTTCCGACACCTGTCTCTCTTACGTGTGTTAATGTGCTAGTACGTCGATCTAATGAATGAAACGTAAATCTCGACCGATGAACAAAGGGAAATGAGATAGCGAAAAGAATAGCAGAAGACTCATTACGTAGATTCCAGAGGATTCATTAGAGGCATCGTTCGTATCTTTATTCCTTCGACATTCAATCACTTACAAGATTCCGGGCACTACGACTATAAGCTGTAGTATCAACGAAATCATCACTGTGATGAAAAGTACATCCGTGATGAAAAGTACGTCCATCCGACAAAAGAAAAACTAGTGTCTAGATGTAACCCCTACACAGGACGCGCAAGAATTGCCGAAATGGCTATAATACTGGTTAAGTTGAATCAGACTCAAGAGATCTAAGACTAGTTTAGTGTTCTTTAAATGACACAATTTGTGCCATTCACTACGGTAGTAACCCGTTGCCAACTTCAAGCTAAGAACGAATGCAGCATAATTGGCGTACGAGGCAAAAACGGATGTGGGGTTGTTTGCAGAATGGGGGTTTAAAAATCACTCAAATAAAACATGTAAATTAGCAAAAAACAAAAGGAAACAATAAGAACATCAGAAATTGTTGAAGTATAAAGAACCAATTTGAATGAAGGATAAAGGATAAAGCTCAAGCTCTGGGCGTTGATCCATCCCTGAGGAATACGCCATGCATTCGACTTCATTAAACATCGTTTGGAGGTAACTGGATGCATATCTGGCCTTTACAATGACTCCCTGTAGTCCACCGATGGATCTAGCCTCTTCAGTTGAAAATTTATTTCCGATAGTGCTTTTCCAGGAGTTTATTCCATTCAATCATTTCCCAAAACTTCGTGTACAGAATTCTCATTCAGTCACAGGTGTCAAATCAATCAAGAAACGAGTTATTTTTGTTATAGGAAAAGGATGCGAACTGAATTCAAACAGAAAAATCTCATTCCGCCCGTTCAACTCATGTGGTATTCACTCATCCACGGTTTTTCCCTTTTCGCCATTTCACTTCTTCTTCCTTTCTTGTTATACTTGGCAGCACTATTGAATACCAGCCAACAACATGATGCAACACTAAAATACCATGTCGCAAGGCAAACGATGTGTATCGATCGATCGCCATTTGTTAGCTGTATTACGAGCTTTTGAACAATTATCCATAGATCTCGTTCAGTTAATGTTGAATGATTGTCATCTTCGACGGCAGCAATTCTTCACCGACTCTTCTCCTCGTCCTTCTATTTTCACAAAAATCTTCTGGAACTACCCTTCCATCGTACGATCTTCAAGCGGTCCTCATTTAAATGCAAAGTTGGCATTGCTATTCACTTCCGCTAGTTAACGTGCAAATTTGAATTCGCTCAAAAAAAAGGTGGAATTTATTGCTGCACTTACATTTACATATGGCCGTGGATAGAAGAAACTGGAAAGTGATAAGAGAACGAAAAAAGACCTTTGCTGAAAAATTTGCCACGAAGTTTGCACCATGACGAAGAACTGCTTAAAGGATAAAGAATAAAGTTCTTGGCGTTGATCAATCCCTGAGGGATGCGCCATGCACTCGACTTTATTCAGTGTCGTTGGAGGTGATTGAATGCATATCTGGCCTCTACAATGACTCGCGGTGGCATACCGATGTATCGAGCCAGTGCTGCTATCCTCCCAGACAAGTCTGGTACCAATTTGCCGACCCCGGAGGGATGGAAGGCTTGGTGGGCCATGAGCGCAGGGATCGACTCCACGTGCGTGTCGCAGTGACGCCTCCAACCACTGCGCCACACGCGCCCATAAATGCGACACTGAAGATAATTGAACTGGTAAGCAAAGTCGAAAATCACACAAAAAATGGTGCATGGAGCAAGAAGGTGTATTTTAATTGTACAAGAGGGAAAATGATTACATATAGTGCAAATTTTATACCCTGAGCCATGGAAACATGGCTTTTTATACATGGAAAACCCTAAACTGGAGGAAAAAGAGGGAACAATGGAGCAAAAAGGTCTAAGTGGCTGAGTGGAGGTTCTGAATTAGAAACCAGAATTGAAGTAGATTTTTTAGCAAAGTAAAGAGTTCGCAAAAGAAATTTACAGATTTTAAGTACAAATTCTAACAGAAACCCTGATTTTCCTGAATATTAGCAATTTTTTGGCTTGCTTGCAGAAATAAATAGAGTCGTTGCAGACGATCTACAAAGACGAACGTGTTCACTTTCCACCTGTTCATCTCCGGTCGCCCAGTATTCATTTTATTTATTTTGGAAAATTAATATGAATGACCTCATCTAAAGTTTTAGTTTGCTTCTTTACTTCATGTGGAGCACTTGATGAAAGGTTGTAATCCGCAAAAAAACAATCGATAGTGGGAAAGTTTTCAGAGTAGGTGTTATTCATGAAAAACGGATGACTACGTTTATAATGACGTTCGAACAAACATTCTGGCGGTGATCGGTCACCGAGCAAACATAACCCTAATGAATCGTAAGCATAATGATGGATGCGCCACCGTTAACCGAACACCACCGGTAGTGTGACGTATAGACGCCGACGGATTTCCTGCTGAGGGAATCCACACCACCATAAGCGAAAAATCTTCGAGACTCAAGGAATATCGAGAAATGCAGCTTAGAAAAAGCACGCACGATATTTTTGTGCAGAATTTTTTTCATAATAAGCTCTGTGTCCACGCGAAGCTGACATCATGCATTGACTTCAATACATACTCCCAATAGCTGTTTATTTTGTCGCTAAGTGTTTATTTAGTACAGTTTTTGTATCGGTAGAATACCCCACATAGATAGTGCATTAGCTGTGATCCCTGAAAAATTTTTCGCTATATTCAAGAATTTATTAAAGAAAAACCTTTTCTCGGACTGGCTTTCCAATGGGTACTGCATGGAGGCGATCAGGTACAGTTTCACGCAGTCCAGCTGCCTTTGTTTTGATATGTAAAAGTGTAAGCAAAAAGGTTTAGGCTATTAGAGAGTGTCGCTTTCACGTACGAAATAAGGATGTAGTCGAAGGCGCTGCGTTATGCTGCAGGGTGATTCGTCCACTACTCTGACTACAAGGCTTTCTTTTCAGCTCGCCAACTGATACAAATGAGAAGTCGACTATGTTTTAGGCAAAAAGTGGAAAACTGAAAGAAAGACATTCGTAGTTGATGTTTTGGAAGTCGCATGTTCAACAAACACTGCCCATCTGGCTTACGAAGGCAACAATGAACCAGTTGTGAATGAGCCCGACTAAAACAACATCTGGCAAAATTAATGACAATTGAATGACATGAATGTCTGTTTGATTTCTTTATAACCAAACATAAACGTTCGCATTCTTAGCATATTATAGAGCATGCTGGTTATAGACATTTGAGGATAATTTCTCAATCTCCGCAAGGGTTAGGGAATTGAGAACTAAGGTGACTTTGTCGTGTCGCTTTAAGGATATGTATAGCCTTTGCAGGATTTTATTTTAAGTTTAAGAATATTTACGATCAAAGTTCTCTTAAAATAGAGCGCGAAATTGAAGCATTTAAAATTTCACATACGAGAACGACAGACGCAAGTATAAATGACAGGTTGGAGAACACCATCGCATTCGGCTCGTCGAAATCCGGTTTGCTTTAAATCGCATTTGCGTTTGAAATGAAAGCCTTTGAAGAAGAAGTTTGAAAAATAAAATTTCGTAAGCTCGAAAAACACCAAAACATCAACTTGCTAGAAGTCGGACTTTTTCGGTAAAAATCTCTACATTCTACTGGCTTCATTTTACTTAGGAAAGTTCACTGTGAGATGAGATATATTGATCTAAATTTGATACGGGCATGGCATGAATTGTATATGACTCACGTAGTCTGTTAAATCTCTCTCTTATAAAATCATGGAATGATTGGAGGATAAGTTTATCTTATCCAATCTTGAATAGATGAGATAGTGACTAAAAATTGGAATGATTCGGAAGCTTTTTGCTTACTGAGCTCGTATATTAACACTAATGTGAGAAATGAAACGGGAATGAAACAGTCAAAATTTCAGGCTTTTGCAAATAATCAGAAGAGTAAACGACCTCTTTTCACTCACCACCAATATTTCATTCGTTCCTTACAATGATCGTGATTCATGAAGATATCTGCATGAAGGATTCATATATGGTGAGCGCTTTCACGGGAATCGTACATCGAGGAGAGCAGTGTCGGCTCTGGATACAACTGATTCATTCCGTCGACAAACACTCTGACACCGCTTCTTCTTTACGATCTTATTATACCTGTCGTCGTCACTCTGCCTGCCCAGGGACACTTTCAAATCGTTGTCTCACATATTTATCGTCTTTTCTTCTTAAAATACGACCGGTTCAATCACTGAAACTATACTAATATATATGGGGCAGCTAGCACTCGGGTAGTGACGTCGTTCATTGCGAACAAAGCAACGGTTCGATACCTCCTCCTGGTACCTCACTCACTGTGTGGTAGATGATAGAGATCGTCTGGGATCAAATCACTCCTACCAATCCACGCTGGCACACCTTTGCATGGCTATTCCAGTATTTTAAGGAGAGTCGACTCAACGAGCAATCAACGACATTCACAATGGAGATGAAAAATCCCCAAACATCGACTCAAAACCACAAATTGGAAGAGCCTCGTGGATCAGGGATGCGAACAAACTAATTGAACTTAAGAGGTCCTCAGATCTGCATAATATGTGATGTGAGATCATTTGGGAAGAAGAAAACAAACAAACAAACAAACAAACAAACAAACAAACAAACAAACAAACAAAAATAGTAATAGTAATGACAATATACAGCAAGCGAGTGTACCGTACTTATCGATGCCCCACAATCCACAGGAGGTCTACCCCGTCTCAAGTTTTACAAGCCTCCTGTCTCTATGGTGTGAGAACATTTTCGCTTGAGTTATCCGTGACACACCCTCGGTTATTGATCAACAGAACTCCTTTATTCTTTGGAACAAGAAGATCGTAAACGACTCGCATTTCCTTTCCCGATTTATTGCCATGTACATAGGCTAATCTTCTTTGAAATACCGTACTTTTTCAGCGCACTCATCGCTGCAAAGAAGATTTAGGGTGGTCGAAGTATAGATATGCAGAATAGGAGCGCTAGCAAAGGAGTGCGGAAAGAATCGTAAAAGGTACGAAGTTGTGGAGCTGAAACCTAGTCGATGGCATCGATCATAGGCGTATAGAAACTGACTCAAATATTAATGATGAGTGAATATCGAGATTTATGGTTAGCCTAATTTAAAATAAAGGTACAATAGATTTCTGGAGCGTTCTTCGCGTAAAAAGCCGTCTTTCCAAATCAGAACGTTCCACTTGAAAAACCGCCAATTCTACGTCGCATTCGAGAACTACATTTCAATACATAGGCTCAACAACTCCCTTTCAGAAAACCAATTCCTTCAGAATTTTTCTCAACACCATCAAACCCTCCCTCCTAGGTTCATATTGATTGAATGTACTTGTGACAATATTCCACATCACATCGTTAGTTCATGGGAGGGTAATTCAGTCATCTACTGGTGTACTACTCTCGTTTATTCACAGCCAACACTTTTTTCCATGCTTCGTTAAGCTCTTCGACAGCCTGCGTTAGCTCATCAACGACATTTCGTAGGAAGAGAAGCTACGACCTTAATGATTCAACGATGGTTAAAATATATTCTAATGGTAGATTCCTTCAATTTTTGCTTAGTTTTCATAGCTGATGACGAAATACGGTATAAATTTACACAAAGGAAAACGACAAACCATCGACAAAGAAAATATTTTGAAGAGAACGGAGTAATACCAGAGAAATCGATTTTAACCCTTTTCTCTTTAAATACCTTTCTTTCATTACCTAGGTGTTAAATATTCACTTTTTCGCCCTTTCCATACATATTGGCCTCAAAGCATTTCGTTAGCAGTACTAAACACTAAAGAAGGCAAAGTAGACTACATTTTCAAGGAAGGTAATAGTAATGGTGGCGCAAGTGCTAAATTCAAGAAAAGTTCAAGCTGAAAAGTTGCTAGAGGATTGTAGAGTTAGTTATTAAAAGCTTACAGCATTGACATCTAGATTAGAAATGAAATGACGGCAACCACAACGATGCTGAGCCATTCGTAAAATTTGGACACCGGGCCACATCGAACCTCATTATGGGTGCTCGCGAATTACACACTTCGTCAAGAAAGCCCTTGCTGTGCGTTTTTCTCAGCTAGTTTTCTACCTAACGCTGTCATCGACAATCAACCGTCAGCAGGATTGATCTGGGGGGCACAGCTCGCCGTTGTACCCTGTTAAGCTAATGAAAGGAGCCGTCAGAAAGGGAAATCGTGGTTCTATCTGGTCCGAGGTCCAGGTTTTGCGAATATCCCAGCATGGCTGTGGCTGTAATTCACATCATACTTTGCCGTGAAAAACTATAGTAGGCAGAAAATAAAAGCTTAATAATATAAAACGAGGACGTTTTTTCTTTAAGGAAGAAAATGACTGGTGGTACAATGTTATAGTCAAATATTTGCCTAGCGTCACTGTGAATAAACAATTAAACAAATAAACAAGTAGTCGACAAATCATTAAACAACAGATAATCTGTAAGTGTGACTGTCACGAAAATGTCAAAGGCATCAGGTGCTTGTGGATGTTATGAAGCGCTGGGACGTTAAACGCCATCACGTCATGATATTCTCTTTCTCTTTCTCTTCCAGAAAATTGTCAGACCTGCTTACTTTCCAGAAAATTGCCAAGAATTATATTTTTTTTAACGGAGGATTGGTGTGTTATGAAAAGATAGACGGAGAGACGGAGCAATTGAAGCAGAATGCAAATGGTTGCTACGGCAGCCATTACATATGAAGAAAATAGAAACGATCTGAAAGTCGATGACCAAAATTTTCTAACTACCACGAATGCCAACGACAAATTACAATCTGACAATGAAACCACTTAAAATGGAAAATGAAGACTAAAAATATAGGAAGAAAAGAAGATCGACGAGGAGATGACAGATAAAAGAGGAACGTGAAAACGGACGAGATAAAAAGCTCCACATAATAAGAACAAGAAGAGTGAAAGATTGGCGACTTGTTTGGAAAACTTTCTCACTTGAAGTTAACAAAATAACACTCAAAAATTTTGTGAGCCTTTGCTTTAATCCCTTGTTTACGTTACAAAAAGCTCTACATCTATCGATTCCTGGGAATTTATTCACAATGAAGTGCTCTAGTAGTTAAATGACTCTGCTATAGTATGAGATACTACAAATCTAAAGAAAGTTTCCAAACGACACTAGAATCAATGGTGACCAACCGTCACTCATTTCAGTGCATTCAAGGTTTAGTTTCGACATAAATCTTTCTTTATGCATATCAAATTAAAGTGGCTATGTACTGCAACTAAGAACAGATTTTCTTCTAGGATCAATCCGGGATTAGGTTATTCGAAAGCACAGACGCCGGTTAGACGACATCGATTTGAAGTAATTTGTGGAGTAACGTCAGGAAAAATCACAACAGACAATTTGCCTATCTCTGGCCGGATAAATATAGGAACGGAATTGTCAACGGATAATTCAAAAAAAAAACCGCGCGCTTTCGGGGCCAACGAAAAGATGAAAGAACTTGAGCGCAAAGTGCTGATAAGGTCAATCAAGTCGTGTGAGTGGAAGGCCAGGCAGCCAGCCAGCCAGCCAGCCGAACAATGGAACTCGCCGGCGAAGTGCCAACCCACCATCAGGGCAGAACCTCGGTCAGAGGCGAGAGTGCTTGAGAGGCATGGGAACGGCTCGCACAGCTGGCTAGACAGCAAACCGGCCAGCTACTTGTCATGTCTTGTAGGAATGGTGTGGATTCCACAGTAGTACAGGGACAATGTCCCCGCTTCCGTTATGGAAAGTTTGGTCGGACTAACTTGTAGTGGCAGGATTTTTTATAGTGTGAAAAGTGTGACGCCTCATAAACTGCTCATTTGTAACTGAAATGTTGTAAACACAGAAAAGGAAGATAAAAATTTCTCTAAGAACTCATTTCCTAATTTTTTTGATATTTTGATTCCAGGAGCGATTCGTACTTTATAATGAAGAAGCTGAAAAAACTTTTCCTCCCATAATTTTCGGTGTTTCATGTTTCAATTCTACAACAGTCTTTTCTCAGTTTAAAGTTCGACATCACTGACCTTACGTTGAAGACATGATTTTTTAACCATTCAGGATTTGGATAGAAAAACAAAGGCTGTTTTTGCTGAATTTGAAACGTAGAAACACTCCCTCATATTGATTATGTATTAAATGAATAGGGTATCGCAGGTCATTCGCGTTTTGTGCTACGTAACCCGAGATCAACGAGTGTTTGAAGAGCTTAAGAGGCTTGTGAAAACCCCACACCACATGAGGTAATGACGGGCACCGAAGCCACGCAGCCTTTACAACCAGCCGAAATAGTCGACAGTCTCATCGAACCATTCATGGCTTGTCGTAATAGTGTCGAAGAGTATCATTTTTATGAACGGAATCTTGGTGACTTGATTAGTGAGACATCCGGCTTCCCAGTAGCTTCAATTATTAAAGAAAAAGGTCACTTAGAAGCTTTATAAAAAAGGAGTAATAATAATAATACCAAGCACGTGATCTTCATTAACTAGTTTTATGAAATGGAGAGTTCCAGAGCATGTTAGGTGTTAATCTTTCAAAGGAATAATCATAGATTTCTTTTAATTTAACAGAAACTCGGCGAGAATATAACACAGTGGTTAGAAGTGCTCTGTAATATACATCATGTTGTTGGTTCGATCCACCGCCTCAGGCTCACCTAGCTTGCCATCCCTCCGGGATTGGCCAAGTTGATACCTAACTTATCTAAAAGATTAGAAGCAGCGAACTATGAGACCCTAGGTCCCCGTAAGTCATTGCATGGGTCAGATATGCACTAAACAAGTTCTGGGATATAATGAATGGAGTGGAATGCATGACGATATCCTCAGGAATTGATTAACGCAGGACGCATTAGGCCTTATCCTAATGTTAACTCTAAAAGAGAAAAACTTTAGCAGAACATTTCGCAGTGCGCTAAAACAAAGATACGGTATTACGTTGAGGAGATTACATTACCGGTTGGAACGAATTCGTCCTTTCGGTTATACGAAACGCAATCGCGTGCCTATGTCAACCGAATACAACACCACAGCCGTCAACGTCGCTGAGTCTCCCGCTAAGATTCCATTATAAACGAAAAGAAGGAGATGCCAAGCACACAAAATAAAATGGTATAGCTGACTTTAGTGGACATTAAGAGGAATAGGTTATAGAGCGAATAGGAATATATTCTCATACAATCGGCTCGTTTGAAAAACCTTAGCAAGAAAAACCAAAAAGAGTGATGAAAGAAATACCTTCAACTCCTTGAAACCAGGAGGAGTATTCTGAAATTCTTGAAGCTACAGATCGCGTCAAACTCCTTGTGATCGTTTAAGTTGAAACAAAAAACAAGAAAAGGGACGCATGTCAACTAACCAACGGGTCATTTGTCATTCGGGAAGAAAAGAAAGGGAAATCCCAAAAAAATCCACTATTCGAACTGTTGTTTCTCTAAATGGCTACCCTTAATAATTTTTTTGTCTTCTCTTCATTATTTGATGCCACCTACACCACCTGTCCCTGAGTCGATCACCGAGTGACCCGAGCGGAAGACAGTAAAGGCTCTATTTGTCTCTATCACATTAAAGAATGCTCACTTGGGTTTTTCTTAGCCTAGAAGTTTGAAGAACATCATGTTTCCTTTCTAGGTTTCCAATACTCTCCCCGCCGTGGATTTGACACCCTGCGCATACTAATCGCTAATTGCTTTTGTTTACAGGTTGTTGTTAGGACGGATTAGATATCCAACACACCTGATTTCCAATATCTTGGCGTGTACGGCGGTGTCTGTGAAATTTGACCGTCCACTTAGGCACGAACTACATATTTTCCTCCTCAGTTGTTACACATGGGATAACAGCATTGCCCTCTCAACAATATTTCGGATAGCGCTCAGTGGTCATCCATCAAGCTTAACTAAAATGCAGGTTTCAGTACGTATGAATCCAAGCGGAAACGCCCTAGCCTGGCCATTTCGAGACTCCAAGGAGAATCGATTCCACCACCATTCAACGACATTCAGAATGAAAGTGGAATCCTCACGCAGCAGCCGAAGAGAAGTACGGCGATTCGTACACAGATATGAAAGACGGGTCGTATAATGGAAACGTTGAAGAATAGCAGTGCCTAAATGGTAAGCTCGAAATACGTATTGCAACCTCCTTTAATACATCCTCAGTGTTCTTGTAATCCCCCAAGGTAGCTCATCTACTTTTTTCTGAGGTCATAAGGCAAAGTCATTGTTGAGTTTTGACATGTATAAACACAGCTGAAACATTTGGAAATAACCGTTTTGCTCAAGGTTAACGGGTGATCTGAAACATTGTTCTCTTCAGATTCAAGTGTCGGCCATTTTTCTCACAAAAGCTATCCAAACGTTCGTTTGGCTTGGATAATACTTGATGTTACGACAACAATATAGAAACAAAGAGCTGGTGTAGCTACTGGTATCGACTTCCACTTTTGCTTTGTCTCATTCCAGTTTTTTTTCAATTACGTTCCCGATAACGGCTATAAATAATTTTGAGACGGTATCGTCTTGGCGAGCCAATCCCTTTACGTCAATGTTTGCATGATTGTAGAGTGCTGAAATTTTGATTTTAAAGTTTATTTGTACCTTATAAAGCTGTTTTATCTATAGAGCGTCTACCGTCCAGAGTTTTCATGATCGCCTCTGTCTCACACAGTGTTCTGCCCAATCTGTCGAGAATGTCTCGTTTGAGGAGTTTCGAGACAAAAGGCAGCAGGTAGATTGGGCGATAGTTATGTTGGCGCTGTAGTTAGTTCTTCAATGAGCGGTTTTAACAGACAGATAAATGAAGATAAAGGATAAAGCTTTCAGTGTTAACCAATGCATGAGGTAAGCCTTCATTAAGCGTCGTTTGGAGATGACTGAATGCATATCTGGCCTTTACAATGACTCGCGGTGGCTTACCGATGTATCGAGCCAATGCTGCTATCCTCCCAGACAAGTCTGATACGAATTTTTCGACTTCTGAGGGATGAAAGGTTTGGTGGGCCATGAGCGCGGAGATCGATTCTAAGTGTGTGCTGCAGGGCGCCTCCGACCACTGCGCTACACGCGTCCATTGCAAAACAAAAAACAAACAGATAAATAAGCAATACAATTAACTAGCAATTAGTTGTAGAGTTGGTAAGAACAAATTTAACCGACCGACAGCAGGGTGGCGAAAAAATTTTTAAGCCTGTTGCAAAAAGGTTTCGGAAAACTTCTGATAATTCCAACCTTGCAGACTTTTTCTTGCATAGTTCCAACCTACAATGCAATCGCGATGATTATCTACCACATATTCCATACGCGGGCGACCTGTTTGTTATTCTTTGCACGAAGCATAAAAAGTAGCCGATGCCGTTGTTTATTCCTGCTTGGCGAGCAAGACACCTGGTCCCGTGGTCCTCCTTTGAGAGCGCGAAATCAAGGAGAGTTGGAAAGAATGATGTCCGGAAAACACTACCGATGCAGTACAACCTTTCAGCTAAGCTCTGAAATATTGTTGTGAGTTAACCCTGTAACATGTAGATGAGCATTCTTACACAGAGAAAAACAGAGTTGTGTAACGATTCGTTCGAGATCTCATCCGTCGTAAAGAAAACCTTTTCCTTACAATCTGACTGCGATTTACCATGTGTCAGTTCTTCTAGTGGAAGCGCCTGACTTTTGCTATTATTGAAGAGAGCACATATCATTTTCCTTAACAGTTTCCTCCAGAAGCGAGAACTTTTCGTTGTTGGCGATAAAGCAGGCACTGGAACAAATTGATCAATAGCTTCATGAAGGATCTATGTGTATTGCTAGAAGGCCAGGGGATGTTGTTGTAGTCAGGAGCGTTCAGATGTTTGTCATTGGGCACATAAGTGAGCAGAAAATTGGAAAACTTTCAGAGGAAAGACTCGACTCATACGTAATTATTATTCCATTGTTAATGAATTTGCCTTTAGAAACCATCTTTTAATCTTACAAATCACCTTATAACCTGAGAAAAACCCCACCAAACAAGGGTTTACTTTGCGCCATTGTAGAACAACAGATTTAAACAAAATTCCGAACATAATTATCGCTAAGACTAACAAGAACTTGCAGAAGACATTTTTCCAATTGTGGGTAAGATTTAACGCGAGTGGAAAAACTCTGAGAAAACACTTCTAGCATCCGCTGTTGATCGCAGAAGTCTTAAAGTGGTAAAATATGAATTGCGCAGGTACAAACGTGCCGAATGCCTAAGTCGTATCTCATCCATTCAAGCTGCGCCTTATTTAATATTTCATCTAAAGTGGAGTCTAGAATATTTGCTAGAGTAGTGGACATAGAAGGAATGCAGAACGTGTAGGTAGGCGGAGTGCTGTATTTACTGGATGAGGAGCGGCGAGCTGTTTATTCTGTTGAATGCTTGTTCGAATTCACTGCCACAGAGCACATGTCTTCGTTTGCATATCGCATTTCTCTCGCCTAATGCAAACGCTGCACGAAAAACCGACTGGCAGAAACGTCCTGATCGTCCATGATAGGACAGCGGTCGATGAAAGGTCGCGAACAGGAAATCAGTGATATGAGAGGAAGGAAGTGTTTCGTGAATAGATGACGATATTCAACTCTGTTTCAAAACCGACATTTTTTAAGCATCGGCATGACTAAACATGTGTTGCTCCATTGATAAAGCTAATACGAGGCTGACAAAATACTCCATTCAGCTAACATTTCGGTGCTTTCGCATTTTTCAAAATCGGATTGATCCTAATCGGTTTTCCACAGTTGTTCCTTCCTCTGAGATGGGTCTTCGTGATCGCATTAAGTCAAATCTAGTGCAATTTCGCGCAGAGATTCAACTATGTCATTTCAAAGGAATTTATGCATATCATCATAAAAATTTGTGTCATAGCCGAATTCACATAGGAGTGGGAATTTGATGGTCGAGCACGGTTTTTCTTCCTTCGAGTTATCAGAAAACTCTGCTGAGGTTTCTCTAAACTGTTACTGCAAGTCACTGCCTGTCCACATCGATTGAAGCAAAGTGTCACATTTCGACACAGTTGCTATAAGAATAGGTGATTCCTGTCCTTGGTTTACTTCTGTATGGGTTCCTAAATGGAAACGGTGAATTCGCTCTCGGCTAGAGCTTCGCTTTTGTGAAGTAAACACTACCATTCAACAGTCCATCGCATACCAACTGTGGATTTCATTGAATTCCAGTACTGTACTTTCCGGAAATTTCACTTTTAGACTTTTATTTGGTTTATTAAAGAAATAGACTAGTGCAGAGGAAGCTCGGCTTCTTCTCTCTCCTTTCAAACGGAAGAAAAGCAACAAAAATGAACAAATAAACTTGCAACTCATGCAATATTTAGCCCTAATAATAAGAGCCCCAATTTATAGTTTGTGTAGGCAGCAATGATTTTTCTATAATTTAGAATAGTCAAAAATTGATAGCTGATAGGACATACAAAGCACTGCACGTTCCAAAAGAGGCTACTTATTTATACTCTTCACGGAAAGTTAGTCGTGGAGAGCCAACGAGGATTTGCTGCGACATAGGTTTACATACGACATACTTCTGATCGAGCTTCTTCATAAAAATATCAGAGTTCTTTCCAGCCTAGTTGCCTTATTAGAGGATGGAGTTAACGATTTGTATTCTAGTTCGGCACCTATGCGTCAACAACCAGTCAAATGAACTCTTTGAAAAATGCAATTGGCAGCACTCGAGCCCAAAGTCATAAGCCGACAAGTTTTGGTCGCACATGGGAATATTGCAATGCAACAAAATGATCTTTTTTTTTATTTGCTGCCTACTATAATTTTTAACAGCAAGGTATGATGCGATATACAACCACAATAGTGCTGAGATATTTTTGAAACTCCGGACCTCAGGTGTCTGCGATGGGGATCGAAAACGCTATCACCCTTTCCGGGAGCTAACGCGTTCACCATCGCACCATGCGGGTCCTTCGCTTCGCCTGTCTCTCAGCTAGTTCTATCGACTTTTTGCTGAGAGACAAGCAGTGAAATTTGTCTACTTTTCAGTATTCACAGCTTCTCCTTCGAATAAGACTTTTCAAAATCGTAATGTTCACCATGAAGCTTGCTTTTTCTAAAAGAAAAAACTTCGCTCGATTGGAGAATATGGGTATTCGTAAAAGGAATGGTAGAAGGTGTCGTGGAAATCAACATGTGTTATGCCATCAGAACTATAGAGCCACTTGTAACCATTAGCAAATATAACACTCGTGTCGTCGAAACCGAAACTACGTGTGCGAAGACCAAACAAACCGACGAAAGCTGGAAATACAGCAAGACAGAGGCGTCCTCAGTCTAGGGGATCGGACTCATCACATCGGAGAAAAGCGAAAACAGTAGAAAGTACGAAGTCCGACACCGTCGTAGTCGACAATCCATATTGAAGGCCTACGTTGCGTTATCGGTGATAAATATGAGTATACCTTTCCTGTATCCTTCCTTTAATCAATCCCAAACTTTAGATTGCTGCAGAAATTCTAAAATAGTTAAGTGCTTGATAAATCAGCAAATAGTGTACAAAGGTGATATCTCAGATGGAAGGCTACATTGGGTTCAATCATTTAGAGAAACGATGAGTCTGAAACATCCTCACAACTATTTTTCGATAATTATTTTAAGGCTAGGAAGATTGGATAAAGCTCTAAAGCTAAATAAAGCTCTTGGCGTTGATCAATCCCTGAGGGATGCGCCATGCATTCGACTTCATTAAGTATCGTTAGAGGTGATTTAATGCATAACTGTCCTTTACAATGACTCGCGGTGGGCTGCCGATGTATCGAGCCAGTGCTGCTTTCCTCCCGAACAAGTCTGTTATCAATTTGCCAACCCCGGAGGGATAGAAGGCTTGGTGGGCCATGGGCGCAGGAATGGATTCCACGTGCGTGTCGCAGTGGCGCCTCCAACCACTGCGCCACACGCACCCTTTAGGAGATTGGAACTGTTGAATAAGATTGATTTTATTCTTTGACATTATACAAGGAGGAATGGAAATTGTCGTTTACTACAGCGTCCCTTAAGATCTGTCACGGTGAGAACCTCATTAATAGAAATTACAACAATATCGTTGCTACTAATCAGAAAATCAAACATCCCGTTCCGTTTAAGAAACAAGGATACGCACCGACATCAAATTTGACAAGACAAAGGACACCAAGCGTGGAGATAATATCTGATATGTTGCCTTCTCACGAATCTCCCTCATGTATGGGAATTAGGACCGGTTACTTGCTAGGCTATATGGCTCATTCTCAGAAGGTTGATAGCAGGTTAATGAGGAGCGAAAGCCTACCCCTGAGATGCAGGTGAATTCAAGAAGAAGGGATCCTTAGCCTATGGTGTGTCATGTTGGATCTTCAGTTGAAGAGCATCGGTAGTTATGCATACTTGTCTAACTAGAAGCACATTCTGGCTGTTCTCCACATCTGCTCTTTACCAAAAGCATTCAATTTGATGATTGAGAAGTAAATGAGGCGCAGATCTTGATGGCTTCGTACAAATAACCTTCACCATTTTAAGAGATTTCAGAAGTTACCCTCAACGTATATCTTGCTTGCGCAGTAGAAGCTTGCTATCCGCATTTTTCTAAGGGTAGGAAAAAGCGACTCATATATCAAATGTGATACCCTACTGTTCTTTGAAGAAGTGGAGTCGACTAAGATTTACAGGCAAATGATAGTGGAAAATTTAACCTTCATTTGCGCCTGCCTGAGCCACTCGTCAATTGATCGGCTCAGCTTAAATAAAGATGATACAGTTCGTACATAAAGAAATAACATAGTTCTTACAAGACACGATGAGCATATTGACATTCGAACTTACGAAATATTATCACGTAGGTTCTCGATAGGCTGTTGACTATGTGCATAACAGTAATGAAGACAGTAAATGGCATCATCTGTATCACCTGTAGTCCCGTTGATCGTCGAGTGACTCGAGCGGGCGCCAGTAAATCCTCCATTTTTCCCTGTCGCGTGCAAGAAGTAAATGGCATAAAAGACAAGACGGATAAAAGGATCAATGGTTTATGTTTGATTAATATTTGAAGAATGCCTTATGCACTCCACTTCATCAACATCATTAGAGCGGATTGAGCGCATATTTGGCGGATACATTGGCTTCCGATGGACTGCTGCTGTATCAAGTGCTTATATCCTCCTAGAAAAGTCTTGCACCTGTTTGTTCACTTCGCAGGGATAGAAGGTTTAATGAACTTCATGTGCTTGATAGAACCAACAACCACGTGTGTTTGTGTGCGGCTCCTCTAGCCACTATGCAAGACGCGCCCTCATAAAAAGAATAAAGGATAAAGCTCTCGGCGTTGATCAATCCCTGAGGGATGCGCCATGCATTCGATTTCATTAAGCATCGTTGGAGGTGACTGAATGCATATCTGGCCTTTACAATGACTCGCAGTGGCCTTCCGATGTATGGAGCCAGTGCTGCTATCCTCCCAGAAGTCTGCTAACAATTTGCCGACCCCGGAGGGATGGAAGGCTTGGTGGGCCATGGGCGCATTTCACGTGTGCGCCGCAGTGGCGCCTCCAACCACTGCGCCACACGCGCCCTCATAGGATACAATATATGTGCCGCCAAACTCCCAACCAGTTCTCGAACTGGGCAATGCAGATTAAAGCGAATTTGTGCAAAGAATTCAACGTTTCATCCTTTTTAGCGCTGCTTAGAAGCTGATGATTAATACTGACAGGTGGGCGGCTTTCATTGAGACGGTGGCTTGCATCTAGCAAATGGCTCTGTGGCCCACTAAAATGACTTTTAATTACAGTGAGCAACATGACTCTTTTGGGCTTCTACGAGGCATTATAATAAAGCCTTAGGCGTTGCTTGGCCTTTTAGGGACGCTGAATGCATCCATCTCCATTCGTAGCATTGTAGAGTTGATTTAATGTTATACAAGAGCTTTCGACGACATACCGAGGTATAAAGTCAGTGTTTATATTTTTTCAAATATGCCTGCTAGCGATTTTTTAGCCTCGGAGAAGTAGGAATTTGCTCAGAGCATGGGGTTAAAACAAAGAATCTCTTCGTGTTGCTTGGCATCTCTAACCAATGTGATTTACTTGCCTTGTAGCTCATCATTATTTTGAAGCTTTCATGCACATTTTAAACGTCAGTGCTAAAATTCTATGGATAGAGGATCATTTTACAAAGACAATTGTGGTAAACACTCCCGAAAGTACTTCGAGGAGATGGACCGCTGAGACCTGACTCGACACGAAGGCGAAGCCGCCACATCGAGACGAACAGCGAGCACGGACCATACCATCGACTCGGATCATCGACTCTGATGAAGACGAAGACGTCGAAACGTTAGCCGATAATAAATATTATTATCAACCTCGTGTAAGCTCATCAAACAAAGAATACTCCCGAAAGTATCCGAATTGTTACGGAAATATTTCAGGCCATGGCATTGAGCTATTTTACTCTCAACAACGAAATTGGCAGCTTTCAGGGCCAAAAAACCCAAGTGCACAATGCAGTATGGAGCCAAGAGCTCACGAAAAGAGCTAGATATGTCGATAATGTGATTACCACAAGTTCGTCCTTAGAAGTCGTGGAGAAATATAAGAAGTGAAAGGAAATTTTCCGAGGTTTCGGCATGAACTTACGGGAATTTCTGTCGAGCAATCAACTATTGCTCCAGAAGATGCTCTTAAAAGGCTTTGCATCAAGCACTCAGCAAAACGTTCTAGGAATACCATGGGATTCCGAAGACGGTCAAATACTTTTTTATGCAAATATTCACGTGAAAAACTAACTAAGCGTGTAGTGGTTGATGAAGTAGCAGCAATCTACGACTCCTTAGGATAGCACACCCACTCATAGTACGAAGGCAACAACTTTTTGAACCTCTTGGAACGTCGATTAATACACGGGACACGCCACTCTCAAAAGCATGTAGCAACGAATAGAAGAAAATATCGCAAGCTTAAATAGATTTGAAATATATATTCCACGAGCTATTGCCCATCTCGAACTCAATGACAAACTAACTCTCTTCGTAGACTGGCAGAGAATGAATGGCTACTAGATCGTACAAGGTACCAATGCGCCTGTTTGGTATCAAATAATCGTTCATATCTGCTTATGGGAAAATCCAAACTACAGTCAAGTAACTGCGCCGCTACTGCTACAAAGTTAGTTTTAAATGCTGTAACTATAGCAGTTCGTCTAGCCCACTCATACAACCATAAAAGCCCACATATCTATCGAGAAGAAACTAATTCTGACTGACTCCGAAATCGCACAAAGCTGGATGCGAATTTAGAAAAATTAATGGAAATACTAATAAAAAGCCGCGTCTAAGAACTGCGAAGAGTAGAAGATGCTTTGGAAAATCTCATCCAGTTTGCTCACGTACCCACGGATCAAAATCGGACCGACTGCGCTACGAGAGAACTAAAACGAGGATAGTCGAAGTTATAGTGAACGACGCACATCTACCATTTCACCGCAGTACAAGTCAAACAGTGGCAAATGTAAGGAACCAATCTGGATCCCAATATTTCTACGCCTGTCAAGAAAAGCTACAAGACAATACATCGCGTATCAAAAAAATGAACCACTTACTTTATAAATAGCCAACATTTGATGACCTATCCAAGAGACGAGTGAGAAGGCCATGACCATTCGAACATGTCGGAATAGACTAGTTTGGCCCATTATCAGTGAAAAATTGTGTAATGAAAGATTGTATGATAAAAGGCTATGAAATATTTCTTACCTGCACCATCACAAGACTGCTACAGCAACAACAATTGGTTCAAAATATAACAGCTGAGGAGTTCCTACCAGCACTTCGACAACTCTTTGCTGGACGAGGGTTACCAAACAATATTGAACCCAACCTTACCCTGGCGGAACAAGTCTTACGAACTGTTATTGTTCTTCGTCTGCGAGAGCACTGGCAACGTGAAGAATCACGTGGAGAACAATAAACCTTATGCTCCGTGGCAGGGGCATTTCATGAGCGCCTTATAAAGTCTGTGCAACGTTCGCTTTACAAAGTATTTCAAAATTCGGTCCCAACAACGTTACAGTTAGCGACTCTCCTAATAGAAATCGAGGGAAGTCTTAATAACAGACTGCTCACATACATCGAGAAAACCCCGATAATCTAGTAATCCTGTGCAAAATAGGTTTCATCCAGCGCTATATAATATTAATCTGCACATTTGAGCTCGCAACAGTTAAGGAAGACGATGAAGATTATATAACCCTATACGAAGTAGCACTCTCACGGACTAGACAGCAAGCGATAGAAGCTGTGATGTCAAGTCAAAACTTAACGGAACAATGTTGGACTACACGAAGCTTACAATATCTCAAAAGCCTTCAAGAAACACATACACTAAGCTTTGATGAAGACAAGCCCTATTACAATTCTTCGATTCATAGGTAAAGCAGTATAAACTTATTAATGAGCCTTACCTCGAGATGCTTGGAGAGGGTGCCATATCATAAAACTCCAACAATCAAAAAGAGGAGCCATACGAGAAGCCCACGTCAAATTACCTAACGGACGAACCATCAGATGGTCGGTTAATCTACTTATACTGTTAGAACTGGGAAACACTCAGCCAAATGAGGCTCCGAATGCTAGCAATGAGTGGAGCACTACTCCAAGTCACAACATAATGGATAAAGGATAAAGCTTTCGACGTTGATCAATCCCTGAGGGATGCGCCATGCATTCGATTTCATTAAGTACCGTTGGAGGTGATTTAATGCAAATTTGGCCTTTACAATGACTCGCGGTGGCCTGCCGATGTATCGAGCCAGTGCTGCTATCCTCCCAGACAAGTCTGGTACCAATTTGCCGTCCACGGATGAATGGAGGGCTTGGTGGGCTATGGGCGCAGGAATCGATTCCACGTGCGTGTCGCAATGGTGCCTCCAACCACTGCGCCACACGTGCCCCTAAGTCACAACATAAAGAACGAAGATGAACAACACCAATGATCAGAACAACGTCAGAACCTGCGACAACGACCACGTACTGGTACAAATCACTCAGTTCAATCGTCAGAATCTAATGACGAACAACACTTTAATGATGACAATAATATGCGTAGAACAAATTCAACTACCTACGAATACTATAAATTTTATTAGCATGGCGACGAGCTCGCTATTCCTATCATAAGAGGATCACCCAGTTACTCTTCTGTATTCCACCACAATTCCACTACACGCACCTCCTTTTATTCCTAGATAATTCATTACAGTATTCTCACATACAGTATTGTAATGCAATTACTCAACATTGGTGCTTTCTATTAACTCGCCATTACAAATCTGTGATGAACGTAGAATGAGTCCGACGGTCGAACACCACGGATATTCCACCATATTTATCAGCTCC
Organism: Angiostrongylus cantonensis; assembly: GCA_009735665.1. Classification (NCBI taxonomy): domain Eukaryota; kingdom Metazoa; phylum Nematoda; class Chromadorea; order Rhabditida; family Metastrongylidae; genus Angiostrongylus; species Angiostrongylus cantonensis. Next base: position 278,331 of record MQTX01000072.1, read on the forward strand.
ACACGTGGTCTAAAAAGCTGAACCGTACACCAAAAGACTCGAAGATGACCGACGCCACTTGAAGAATGCAAAACTCATGTTTCATTGTGGAAGTGATAGGAGACCTAGCACGAGAAACGCTTCTGATGTTTCCATATCATATACTAGACTATAGTTGATAACCTAGGTACGCTCAATTTCTTCAAATCCTATGTTGGGGTGAGAAGTATAGCAACTATTTTCCGAATATGTAATTAAATTGTTGACCTTATACGAAGTAGGGAAATGTGTTCATTTCAGCTGAAGTTTCGACATCTTCGTTTTCATCAGAGCGGATGATCCATGTAGGTGGTCCATAGTTGTTCGTGTCCTCGATGTGGCGTCTTTATTATCGTACCGAGAAGGGTTCTGCTTCAGTGAACACCGTACGAATGAACCATGCTCAGCCGGCAGAGCTCTTTCACACAGAGCGGTCGTTGTAGATATGACTGACTACCCGTTGACAATACTTCGTTTTTCAACGGGCAATACACGCTGCAGCAGCCAGTGCTACATTAGCTAGCACAAAGCGAATAGCACAACAATTTTTAAACTGACCGTCATTTACTCGTTAGCAAAATAAGAAAAATTTGTTGAAAAGCAAACTACTTACCAATGGATAGTCTTACCAACAACAACCGCTCTGCAAAAAAGGACACTGGTGAATGTGCATGCGTCATTCATGCGGTGTTCACTGAAGAAGAACGAGACGTCGGTACGACATCGGTACGACAATAAAGACGCCACATCGAGGGCACGAACAACTGTGGACCATCGACTCGGATCATCGACTCTGATGAAGACGAATACGTCGAAGGCTTAGTCAGAATAAACACATTTATCAACCCTATGTAAGCTCAGCAATTTAAATACATGTTGGTTATTTTGCTATTAAGGTTAATTGACGCTCGGTTTGGAAATTGTTTCCCGAATAGTTACTTTCCTTTCATTTTATCGTATGTTCCTATACCAATGATCACATCCACTGTTCCTCATAGCACTTAGCGTTCTTACAGTACGTGAATGGTTTCGTCTCATCTTTCCCGACATGAATCAGTTGCTGGATCCAGTTTCATATCAATGCTACGCACCTATTTCGAAGGATGCTTTTTCACTTCTCCATCTTGACGTAACAGTCCAACCACCTGTGTACTATAGATATACCTCTTCTTGTTTACTGCTGCACCCCTTGTACCTATTTTATGACCCCCAGGCAAGTCTAGCCATGCCATGGGTTCCGGCTATCTGCAGATTCGCTCTTTATCTCTGGATGCACAACAATAGTCTTACCGCTTCTCGCCTAACCATTCTGCATTGCCAGCAGTGTGCAATATTATTATTTCGCTATATTACCACCATAAAAATATTGCGTAAGACGTTTTACCATTTCCTGTGCATTCTGTTGCTCTCTATACTATCTCCATCCATCGGTTACGTTGCTGCTTATATTTTATACACTTGTGGTCTCATACCTTCTAACGGTTTATCGCCTCATCGTGGCTGGAGGGTGTTGCTGGATGTCGAGCTGCTATGTACAGCGGAGGAATTCATTTCCCTGGCAGAGTCTCCTAAGCCAAGAAGGAGTCTGGCGTTTCTATCAGAAAGCCTATCTAAGAGTGAACCAATACCAGGATCCACAACCTTCCCAGTATCAAAGTTGTATGGTGGTAAATCTCCCTCTGATCCACAAGTGCTGCGACTGTTTGTCGTGATGACCATCCGGGGCTGCCTTTGGTCAGGCTGTTTTCTGGATTCCAGGGAGCTACAGTGGCTTAACCAGCATATCTCCGAAAAATGGAGATTGTGCTGGAGCCCGCACAACTAGTGAGGACGCGCCATCCAAGTATCAGGTATAAAGTATGGTCTCATTGTTGCCTTGTTATGTCACCTAACTGAAATGAGTGTTAAAACGAAAGTCGTCTTAGCTACATTAGTTTTAGAGAAAGAGACTACTTCGAGAATTTTTGCTAATTTAACTAATAATCCGGACTGTGGATGAGAGTAATCAATTCATCACACGTATGTTTCTGAATCCACAAGTTTTCATCAGGAGCCCATCCTGAATGATCAGTTAAGTCAGTAAAGTTTCCAGTTTCACTTGTCCACTTGGTTTTGTTCAAATAAATAGTACAAGGAGCATCATATTTTCTGGTTCATGGAATTCAATTCACATTGGGATGCCCGTGTCCAGAAGACTTGTGGTGACAAATTGGAAGAGTCAGATCTTGAGGGGGTTGATCTCTAAGAGCTAATGTCTCACTATAGTCGTGAAGACACACGATAACACTAGCCGCTTTTTGATTCCTTCTACATAGCGTACATTACGACTTTTGACGCATACATTAGAGCGGGATGAACAGTCTATACAAGGATTTGTTTCTGACGTTAAGGATTTTTTCTTCTATGACGTATTATGGGCGCGTTGTGGCGCAGTTGTTGGAGGCGCCACTGCGACACGCACATGGAATCGATTCCTGCGCCCATAGCCCACCAAGCCTTCCATCCCCCCTGGGTCGGCAAATTGGTACCAGACTTGTCTGGGAGGATAGCAGCACTGGCTCGATACATCGGCAGACCACCGCGAGTCATTGTGATGGCCAGATATGCATTCAATCACTTCCAACGGTACTTAATGAAGTCGAATGCATGGCGCATCCCTCAGGGATTGATCAACGCCGAGAGCTTTATCTTTTAGAGAGCTTTATGACGTATTATGCATATTTTACCGAAACCGACCGCGATCAGATGCTTGGTTTTGGAATAACTGGTGGTATACGACGTTGATTCTGCAATGGAGGTTGACTCGGCTGGAGCAGATGAAGATGAAGATGGAACACTTAGGATAGATTCGTCTAGCGTTATCGTTGTCTTCTCTAGGTTCCACCACTGGACAATCTTTTATACTTTCTGTTGAGTACCTAGCACACCTCATCGGATCTGTAAGAAAAAGATCCTAGGCAACGTGTACTTTTTTACAGATAACCCAAGGTTTTTGGAAAATAACTGCGCTCTATGCTAGCCGACGATGATGCTGAATGGTGTAAGATGGATTGACCAAGGAAAAACGAACGATTATCAACTGACTGAACAAGTAAAAGTTGGTTTTAATGAATGTCGGTCGTTAGGATATCGATCGGCACGCAATAATTCAGCCATTGGACTGCCGATTGCCGTCGGACCCATAGCCCGCCCAAAACTGATCACGTTAAGGGCGGGAATTCGATCACTACGCGTCCTATATAAAAGAGTAGAGCCGAATAGGACTTCATTCAAGCCCTGTTTCTCTACAGGACTCGACTCAATGCGACAACGCCTAGTTGTTGGACGCGTCGAATAAACACAGTCCTGTAAGTTTTCATAATGCTCATTTCTGTTATGAATTTAAAATTGAGACCCACGACAGTGGTCCCTTCTAGTTTGAACTGTTTAAAATTCGAACATGTAATCGATTCCAGGCAAATTTTGAGGTTTTATCGAGAAAAACGTCGAGGATCGTTGAAGTTCAGAATGGTCCTCTGAATCCAAATCAGTTAACTTCTTTAATGCTGAGATATTTGTAAAACTCCGGACAGCAGGTGTCTCCGGTGGGGAACGAATGTGCTGTATTGTCCTTTCCGGGGAGTAACGCGTTCACCACCACACCATGCCGGTCCTTCGTTTCGCCTGTCTCTCAGCTAGTTCTATTGATTTTTTGCCATTAGCAATCACCCGTCAACGGGATTGATCTGGCAAGCCTAAATCGGCATTGATCGCAGTTAAGCTGAGGCTATAGTTAATTTTATAATCAGATTCTTAGCCTTTTTATTTACTGCATATTTTTTTAACGGTATGTTAATGGTAACGGTAACGGTTTAACGGCAGGGTATGTTGTGAAATATTGCTTTCAATGATGCTGAGATATTTGCAAAACTCTGGACCGCAGGTGTCTGCGGTGGGGAACGAACGTGCTATTGTCGTTTCCGGGGAATAACTTGTTCACCACCACACCATGAGGGTCCTTCATTGCGCCTGTCTCTCAGCCAAATCAGTTAATTAAACATGAGCGCTCAGTTGTTTGATATGACAACGGAGCGTCTTTGTCAAATCGAGAACACGTACCACAAGATTGCTCGACAACGTAGTTACTTGCATTTTAGCTGCTTGCATAGTTTTTCTTTTTAAATCCTTTTAGGTCAGAAGAATGGTGGTGTAAATCTTTGTAAATCAAAGTCAAGCCACTCTTATTCCACTAGGAGGAAAACACAAGAACGTTTCGGTGAAATTCAGGCCCAGAATTCCATTGACTGCGCATCCGAATCGGCGCTATAAAGCATTCCTGTATTTTTTCATTATTTTTGGTGCCCGTTTTAGTTTTATTCCTGTTTTATAGTTTTATCGTACCACGTCAAATGGGCGACATGGCAAAGATTTTCAGATACCGAAGTCTTCGTTGAAGAAGATAAGACGGTAAGCATCTTCGAGTTGCTGAGAAAACTTCCGAAAATTTTGCATAGATTAGTACATTTTTGGTATAGATTATTATTGCCTGAAAATCAATTAGGTACGTGTAAATTTCAGTGTGTTGTGGGTCACATTATCTGACCCAGGTTCTGATGCGTAGGAGATTCGCAGTTGTCTTCCGAACCGCACTGAATCACACGTGAACGCTTCGGTCATTTGACTTGACAACCGAGTATCGTTGAAAGTCATCAACTATCAGTGGATAGCTAGGCAGCGTAATTTACATTCATAATACTGATGTAACTAGCATTTTAGTTTTGCGTAAAATAGCATAGGTAGATGTGCGTTTATTACACTGTGTCGTGAGCGTTATGGGCCAAATTATTTGACCCGCATTCTAACGCATAATTGGACATCATTTTGTCAGCTAATTGGTGTGTGTAGCACTTCTTTGTTGGTTCACTGATCATTTCTGGCAGTGTACTTGTACATACTTTCTTCAATTTTTGTACTCATCTATGTTCATTGTATTTCACCAATTGTTACCGTTTTATTGAGCTTTTACGAGAGTTTTGTCTTTTCGTGTAAAAAATTGGCTGAGAGAAAGGCGAAGCAAGCGCCTCGGTGGTGTAGCAAATAAGACATGAGTCACTGGAAAGGGTATTCGCGGGTTCGAAGCTCACCTAGAGTCGCGAGTTTTGCCAATATCTCAGCATCGTTGTGGATTCATCTGTTCTTTTGTAATAACACGATGAAACCTTCTTGTAACAGCATGCGATAAAGTTTTGATGAACTGAGCAATTCCTGCCGTTAATAACACCAAAGGGTTTCGTAAAGTGATTCGTAATAAAATTAGTGTACCATTTTTGACGACGGTAATGGTAAAAAGTTACTGTAGTTACTAACATCATATTGAGAAGGACTGGATTTTATTTCGATCGTTCGATGCGTATAGTCTTCCTTCTTTACACAGAGTGATGGAATCATTGGGTTTCCAGAAACTAATCTCCAACTTGAGCCCCATTCCTATAGTGGGAGATGTAAGCTCGGAATATGCTTCATTAATTCAAATAAGTTCTACTAGGCTGCAAAGAGAATGATGTTTATCTATACAAATTCTGGTCTTCTAAAGAAGATGAAGTAGTCGAAGGCAATCTCGGACTCGACTTGGTTTCCGAAACAGTGTTGAAGCAGGAAATAGTGGAGATGGTCGAAGACGTGGATGTCGATTGGCCCGAGTTTGTGCGAGTATCATAGGTGAGGTGGACTTCATAGGCCAGCTTGGTCAACTTTTGCAGCGTTGACTGGGCGACATGTCGCAACGTGTTAACGTGCACAACGATAGATACCCTTTGACAAATGGTTTCTATCGGCTGGGAAGTGTTATGGAGCTTTACCACGGTCCAACGACTGATCCTATCGGCGCCAGTGTAGCGTATCCAATTTTTGTCGCATCTGAGAATACGAAGCGGCTTGATTTCGCAGTGCAAAAGACCCGCGACCAGCCAACGATGCCCCAAAACGGTGGTTTCATTGATTGCCATTCAATTCTTGTAACATTATTATGGAGGTTATTCGGCTTTACGATAACCTTTAGCTGCTACGGAACAGTTGAAATGCATAAACTAAGTTCTTTTTCAAGTTCTCAAACAGTTATCCATCTTCTGCAAAAGTCATTCGTCGTGAATGAAAGAAGTATTTCCGTGATCTCTCTCTCTTCTCCAACGGCGAATTCACCACAACGAAACTTTGATAGGACCAATCTCACAACTGCCTCGCTTGTTTCGAACAGTAATCTTTATATAATAATACAAACCGCATTTATTGTATTGAGAACGACGTTTCCATCAGTTTAGGCGATGAAATAATTGTGACCAATACTGGCTAAAGCTTCCTGCTCGACGTGTGAGTTATGAACGGCAAAGGTTATAGGCCTTATTACTAAGAGCAATGAAAATAAAGAAAATCGTAGAAAAGGTGACGTGTTCCTCATGTTGGTCTCAGTGAATAGCACCTGAAGCGATATCGTTGAGAGGATATTTTAACGATATTCTGTTCGAGTGTTCTTGAATTAGTGAGATTAAACGATGCGGTTGTGATAGAGCTCGTGTTATCATAATTCATAGGATGATGGATGGCTTCATAAAAATTGAGAACAGATTGTACTTCTTTCATCGATAAGCTAACAGGAAGTTGTTCCCAAGCATCCATCTAACATTTAGACATCTTCGTCTTCCTCAGAGCCGGTGATCCGAGACGGTGGTCCCCAGTCGTTCATCTCCTCGCTATGGCACCCATATCGTTCGTATCGATCTGAATATTCTCTGGTGGAACATAGGGCGCGTGTGGCGCAGTAGATGAAGGCGCCACTGCGACACGCACGTGGAATGCGCCCATGGCCCACCAAGCCTTCCATTCCTCCGGGGCGGCAAATTGGTACCGGACTTGTCTGAGAGGATAGCAGCACTGGCTCGATACAACGCAGGCTATCGCGTGTCATTGTAAAATCCAGATATGCATTCATTCTATTCTAAATGGGTCCAACTCTTTGACAAGTACTTACTTTCTGAAAAAAGGATAAAGATCTTGGTGCTGATCAATCCCTGAGGGATGCGCCGTGCGTTCGACTTCATCAAGTATCGGTTGGAGGTGATTGAGTGCTATTTGGTGTTCACAATGACTCGCGATGGCCTACCGATGTATCGAGTCAGTACTCATCCTCCCACACAAGTCTGGTACCAATTTGCCGACCCAGGAGAATGTAACGCTTGGTGACCCTGGGGCGCCGTAATCGATCTCATGTGTATTGCAGGGCGTCTCCAACCACTGCGCCACACGCGCCCTTAAGAGAAAACCTATCCACTATTGTTCCTAACCACCCCTATAACGTATAAGCCAACTATCTCCATTGTAGTAAAAAAAATTTCACCCTTTTTTTTGCGAAGTCGGTGTTTAAGACTCGAAGAGTAGATGAACATGTGGTAAAGCATCTTGCGTAATCAAACTAAGTGGTACAGATGAAGACCTGGCGTTCGCGGAGTGAACAAGAGTGAGGAATTGCTTTAAAGTGCCTCGAACGTGGGTAATTAAACTTTTATATGTATATACATTCTGCTCGTGCAACAATGCAATGAGACTTGTAATGCATGTACAATAAAGTGCAAATGAGGTGGTTCAGTGGGTTGTTACCTAATAGATTACATCAACGATAGTCTTGTAAAGTACTTGTGAGCAATGAAAGTATTTAACTTATATTAACAACACAACATAATTACATAAGAATCGACGATAGCATTAGTATACTAGCAATGCAGGAGCTAAGGATTACAGTTAATATCATTACGACCTAAGCAAATGAGCTTGTAAAGAAGGATTAAACGGGAGGGAAATGATGATAGAATGGCAACGGCGATCTCAAAGGCGTCGTCAGAAGCCAAATGACGGTGCTAGTGGGTTTGGCCACGTCCAAGCGAGTGGTGTTGGTCGTAAGATTATGGCTCGTGTCGCGTTGTCTAGTCCTCAAGCAATGAAACGTGCCCAATAGGATGCTTGGTGATGTGACTAATGGCTACAAGATGCTGTGTCTAGTGACGTGCTCAACGACTAGAATGTGATGTGGATGTGAAGCACGTACGCGGGCGTTGTGGCAACTGCACTCTCTATCGACTTATACAATGTATTTGTTAGGTTGATAGACAATTCTCTGTCTGATAGAGAAATTCTCTACATAACATCAGAGCATTCTCAATGCACGAATAGCCGAGTGAAAAGTCGATGAAATAAAGGCAAAAAACACCTGACTTGTTGAACATCTACGTATTACGCAGCTTCTACTCCTTAGTTATTGCATGCACTGAACTCCATGCGTACGTCCCGAAAAGACTCCAGAGCGAAAACATCCGAGGATCCTCATTACCGACAATCTGGCCATATAAAACTGTGTAATGAAAGACCATGGGATCACTGAAGAGGAATAAACTCGTCACAGCAACCGAATTTTATCAAACAGCAATTTTTATATTTCTTATTCGATCATGGGAAGAATATTTGGAGTTGGAAAGCTCGATGCAAAACCTGCCGAAAGAAACGTTTCTATAGTAAAAGAAACAATCCGAAATAAAATGCATCCAGATCGATGAATATAGTCGAGAAAGTCCGCCCTTGGGAATAGTTTGTAATCTTTGAAACAGGCATCTTACTCAACTAAATCCTATATTCCGAACCACAGTGATGCTGAGATAATTGCCAAGCTCCGGGTCGCAAGTGTCTGCCTGCGGTGGGAATCGAATCTGCTTGCACCCTTTTCGGGGGTTAACATGTTCACCACCGCGCTATGCGGGTCCTTCGTTCCGTCTTTCTTTCTTTTTCTCTCCATACTTCTGTTTTCCAACCACTTCAAAATAAATAAGTAAACCGTGGCTCGCCTAGATCAAATACCATGGATAGAAAAGTGTCGTTCAGTTGATGTCTTATATTTTCATAATTACTTGTAGAATAAGGGAGCACGAAAAAACTAGTACTCTTTAGACCACATTGTCAATATGTGATTTTCGTTCCCTAACGCTGTTACTTCTTAGAAAAATAATAATACTCTCTTAAACAGCGCTTTGCTCCGGTGATGAGGTAATAAATTCCCACAGGGAAACACTGAATCGATAAACAGCTGACGGAGCACACAGGATTTTCTTGTCGTTGTTTTTACAAAAGTACGCAACCCTTACTAATCAGAGATCCCCCCCCCTCCCTCCAGATCTTCACGAAAAGTTGCGATGAAATCGACAGACACGGGGAGAAATGACAGTCAAGCAGGATGGATATCAGAAACGACAGTTTAGTGAATAACAACCACTACGATGCTGAGATAGTTACAAAATCTGGACTCCAAGCCAGATTCGAACCAGCGACTAGCCTTTCTCTGGAGGCATACGTGTTATTCACTCTACCACTGCCGCTGAGGCCCTTGTTTTCCCTTTCTCTACCTAACGGTGCCATCAGCAATCACCCGTCAACGCGAATGATCTGGAGAGCACAAAAAAGTTTAGCGGATGATTAAAAAAAATCCAGGAGAGGAAACACAATAAAGGACAATGGAACCATCTATGACGTTCTACGCATGGCTTTACTCACTCACAGCATGCTTTTTCAGTTCAGTCGACTAACACCAAATCTGCGATATCAACGATTACAAAGAAATTCCCAAGACCGGCTTTCTGTTAACCTCGGCATTGATTGATTATTCGACGTTTTCCTTCAACAAGCAAACACGAGGTTGTTTTCATAGAATTTATTAGGATAGAATAGCTAACGTTTCGACGGTTTCGCCTTCTTCAGAGCCTGAAAAGGTCAAACTGAGATTCGAACTACTCAGCCAAACATTTTCATAACCCTAGCAGATAAAACTCAACAAATAAATTTATATTCGCATAAAAAGCAGCTTTATTTAAACACCTACAGGTTATTCGTTGTAAGTATTTAAGTTAGTCGGTGGATAGCAGCCGCACAGAGTACTACATAGGCGAGGACTGTCTCTGAAGAAGGCGAAACCGCCGAAACGTCAGCTATTGTATTCCAATAAATTCTATAATAACAACCTCACGTCTGCTTATTAAAATAAAACATTGAATCATAGCTTTTGTCCGTGGAATTCAAGCGACGTGGAATGCTATGTCCATTATTTCTGATGACAAATTGGGAACGTCACATCTTTGGAAAGCTTGTTTCTCATTACTAGTATCTCACGATTGCCGCGGAAATGCACGATAATACTGACCGTTTTTTTATCCATTTTACGTAACATCCCTGTTTCTGACGCATATTTTAAGACAGAATCAACAGTCAAGCCAAGGATTTGGTTCTGACGTCAAGTGCCTTATTCTGTTACATCTTACTCATACGCTAGCCAAACCGCTAGTTACCCCGTGCTCGGATTTAGAGCTAGTAGTATATCCTGCTGATTTAACAACGTAGGTTAATATTTCGAAACCCACTTTCCTTAAACCCCGGCGTGACTGTTCAATATGTATTCTTTCCTTGATGAGCTTACACGAGGTTGATAAGTATATTTGCTTTCGGCTAGCGTTTGGACGTCTTCGTCTGCCTATCTTTTGAAGAACAAATTATTATCAACGGATAATCATCTCAGCAGCAACCGCCTCGTATAAAATAGCAATGCCAGGTGATCATGCCTCATTCATGTGGTGTTCGACTGAAGAAGGTCCGTCTCGGTAGGGCTACGAAAACGCCACATCGAGAAGACGAACAACTGTGGACCATCGGCACGGATCACTGGCTCGAAGACGACGAAACGTTTGCCGAATAAGTCTATTTACCAAACTCATGAAGCTCACGAATTTAGGCACATGTCGATTGTTTTATTACTGAAGATAAATGACTGTCACCTGCATCACCTGTATCACCTGCAGTCCCGTTGATCGTCGAGTGACTCGAGCGGGCGCCAGTAAATCCTCCATTTTTCCCTGTCGCGTGCAAGAGTAGCCCAGTGGGTCCTGCTCGCTTTAGGGACTCGTCGAGCATCATATCTTTCTTCCAAGCTTTTCGTGAAGAACTCTGACCAGAAAATGACTGTCAGTTTCATAATTGTCTTAAAGATGAAGTTGCCAATGGTGACTTTTAAAAAAAGCCATCGTCCTAGCTGAAATTCCTTTAGTTTACGTATGCATTCTATATCATTCGTTTCAATACAGTGGTAGAGAAACGAAGACTGTTAGGATATCAGTGCTCTACACCCTGTTTAACCGTAACCGTCCGATAATTGTGACCACTTATTTAAAGCAACCCATTTTCATTTCCAATGTTATGGCATTGACTCCACGGATCTCCCTCATATGAGGGATCTCGAGCCGGTTAGTCGCGAGGCTACGTGGCGCGTCCCTTGACTAGAACACCAACTCTGCACAAAAAAATCCTACAATACACAACAGAAACACTTTTTATATTGCAAGGATAGATACGTTGATGGTCCCACGGAAGTCGCTGTGTGGGCCGAACAAACATTCAATCACCCTAGCAATGCTAAGAATGAGATCGAATGCGCCGCACATTCCTTTGCTAATGATTAAAGCCAAGCTCTTTTCTTCCTCGTGAACGATATGTAATGGATGGTGGAATCTCATTTCAATGGTATAATACTTTATAAATCATATATAGAGCTACATTTCATGATGTCTTTGTTGATAGTCGTGTTTATAAGTGATCATATCCTTAACGGAGAAAAAATAAATTCTCTTACTACTATACGTGAATTCTAAGTACAGTTGGTTATCATAATCTCTTCAGATTTAAATAGTCTATGATAATTGATCTATGATCTTTCTACTTCTGTTTAGCAAACACGAGGTGTTATTTTATTTCTTTATTTACGTACAAGCTGACGTTTCGGCGGATTTCGCCTTCTTCAGAGCCTGGAAAGGTCACGTTGACTGCGATCTGCATGGCCAAACACCTCCATAACCAAACAGAGAAAATACTAAACCAAAATTTCAATCACATTGAACACAGAGTTTTTGCATACTCACCGCTTTCTATGAGCCTTCCACTTAATATGTTATGTGGAGACCAACCGCGCAGTGTTCACATGGAAACGTAATGTGCCCGTCCCATCAAAATAGCAGTCTTATATACTGCCCAATATCACGCGTGATAATGAGGCATTCTTCCCTGTGGTTCATTTTCGGATTTTCGGAAATAATCCAGAATGCCTCGTGAATTTTACGCGCTTGTGTTCTCGATTCTTGCGCGAAGATCGTAACCTCTACTTCCTATAGTCTGAGATAACCCTAAAATCTTAACAACAGTGCAGCTTGCTGGGTTTTCCTAGAGATTAAGAGTATGAAACTCTCTTCACTCTTCTTAGTGCGATTTTCCGGATATTTTCGGTATTGCATTCCTTCGCCTATTCCACCTCATTGCAACCTCTATCTATATTTGCTCGCTTACTTCACATACCAAAATTTCTCTTTCTTTTTAGTTAATTTCTTATTTTCTTTGTCATAAATAGATGCTAAGTGAGGAGCATCATAAAAAGGAACAAAATAGAGTTACGGCGACGAATAAATAGAAAATGTTCTATCTCAGTAAATAATAAGTGAAACACGTTCAATATAAAAGAGATAAAAAAAAAGGCACTCGGCGTTGATCAATCGGTGAGGCATGCGCCATGCATTCGACTTCATTTAGGCATCGTTTGGAGGTGATTTAATGCATATCTGGCCTTTACAATGACTCGCGGTGGCCGGCCGATGTGTTGTGCCAGTGCTGCTATCCTTCCAGACAAGTCTGGTACCAATCTGCGAACGCCGGAGCGATTGAAGGCTTAATGAGCCACGAACGCGGGGACTGATTCCAGTTGTGTGTTGTAGGGCGCTTTTGACCGCTGAACCAAACGTGCTCTCTCGAAACATGTTCAATATAGGGAGAGCATATTTTAAAAACCGACTTTCGTTAAATCTCAGTAACAGTAGATAACGATTTTTCTACACAATTAAGTTGATGCGAAGTCAGAATGAAACTTTACTCGGCTAACGTTTTGGCGCCTCTGAATTCTGATATCTCAATGTCGTCGTAGAGAATCTGGCGTTCCATCGTTATCAGTAAAACAATGAGAAGGAGGTCGTATGGTGTTCGGTTCGACTTTGTCGCTTATCGAACGATCCGCTGCAAATCTGAACTCGACCGCGCATCGATTCATTTGTCTTCACGCCGTTCGCTGTTTGTTTTCCCATCTTCTTTCTTTTTTTCTTTCTTGTTCCTACATTCTTTTGTATTTTATTTTTATAGAATCATTCCATAGGAAAGCAAGTACACTCTGACAAATATCAGAATAGCAATAGTTGCTCGCAACTTCATCCGCGAACCGTCGTTGTGTACGTACAGAAATGAGATCAGCGTTAAGAGTTTCCATCAAGGCATAAAAGTACCTTTCACACGGAATCTCTGATTCCAAATAAGCGCTTTGAAGTGTCATCTACCGGACTACAGTGTTTTTTGAGAATTTAACTTTTAGAAATTTCTAGAGTAGATCAAATGCAAACATTTTTTGACTAAAAAAAAAACCCCAGCACAGAAACAAGACCTTAAAACGAACCTGGAAACGAAAGCTTTGGGGGAAAATGCGTGGGAGTAAAAGTGTTTTTGAATCAGCTGAAATCAAATTCTATTAGAAGGATGGAGAAGCAAGGTGATCTTTAGTGTTTATTCAAAGGATAGCTTGCTTTGAGTTAAGTCTTTCGAAATTCGCATATTGTCCAGTTTAGGTGATTCCTCTGACAATGATTTTCTGGGAGATTTTCATTCGTTTTCTGTGGTTTCATCTTTCTTCGTCATCTCTGTTTGTGATTGTAGCGAGCGAGCACAAAATGTTGTGTATGTGGACTGCGCCGCAGAGAGAAGATTGACCATTGTCGTTTTTATACGATCGTCAGTCGTGGAATGTGTTTCCATATAGAAATGAGCGATGATCGGTGTCTGGTGGTGTTGAATCACGTCGTGGACACGAGTCATCAGAGCGCCCTCGTCAGCGAATCCTGCCTTTGATTCAGTTGCCGTGATACGAGCCATCGAACGGTCTTTTGATTCAGATGGATACTAGCTATCAAAGGGATTTCTGGTCTAGATATCACATTATCAGCTATCGAAGGATTTTCTGATCCAAATGAATACCACCTATCGGAGAACTTTCCAATTCAGATGCCACGATACCAATTATTGAAAGATCCGGTTTAGTTTGCACGTTTTTGGCTAGTTGAAAGCAGGCTTCATGCAAGCTGTGATTCCTGTGACGTTTGTCTGGATTTCGTTCGCTTCCTGATTGATGGTCATCGTTCAAAATCCTGTTGCAATTAAGTTTTCCGGTCAGAAGCGCTCTCTTGCCGAAGTTCTCATTAACAACACATGGATAATTTTCTTCTCCCGATGGGTGAGAATTGTAAAGGCCATTCGCCGCAGTAGTTTTCCAGCCAGTAAGATCGTTTATTTTTATAATTATTGTTGCCATTTTTATTATTATTATAATTATCGCTATTGTTATCATTCCTTCCAACGGTTTACCGCCTCATCGTGGCTGGGTGGTGTTCCTGGGTGTCCGACTGCGATGTACAGCAGGGGAATTCGTCCCGCCTCCGGCGGTCCCAGGCTAAGAAGAAGTCCGACATTTCCATCAGGAAGCCCAACTAAGAATAAACCAATACCAGGATCCGCCACCGTTCTGGTATCAAAGACGCAGATCTCTCTCTGATCGACAAAAGCTGTAAATGCCCGTAGTGGTGAAGACCAGGGCAGACTTTGGCAAGGTTGACCTCGGGATTCCAGGGAACCACAATGGCTTAACCAGCTAATCTCCGAAAAATGGTGATTATACTGGGGCCCGCACAGCCAGTGAGGACTGGCCATTCAAATATCAAGTATTGTTATCATTACTACCATTTTTAACACTAGTTTTATCTTTATTTTATGCGACCCTTCATCATAGTGTGCCGATCTCAACACTTCTAGCACTCAATTCGTTTTTACATGTATTGGTCCTCCCCGAAGGTCTTCGGACATTTCGCGTGTTGTTTCGGCTGCTGCTTGAGAATTTCGTCTTCTTTATGGATGTCGTGAAATGTTGGTCGAGTCGCTTCTCTTTGCACTATTGGAGATAACTGAGTTAGGAAGTTCCTCATTGAACTGGAAGAGAGCGTTGCGTGAAAGACGAACCAGCATGTTGCTTCCTTTTGGACTGCATTACTAACCACTGCGACATCCCTACACTCTTCATTATGGTAATTATTATTATTGTTATTATTATTATTATTACTATCATTATTGCTATTATTATTGTCATTAATAATGTTATTGTTATTATCACTACTCATTTGACCTGCTTGACCGATCTTCCTTCATCCTGCTATGTCTTTGCTTGACCGGTCAAGTAGTGTAGCCGTGCTTGGAGAACCGGAGTCCGAACGTAGTTAACGTTCGCCGGTTCTACAAGCACTGGCGACCGCCTGTGATGATGATCTAGAAATACCTTACAATAACTAATCTTGGGACTCTAAGTAAAATAGTACTCGACCAGCAGTGAGTACGTCGATGATGAGAAAAGTTGGCGGATGGTCAAGCCGCAGCCAAATCCATGCATGACAGAATCGCCTCTATAGTTGATGATTCTTAGACAACACAAGAAGCGACAAGACAACAGGTATCTGGTGGTCGCAATGCCAGAGAACATGAGTCGCCTAAGTACATATGTATTGCAGCCAAAATGATGTAAGATATTCGCAAATCTGTCGTGGCATCGTTAGCTAGAAAACTAGCTGAGAGAAAGACAAATCAAGGGCCTCAGTAGTGCGGTATGTAACATGCGAGCACCCGGAAAGGGTCACCGCGGTTCGATCTAGGCTTCGGGTTCGAGATTTACGAATACCTCAGCATCATTATGCTTGTAATTCGCATCATACCTTTTCTTGAAAAATGATAGTAGGCAGCAAATAAAGGGCATAAATATGTATTACTATCATTAGTTGAACTCCTAATAGTGTTGACTTCCTGTGTCTAATCGTATATTCTTCACTTTGCGCTCATGGTCGCCTTCAGCGCTTTCATTCCCGCTGCGAAACTACGAGCATCAATCTCTCGTCTAACCTCCAAATCAAGCATTTTACGACATCTGTAGAGTTTTAAACCTTGTATAAATGAACGAGGGGCGCGTGTGGCGCAGTGGTTGGAAGCGTCACTGCGAAATGCACGTGGAATCGATCCCTGCGCCCGTGACCCACCAAGCCTTCCATCTCTCCGGGGTCGGCACATTGGTACCAGACTTGTCTGGGAGGATAGCAGCACTGGCTCGCTACATCGGCGGGCCACCGCGAGTCATTGTAGAGGCCAGATATGCATCCAATCACCTCCAACGATACTTAATGAAGTCGAATGCATGGCGCATCCCTCAGGGATTGATCAACGCCGAGAGCTTTATCTTTTTTACGACTAGAAGAACGGAAATTCTAATTAAATGGGAACCTTCAAAACTCAAAGCTTAAAGCTCTCGGCGTCGATGCATCCCTGAGGGATGCGCCATGCATTCGACTTCATTAAGTATCGTTGGAGGTGATTGAATGCATATTTGGCTTTTACAATGACTCGCGGTGGCCTAGCTATGTATCGAGCCGGTGCTCCTATCCTCCCAGACGAGTCTGGTACCAATTTGCCGACCCCGGAGGGATGGAAGGCTTGGTGGGCCATGGGCGCAGGAATCGATTCCACGTATGTGTCACAGTGGCGCCTCCAACCACTACGCCACATGCGCCCACGCGTTGAGCAGTAAATAACTTTAATATCTGAGCTAATTTCATGATCAGACACTCATACACAACGTATTGTTTTTAAGTTCGTTAAGGACATAGAAAGATTGTTTATGTTTTTCTAAATAATCGTTTCTGGTTTCGTCAAAGAATTGTCGGCCTTCCGACTGATGATGTCCTCGTCGCGTCCAACGAATCAATCGATATGAATTCCTAATTCCACGATCATTCCGGCTTTCAGTATCACACTATTTTATTAGCCTCGTTCTTAGCATAATTTAGAATATACAGAGCAGCTGGGGACTGATCATGAATTTCGGATTGCTCTTCAGTGCAAAGCGAAGGTTACTCTTCATTCGGATCCATTTCGCTAATGAATTCGCTTCATCAGACAATCGGAATGTGATCTGACTAGGATAGCAAATAGCTGGTGGTTGTGAGGAAGGTCCGAAGATATTTATACAATGCCATTCGAAGCTATTGGGAAGCTAACGGTCATGCATCCAGTGATGAAGATCCCACAAGAAGATTGCATCACAGACAGTGGTGTAAGTTCCGAATACTTTTCGGAATCCTTTTGGTTTCATGAACGTCTAGCTTTTTTTTTAAGGGAGCGTATGGCGCAGCAGTCGGACGCGCCCTGCAACACACACGGGGAATCGATCTCCGCGCCCATGGCCCACCAAGCCTTCCATTCCTCCGGTTTCGGCAAATTGGTGCCAGACTTGTCTGGGGGGATAGCAGCACTAGTTTGATACATCGATAGGCAACCGCAAGTCGTCGTAAAGGACAGTTATGCATTCAATCACCTCCAACGACACTTAATGAAGTCGAATGCATGGCGCATCCCTCAGGGCTTGATCAACGCCGAGAGCTTTATCCTTTATCCTTTATCCTAGTTTTCTTTGTTTGCCTCTGATTGTCCAATGTTATTTCCTTTTTTTTGTTTGTACGTTGGCTGGTTCATCTAGTTCGTATGTAAAGTCAAACAAGTAATTTCACTGATTCATTCGTCATTGCTGTCTTTCTACGTATTTCGCCTCCCGCACGACCATTTCTGCATTTCATGATGTCATTCTTCTCTGTAGGCATCATCTGGCACCACTTCATATACATACTGTGTCCAGATTTTCAGAGACACGTTAGTGCCACCATCTAACTTGAAAGCTGCCTCCCATTTCACATGATACCCTGCTATGAAAAAAAGCAGTAGACAAGAAATTAAAGTTGAACATTGTGATTTCGACTGTAGCCTCAGCTTAACTGGGCTCCGATTTATGTTCCTCAGGTCATTCTCGTTGAAGAATGATTTGCCGATAGCGCAGTTAGGGTAAAAAATTAGCTCAAAAAAAAGCAAAGCAAGGGCCTCGGTTGGTGTGGTTGATAACACGTCGACGAAAGAGGTAATCGCGAGTTCGGAGCTCACCTGAGATTCCAAGATTTGCTCATATTTCAGCATCCTACTGGAATTATCGTTCGTATGGTAGTATTTAGAAATCACATGAGTTCTAAAAATTTTATATTATGTGACACATTCTATATAACGTAAGCTTATTGGAACATATATATGCTTGACATTTGAACGGCCCATCACTGGTTGTGCGGGGCCCAGCATAATCACCATTTATCGGAGATTTGCTGGTTAAGCCACTGTGGTTCCCTAGAATCTGGAGGTCAGCCTGGCCAAAGTCTGCCCCAGGTCTTCACCTCCCAGGGCAGTCGCAGCCCTTGTGGATCAGAGGGATATTTGCCACCATGCGACTTTGATACCAGGACAGTAGCGAATCCTGGTATATTTTACCCAAGAGAATATTGATTTTAGAGTTTTTTTCGTTTGCACACAAGTGATCATATGAATTGATATCAATACATACGCAAACCATTGTGGTGGGCCATGTGTGTTAGTTCCAGTGCTTATTTCTTCGGCTGTTTATTTTTCGCACGAAGTGTTTATTTCTTGTGCTTTTTAAAATTACTCTCTTCAGCACATCTGTTATTCCAGAGGTGATGCAAAGAAAGACATTCTCTGAGCCTAGTAACTTACAAAAGAAACTTTCTTTTTGTGCATACCCTTTCGATGTACACGGAATTGTTGCGTATGTGTTCAAAGAATACAAATGAGGTTTTTAGGCCTATTCGTATGGGATATCCGCTCTCGTTAACATTTTGAACATTTTGATTTGCAGTCTGTCTTCACTATTCACTACTTATGACAAGAACAACCAGATCTGTCCTTGCTTGGGGACTAATTTCGGTTCAATTTGAGGTCCTCAGGACCGCGCTTTTTAGCTCACGCATTATTTCTATTGTGGTGCGTGTTACCTTGCACACCATCGCACTCCGGACCACAATCGGGTCTTTGTTTCCGAACTTTTCTGGGAAATCCTAGTTTAACGGTGTCGGTCTCCAAATACATTCCGAAGTAGCAAGTTAGCCGGAAGTGTTTCTTAACAGGGCGGCTGTTGTTATTCGAAGTGCATATGCGGTAGTTGAACGTTAACTAAACTCGCTGTAAAGAACATTCACCGTGAAACGTTCACCATCTTTCATCTTACTATAACTCTGTCATGTAGTAGTGCACAAGTAGTTCCTATTGCCCTTTATTTCAAGAAAATAAGTGCAGCCATAAAACGTTGCTTAATAAGGGCCGGTCTAGGGAATTCCGTAAGAGTGATAGAAATACTACCGGACACTCTAAGACGCCAGCTAGTTCGCAACCTCCTATATGACCGTCTATGTATAACGAAAAACTGCATAATTTGCCCTAACGGTAGAGACGATGATTGCGTGAGCTCGGGTACAGTCTACCTGATCTCTTGTAAGGCGTGTAGGGACGAATACGTTGGCGAAGCGGGTAGATCGCTCTGGGTCCGCATAAAAGAACACCTAGTCGGTAAATCTAAATTAAAACCAAACACTCCACTAGGCGCGCATAGTATGGTGGAACATAACGGAGAAGATTTCGAAGTAGAAGTCACTATCCTCACGTACGAATCGAAAACATCAGCGCGTAAAACTTTTGAAGAGTTTTTGGTCAAATCCAAAAATTGAAAAATGAACCGCAAGGAAGAGTGTCTTGTCATCACGCGTGACCTGGCGCCATACCTCAGGCTAATCCAATGACCTGACCAGACACAGTCCTCGCCCATGTATTACTCTGTGCGGCCGCTATCCACCAACTAACTTAGATACTTTCAACAAATAAACGGTAAGTGTTTAAATAAAGCTGCTTCTTATACGAATTCAAATTTATTTGTTGAGTTTTATCTGCCAGGGTTATGAAAATGTTTGGCTGAGTGGATCGCATCTCAGTTTGACCTTTCCAGGCTCTGAAGAAGGCGAAACCGTCGAAACGTCAGCTATTGTATCCCAATAAACTCTATAATAACAACCTCGTGTCTGCTTATTGAAGAAAAACATCGAGTATTTCAAGTAATTCGCTATTTTCTTGGTGAGTAGATACGAGCTTGTTAACAATGGATAAATTAATTACTAAATTACTGGTCAATATTTCAGCGGATTTCCTTTCTTCAGAGCCGTTTTGTTCTTGTCATGTCGTCCAGCTATTTATAGGAGGCCATCCGCACAGAGACTCACAAGGCTCAGAAAAAAAAAACGAAACAGAACGGCTTAGAAGAAGGCGAAACCACTGAAACGTCAGCCAGTATTGTACCTGTTGTCAACAACCTCATGTCTGCTCATCAAGAAAAGCGTGGATTATTAATCAATGCCGAGGTTAACAGAAAGTCGGTCTTGGGTACTTCAAATCAATTGATACAAGACCCATGCACTTGCCCTAGTTCCATACCTATCCATAACCACCGGGTAAGGCTCTGGTGGCACGAGCTAGCAACGTTCTCCGCAAATCTCTAATAAATGTGGCATCGCGCCATTTCCTCAGGTATTATTTCGCAGGCCACAGGCAACTACGTTATTGTTAGTGCAATTCCCTACGTATCCTACTTCTATCCACTGAACCAACTTGCTATATAACTACGTAATTTATTGTGTCTACGTTTTTGAATCTCATCGCGTGGGCGTTGTATTAATATTATTTATATAAACGGTTTAACTACCCATGTTTGATCGATTTATCATAACTCAATAGTTGTTACCCGTTCTTTCGTGGGCACCATTCATTGCTATTTCGTGTCATTTCTTCGTTGTAAATTTCATCAGTAAGTTGATGTTGATGACTACAACATTATGGGCGAGCGCGATAAACACGCTTTATGAAGTTTCTTTACAACTTTAGGAGCTACCATTCGTGTTAAATAATTTACTAACCATGAAGGAAGAGTTCTTTTAGGATCGGAATGGCTGAGATAGATAATTTGGCACCCATCGTCTTTCAACGGTCGGATGAGATATGGCTGGTAGTCCAGATGATATACGCCAGTGAAAGGTTACGTTCGTGCAATTTCAATCCTCTCGGCATATGTCATTCGACCGTTGAAAGACGATGGGTGCCAAATTATCTATCTCAGCCATTCCAATCCTAAAAACACTCTTCCTCCATGGTTAGTAAACAGTGGGCGAGTTCTCGTGAAAAGCCGACCACTTAATAATTTCACATGCCGATGGTCACTAAAACATATCGTAAATGCGTAGAATTCTATCGAGGTTCTCAGCGTCTTGTTTGCTTTTCATTTGAGCTGCGGGAACAGTCGGCCGATCTATGCATGTCTCAGTTTCTCTCATTCTAGTTCATTTACTCTTCAGTGTTCTCCCGATGCTTCTCTCTATATTTACTGCTTTTATATGCAAACACTATGATTGATCATTACAAAACGGTTTTCTTTCCTAGATGGACATCAACACTGAAATTCCTGCGCCATCCAAGCCAGAGGAATCGCTAGCCGATATTGGCTACGACGTTCCACGTGACACAATCAGTCGAGAATTCATAAGAAGGTGGATTAGTCTAAATGTTCCCTTAAAGCAAAATACTGAAAGCTACTTCACACCAGTAAGACGGACTAGTAAAACATCACCGAAAATCAGGTAGACACAGGAAACCCATTTTCAACGTGAACATTAGTGTAGTTGAACATTTTTGGAGTCACAATGCTTAAATTTTTTATCTATTGCTCATTATTTTTCACGGCATGTGAAACACAACCACAATGGTGCTGAGATATTTTCAGAACTGGGAACCTCAGGTGACCTTCGAACCAGTGATTGCTCTTTCAGGAGCCACTTGTTATCCTCTGCATCATCGAGGGTGTGCTGCGCCTTTCTCTCGGCCAGTTTTTTTTTTCTCTAACGGTGCTATCAACAATGGGTAATCGCGGGTTCGAAGCTCAGATGAGGTTCCGAGTTTCGCAAATATCTCAGCATCGAAAGCCCAGTTTTTTACTAACCACGGCGTTGATCAGTAATTCACTGTTATTTTTTTTTGATGAGCAAGCACAAGCTTGCTACCACAACATTTATTAGTAAGCAATAGGTGACGTTTCGGCGGTTTGTCCTTCTTCAGGGCAGTTTTGTTCTTTGTGAGCCCTCCAGTTATTCGGTGCGGGTCAGCCGCACGAGGTCTTAAATGAGCGACTGACAAGCAGGAAGAATTACTTTGAACAAAGTGACTCTGATGAAAGCGAAACTGCTGAAACTTCAGGTATTGTGTATTGATAAATGCTGCTGTAAGAAACTCGTTTACTGACCAAGAAGAACAGTGAATTATCTCAGAATCACAATTTTAGCCTATTATTTACTGCGTACTCTTTTTTTTCAATGGCAGGGTATATTACGAAATATAACTTCAATGCGAAATATAACCACAACGTTGCTGAGATATTTGCAGAACTCTGGACCGCAGGTGTATATGGTGGGTAACGAACGTGCTATTGTCCTTTCCGGGGAGTAACGCGTTCACCACCACACCATGCGGGTCCTTCGTTTCGCCTGTCTCGCAGCTAGGCAGAGCTCGATAGAACTAGCTGAGAGACAGGCAAAACGAAGGATCGTTGTAGTTATATTTCGCATTATAACCTTCCATTGAAAATAGTAGGTAGTTAATAAAACGGTTAAGATTATAACTTCAATGATGCTGAGATATTTGCAAAACACCGGACCGCAGGTGTATGCGGTGGGGAACGAACGGGCTATTATCCTTTCCGGGGAGTAACGCGGACGCGCATGGTGTGGTGGTGAACGCGTTACTCCCCGAAAAGGACAATAGCGCGTTCGTTCCCCACCGCATACACCTGCCGTCCGGAGTTTTGCAAATATCACAGCATCATTGGAGTTATGTCTCAGAATCATTGTGATTGTAGTTCTGGCATTTGTCATTAGGAAGATGAAACCTACGAAAGAACACCAAATCATAAAATAGATGGATAAATCAACATTGACACTGATTTCAGTGCAAAAACAGCTCGTCAGCTACATTCTCAGCACCCTCGTGATGAAGGTCTTCGGTATTTGATGCCGTCACCGTCGTCATCATCATCGAAATTGGCCTGCGAATCGCCACGAATAATCATTTCGTGAGTCACTCATTGATATTGCAGCAGTCTCTTCAGTCATTGAAACGTCAAACAGAGTCTTAGTTCTGACCAGTACACAACTTGATTTTCACGATTTCAACTGTTTACAAATTTTAATTTTTTTTATTCACTGCCTATTACAATGCAGGATATTGTGTGTGATGCATTTACAATGATGCTGAGATATTTGCAAACTCCGGACCGTAGGGTTCATAGGTTCGTTGCCGATTTAGGCTCTCCGGATCACTTCGATTGACGGGTGATAACGGATGGCACTGATCGATAGAAAATTAGCTGAGATGGGCGAAACGAAGTACCCGCATGGTGTGGTGGTGAACGCGTTAACCCATGGAAAGGCTAACAGCGCGTTTGTTCCCCACCGCAGTCACCTGAGGTCCGTAGTTTTGCAAATATCTCAACATTGTGGTTGTTTGCAAATTACTTTGCTATGTAATTAAACGAACTAACGAGTGTTGATAATCTTGAAGGGCATGTTGGTTGCTTATTTCTTCACATTTCATTCGCTGAACCTTTTCTTCTGAAGCTTCCCAACCCATAGTATTACTTTTTGAAATATTCACTTTATAACAGTTTTAGTAATTCCAACGTTTGCGGTCGAAATTTAGGAAGGTGAAAACGGCACTAAATATAGGACGGTCGTAAATATTTGAATGGTGATTTTTTTTTTTATTATTCTGAAGGCATTAGAAATCTTCTACGCACTCAAAGGTTCTTTTTTTCGTAACATTCTTTGTTCATCTGTGTGGTCGGAATTCTCTGTTCAAGAGCAAAATGGAGATCTGAAGCAAAGTCTCACCGATGCGACTAGGAAAGAGATACGTTTCAGGATGGACATCCGCTATTAAGCAATATTAGTGCAAACTCAGTGGTTATTGGAGAAACCGTCTTATGGATTACGGTTTTATGGTTCGCATATTGACCGTCGTCCTAAACCAAAGCAAAAAAGTGTTTATCCGTCAAAATTTGGATCTGCTGAATGCATGAGAAACATGGATCGATCCGACTAACAATGTAGAAAAGTTCTCAGATGAAAGCCTCAAAGCTCAGTATAGTTACTGTAGGGTGTGGGAACAGCAATAGGTGGATATACTATGCAACAATACACGCACGTATAATCACTGAATATATCCTGCCCTGTGCCAGCTAAGCTCCTCATCTCTCAGTGATCAACAAATTGCACGACACGTATCTAATAGGATTTCCTACGCTGTATAAATCCCTGCCAGTTCCAAGTGATGAAGATTTGGGAATGCTCTAGCAGAGCTATCCCAGGATTTCAGTATAAATGGGCTCAACTAGCATTCGAAGGCATTCACATATGGCGGCTTTCTAGACATCGATCCAAATGAAAGTGCTAGGATCCGCACAATATGTGGCGCTGGGTCATTTGAATAAGTAAATTAGCAGGATAGTTACCTTCGATTTGTTTCAAAATACCCGTACAAAGCATATTCTATGAAAAAAGAAAACCATAAGACGACTACAGTTTATAATCTAACATCTCAGATACCTAAAATCATCTGTCATTTCTCTGTTTCAGTCCGCCGGATGATGAAATTCCACTTCCTCAGCTGAGGTGTAATGTGAATCCTTTACCATCAAGTAAAGGAGAGTCCAAAAAGTTCGAACCCGTTAGCAGCCACAGTTGTTCGAAGGCCATCGCGGTGGCTGTCGTTGTGGTGATCATCATGTTACTCCTGCTTGTTCTACTGGTATATGCTTAATTGATCTGTACATAGGACAAAATACAACGAAAGGTCACGAAATTAATGAAAAGTCGACGAAGGGAACCGTATCAATTTGCATTAGCGAGCCAATGCCGCTCGCGTGGCGAAATACTGGAATGCCAGAACTGAATTGAAAAACTGGGACGGATTTTCCAAGCCGAAAATCTCTTCCAGGAGAACTGCTTTAGTATACTTGGTGATTTTGAAGGGCAACTTTTCCCATATAGGTGACTCTGAACACACCAAATAACTAGCTTTTTTCCTCAGTTATTTTGCTTTCGTTAAAAATTGCTTATTGCTTTTACTAAGGGGTTTATGGATCGATAGCTATTTTCACTATGGCCAAGTGAAAATAAGTTATTAATGTCAATGGTATTGTTAAATATGCTTGTAAATCTTCACAATGTAAAATCATTGTTGCTATGATCGCTCGGGTTTTTCTCTGACTATTCCCTCAGTCGACAATTGTAAGCTTTTATGTATTACCGTATATCATTGTGATATGTTCGTATATTATGGGCTAGAATGCTTCCTTAAAACTGAGATGAAATGCTGTCGGTTTTACTCTACAAGCAGTATTTTTTAGGTGGCTTGTAAATCAATAAATTTCTATCTTCCATGGATGATGTTGTATGTGTAATCAATCTTCCATGAAATACATTTAAAACCCTAACGATCAACATGGGCGCGTCTGGCGCAGTGGTTGAATGCGCCACTGCGACACACACGTGGAATTCTCACCTCTCAGTCTCTCAGGGCCCATGGCTCACCAAGCTTTCCATCCCTCCGGGGCTGGGAAATCGGTACCAGACTTGTCTGGCAAGATAGCAGCACCGGCTCGAGACATCGGTAGGCCATCGTGAGTTATTGTAAAGGCCAGATTTGCATTCAGTCACCTCCTACGATACTTAATGAAGTCGAATGCATGGCACATCCCTCAAGGATTGATCAACGCCGAGATCTTTATCCTTTATCCTTTTTTAATGATCAACATAAAATATAAAAGAAAGACTAGTCAGGCACATGAAATCTCTCCAGATAAAGAAAAGAGATCTAAGAGTCTGTTCGGACTTTAAAAACATCTGAAACGATCACAGATAAGGCTTCTTGTATCATGAATTCCATCGTATTTGTCTACTTGAGAAGCGTCACACTTGATTGAGAAATAAGCAGAGATGGATGAATATGTGATAAGCCTCCTTGAGACTGTGCATTGGATTCACTACTGGGTTAAGCAGAAGCGCTAATGAATTCTTACCTTCTCCGGAAACTCAACACATCATAATTGTGGGTTAGCGGCGGTTGCGGTCCGAGATTAATCGGAGCTTCAAAGGAAATACAAAATGAGTCAATGAGTTCCATTAGGTAAAGAGTGAATGGTAAAAATATGGTCAAAAAAGACTATAAGTGAGAAAAATACTATGGTGATGAAGCTGAACAGAATGAGCAGCATACGATCGATCACATTTGCTAGATACTCCCATTCCAGTGAACATCTGAACAGGAATTCGGATTAGCTAATGAGAAGGAAACAGTATAGTAGTAACTAAAATTCAAACGTTTCAGGAAAGCAGAACGAAAAGATGTTGGGAAAAAATGTGAACAGCTTTTCTTCATTTGTGGACTCGAATAGGAGGTGAATGTCAAAGGCGCTGTATAAGTGACTTCTCACTTAGATATTTCTTTCGGTTCGGAAAAATGTTGAACCGAATCTTCGTGAACGAATTCGGAGAGATGAAATGATTCAAGGACTGGAATAAAATCGAATTTCAGGTGGCACACTATCGTAAATAGTGGCAGCAGCTCTATGCTGAATAAAATATCTTCGAACGAGGTGAAGGTATTGACAACGGTCACCGATATCCCCTTAGAGTTACTGCTGAGGTGGTCCTACAGTAAAGCCTTTACCCACTTTTTAACATTCTAAATCATGTTAGTCCTGCTAAGGTATTCCATCTATTTTCAGATCACTGAAACTGCTACAGGACCGGTATATCGATCGCAGCTGCGATGCAGTCAACACACGCATTTTCGATTCTGTTTAACACTGTAAATAACAGAAACTTTAAAAAGAATATTTAAAATTCCAATATGGCTGGTAATCTTTGGGTACAGAATTTGCAATCATATGTGTCGTAATACTAGAAGTCGTCAAAGTAACTTCGCTGAGTACCACTCAGGTCTCCGCTCGTCTTTAGCACGTTCAAGAGCTACTCAGTCGGCTTCCTATGCTCGTGGAATACGTACGGAGCGAAGGTCACTCACGAGTACCTTATCCTAGGGCTGAACTGTTGTATACAAAGCAGCGTAGTCCGTGATAAGCACAACACAAATCATTCGTTAGTCAATAAACCTAAGCTTCCAATCAAATGATAAGTAGTCTTACGACATATCCAGTGGACCGCAAAAGACATGAAGAATGAAATAAACGGCCTAAATTAATCCATTAAGAATGCATCATGCATTCGGTGCCTCCACAAAATATCACAAGATTGACTGAATTCATACTGCGCTTATCTAGTGAATTAAGTCAAGAACCAGTCTGTTGACGCCATAGAGATGAGGGGTTTGCTTGATTTGCCTCGAGCGCAGGGTGATAGCAAATATGAAGTCCATTTTGTAGGGTACCACTGAGCACTGCGCTAAATGAGCCTTATGAACTTCAAACACAGCAAAAAATATGTGAAGAGTTCGTATCACCGAGAATCAGAAGTTATTCATCAACGCTGAAGTTAATAGGAAATCGGTGGTGGAAACTACCGTGTTTTTTCGTTTGCACACTTCAGTCGATCAATGGTTCCACAAGGAACTAAATTCGAATCACTGACTCTGATTTAGCACGACGGCTTAATGGTAGTAAAAGATGTACGGCATAAAATTGAACCCATACAAAAATACAGCATCGTCTCATTTCTTCTCACGGGAGTCGGCTGAACTCCCCCACCTTTTCCTCTGCATAATTTTTTTAGTGGTTGCACATAATGGTCACTATCTCCTACAGTGTACAATTCTTCATGGTCGAACTGATACACCTTGCATATTCCCACAATCAGAGATGAGTCCTCCTTCGTAGAGCACGTGGGAAAATCCTTCCGCTATCGACATGTCAGTGTAAGCGCATTGCAATCATATTTCAACGAGATTTATCCATTTTAAATGCTATATCAATGGTGAAAGAAAAAAGGCTCGAACTCGATCAAGCCGTTAAAGTTGGCTTGTAAACGCCTTTGAATCTCGCCCACCTCCTTCTCATTTTGTGTCGTTTGATACTACGAGCATGATTAGTGAGAGGTTTGATGATGGAGGCTTGTTGTTCTCTTTCTTTTTCTCGTACCTTAGGAAGCAACAACGGTGTCATGACGCAGACTTGAATAATGGAAATTATTGAATCAGAATGTATGTTACCTGGCTCGCGTATTGTCGAGTAAGTGTTGCAAGTCTGGTGGTGTAGGAATATGACGCCGTATCCGAAGCGTTAGACGAAATTGAACCGAAAAACGCTCGTGGACGAGGAGGCATACGCTGAAATTGTGACTTAGAACCACTATCTAGAGTAGAGCTAACAAATGAAGAACGTCAGTAGATTTACAGACTACTGAAAAGCTAAACTCAACGATTTATCGACTCATCTGGCTGGGAGGTGTTCATGGGTGTCGGACTGCGATATACAGTGGGGGATTCATCCCCTGACAGAGTCTTCCAAGCTGAGAAGGAGTCCGGCGTTTCCACCAGGAAGCCTAGCTAATAACAGGATCTAATACCGTCCAGATATCAAAGTGGTATGATGGTAAATCTCCCCTTGATCCACATGGGCTGCGACTGCCTGTGGTGGTGAAAACCTGGAGCAGACTTTGGCTAGGCTGACCTCGGGGTTCCAGGGAACCATAATGGTTTAACCAGCAAATCTCCGAAAAATGGAGATTGTGCTGGGGCGCGCACAACCAGTGAGGACGGGCCATTCAAGTATAATGTATCAAGTAAAGAATAAATTATCACATCAATATCAAGGTATGAAGAACAGTTTACAAAAAAATCAACCTATTTCAGAAATATGCGGGAACCGGAACGACTATATAATTTTATCACTAACAAATATAAACGAATTTAGTCACGGTTAAGACAAAAAGGATGACGGATAAGATCCACGACTGCGCACGCGTGTGTGGATGCCTACTCGCCTATACGGATTGCAGTCTACGAGTCAACGGCCAAAAGCTTGCAATTAAGTGACAGGGAAGTATATGGGAGGCGGTTAGGAGTCGCCTCCAACAAATAAGCTCCATGTCCACTCTGGGAGAGCCTGGCATGGTACCCGTGAGTATAACTAGTCCCCACGCTCAGAGCCCAACAAGCTATACGTGGGTATCAAAATGGTAAACACAGTAAAAAAAAAACGGGCCTCATTCCCCTGACCCTGAAAGAGCCATCAATTTCGTAGCGCTGGGTAGGACGAGTACGGAGAGGCTGCTAAGAGCCAATGGAAGCTACTTGGATTGCAAAAAACTACGGTGACGATCTGTACCTATAATGCACGCACACTTGCGTCCGAGTCCTCGATAGAAGATTTGCTCATGCAAGCAAGAATGATAAGGTACGATGTCATCGGCCTGGCTGCGACGAGACGACGCCACCCATTCAACGTTATCTATGACACTGGAGAAGAACTGTTCCTCGGAACATGCGACAGTAGAGGCGTAGGCGGTGTCGGCGTTCTCGTCAACACGAGTTTGTCCATGAACATCGATTCATTCGAACAGCTTACAACCCGAATCGGACGTTCACGATTAAAAAGATGTGGATCAATACCGGCTTTGACAACCTTCGTCGTATACACGCCGACATCAAACTATGACAAAGAAGTGGAAGCGCTCCATCTGGTCTTGGAAAAGTTCTACAGAGAAGACCATACATTCTTCAAAGTTAGCCCACGAAGAACGTCTGAAGAATGTCACATTAGGACCCACGAATTAGAATGGAACGAACAGGGTAAGAGGCTATCTGAGTTTATCACGGCGACCAAGACCGTCCATAGTAACTCGCAATTCCAGAAGCGCCACCCTCAACGCTGGATGTGGGAATCTCCCAATGGAGAGTACCATAAAGAAATAGACCACATCATAGTAAATAGAAGGCTTTGCCTAACAAATCTCGCTGTTGTCCCAAAATTCTACACGGGATCAGACCACCGTCTCCTTCGTGCAATATTCTATTTCTCGGAGAAAAAAGAAACAGTCGCCAAATTCAAAAACCGAAGTCCCAGAACCAGCACAAACTGGGACTTATTCAACTCATTAGTCGGCTGCTAGGAAAACGCCGTTGTCGATAACATCGACGAGGAATACGATCGGCCCATTCTACATCTTCAAGTTAGCGCTATGAAAGCTGAGAGCTTGAAAGTCACCTAAAGACAGATGTCTGTCTCCAGAAACTCTCCAGCTAATACGCCAGCGTGGAATCGCACGAGCTGCAGGCAACCGCGAACTAACGTCCGAGCTTGCGAAACAGTGCAGACGGGCGATAAAAGATCTTAAAGAGAGAAGAGCAGCAGTAATGGTCGAAGCTGTAGAGGCTGCGAAAAGCATTCGCAAAGCCCACCGAAGCTTCGCCAATTAAATGACCAAGACTGCAGTCGACGCCCAGATTGAATAGTTAGAGCGTCGAGAAAGGGAATGGAGAAAATCATCTACGAATACTACTCAAATCTCTTCGATAGCCACGTCCACCTCTCGCCATATGAAATAAAAGAGAATGGATATGTTGTTCCACCGGTTCTCCCTTCCGAAATCCGACGTGCCATCTCGTCGGTGAAAAATCGAACAGCACCAGGCCCGGATAGGATAAGATCAGAACATATGAAGAACCTTCCGCCAGTCCTCGTAAACACACTGGCTCGGCTCTTCACACGTTACCTGTCTGAATGTAATGTCCCTACTCAATGGAAGACTAGGAAGACCGTGTTGTTGTTCAAGAAGGGCGACCTACACGATATAGGCAACTATTGCCAAATCTGCTTGCTGTCTATCGTCTACAAACTTTTTACTCGAGTCATCTTAAACAGGATTGGCAAAACACTAGACGAAGGACAGCCATGCGAACAAGCAGGGTTTCGAAAAGGATTTAGTACGATGGACCACGTTCACACGTTAACAAGGCTCATTGAAGTATCGCGAGAGTACAAAAGACCGCTCTGTCTCACTTTCATCGACTTAGAGAAGGCATTTGATTCAATTGAGATAGAAGCAGTCATGGAAGCCCTTGATAGTCAAAGAGTCTATACTCAGTACAAAAAGATTCTTCGTGAGCTGTAGAAAAATTTCACCTTTCTACGACGATATTAACGTTGACTTCAAAACGAGAGTTAGACAAGGCGATACAATCTCGCCAAAATTATTTACAGCCACCCTCC
This sequence comes from Angiostrongylus cantonensis, assembly GCA_009735665.1. Classification (NCBI taxonomy): domain Eukaryota; kingdom Metazoa; phylum Nematoda; class Chromadorea; order Rhabditida; family Metastrongylidae; genus Angiostrongylus; species Angiostrongylus cantonensis. Next base: position 309,727 of record MQTX01000072.1, read on the forward strand.
TAAACGTCATGCAAACATTGGAATGGGATAACATGGGAGTGAAAATCGATGGTCGGCATTTACACCATCTTCGCTTTGCTGATGACATCGTCCTCATGACACCAAACATTAGCCAAGCGGAACGTATGCGGTTAATGAAGAACGGATTGGTTTCCTGTGCCCCATTCACGCTCAACGGAACGAATGCTCCAGTTATGTCTATCTAGGTTGGAAAATCAATATGCTGAACGACTTAGTTCCAGAGCTGATCAGGAGAAGACGAGCGGCCTAGATAGCTTTCAAGAGCGTCGAGGATGTAGTGAAGAGAACAAAGAACACCCGACTCCGTGCCCACCTTTTCGACTCAACGGTTCTTCCTGCCCTAACGTATGCGTCAGAAACCTAGACGCTACGTAAGCAGGATGATAGATCATTCAGCGTTATCGAACGCGCAGTCGAAAGGACGATGCTAGAAGTATCCCGTTTCACACAAGTAAGGGATGGGATCCGAAGCTCCGACCTACGTCAACGATCGAAAATCAAAGATGCCGTTCTATACGCCAAACAGTCGAAGATAAGGTGGGCCGGACACGTAATGCGTATAATTGACAACCGATGGACAAGAGCTGTCAGTGACTGGATTCTTCGGGGAGTCAAACGTAATGCAGGAAGACCACCGATCCGATGGTCAGAGTTCTTCACGAAGAACCTAGAAGAAAGGTATGATGCTCGACCAGTCCCTTGAGCGAGCAGACCCCTCTGGGCTACTCTTGCACTTGACAGGGAAAAATAGAGGATTTACTGGCGTCCGCTCGAGTCACTCGAGATCAGCGAGACTACAGGTGATACAGGTGATCCGCTATGGACCGTCTGTTAAACAGCCGGTGGTGACATCGAAAGAGTGAAGTAGTCTGATTGGACCAGAAGCAATGTACTAATGACAATTACGCATGTGAGTGTCACTGTCATACAAATAGAGTATGTAAGGAAATTTTTGACCCCATAATCAAACCTTGGATTTCACATCTTTGATAAACAAGACGAACCTAACAAACTTCCGAAAGTATTGATTCGTCTTTTTAAAGCATAAATACGTCTTATCTAAGGGTGAGTAAAGAATTTTATGAACACAAATATCGTTAGAAAACGACATTAACAAAAAGGTGGTGTCAGATATCATTTTTTTAAAAATTTCACACCATTCTTTATCACATCCAGTGTGCTAAACCAAGCATTTCCTGCATTTGCTTCGTTTCTCCGCATCCATCATCGACGGAGGTCTTCGAGATTTTCACGCATAGGTTTGACTGATGCCTGAGTACTCTCGTGTCGTTCATGAGTGTCGCGCAATGCTGGTCGGGGTGATTGTCCTCGGAGTCCTGAGATAGCTGGGCTAGAGCATTCCTAATTGGATTGCGGATTATGAGCTGAGTTCCTAGACAGGTCTGGTATCAATATCCTGATCTCAGAGCAATGAGATGCAAGGTGATTCCGAGGCAGAGTGGAACCAGTGTCGTGCTCATGGTGAACAAGCATTGCTGCCACTGCGCTAGTCACCCTCTCAGGCTTCAAAAACGTTTTCAAATTTTTTTATAGCTTTCCTGCATATAATGTGCAGATTACAAAGTTTCTTTCTCTTAGCTTTTTGTCTTGTATCAGTCATCCACAAGAATTTTCAGATTTATCCAAATATACACGTTCTTACAAACAGCCCTCGTTGAGCTGATGCGAGGTTGCAAGAAGTTGCCGTTATTATAATTATTGTTATTCGATGTTGTTTGTTGTTCGATGAAAGACGTTTCGGCGATTTCGCCTTCCTTAGCATCCATACGTATTATATGCAAAAATAGACTTATAATTCGCAGAAGAAAAGATCCATCTTCAGATTTGGTTGCTAGTTCAGCTGTTAGAGAAGGCTTTTTCCAACCTCGTGAATGTCGGTGAATGCTGTTGGGAGTACTTTTTCTAGGTTTCCAGAAAAGGTTTTCTAGTTTTCTACAGCGTTTCCAGATCTTCATCGCAAGCGCGGTCATTGGCTTTTACGTATCGAACTAAGCTTTTCCCATGTATGTTTGGCACTAATATGCCGTCCTCGCCGGGATAAGAAGTTTGGATGAACCTGGGCGGCTGTGTTCAGCGCCAACCACGGACCAACGCGCGTCTCAGATGACATCTGATATAATGAAAAAGCACTTAGATATATTGCTATACCAAAGATAAAATTCATGCCATAATTTTAGGAGTTTCTTATAGTTTAATTTTACAAAACTTAACAGAAAGAGATCTGGGTTTGAAGTTATGTAGAAGTGTTAGAACGAAAGAATAGTTAGAGATTCAAAACATGAGATAGAGAAGGAAAAAGAGTGAAAATATGTAGATATTGCCTTACCGATATGGGGTCCATCTGCTGAACAAGCAGAGGGTCAAGTCGTGACATAGAGATACGACGTTCTTCGACCACACCGAATTCATGCCAGAGATCGGTGAGCGCGCATGGTGGACGAAGTATGAATGTGTCCACAAACCGGTTATGCACCAATTGGCGTAACCGACGCGATAAAGGACGGTTATGACTTTTCTGACTGTGAATAGCTAAATATGACCATATTAGATAGGTATAAAAAAATCGACCCATCTGAATTTTTAAGGTGGTTCAGTTCAATGGCGCAGTGAAAGCACCCTCAGCAGGTTCGAGTTCAGATCAACTTCCGTATGGCAACGCATTCATAAACATATATAATATTATAATAATAGTTATTCACAAGTAATCGATCAATACTTGGTCTTATTCTCATTTCTTCCTTTGTCCTTCCAACACATGCAGTGCTGCCACGGAGTAAAAGCTCAACTGTGACTTCGAATCTGTGACAGTAACGATAACAAACTGATTGTCGCCTAGATCTCATTTTTTTCACTCATCATATTTTCTTTGGACAATAGGAAAAACTTCTGAGCTTGCATTAGATTACTACTACTATTGTAGAGTACTAATGTCAAGCCACTAATGGAACAAAATAGATTTCCCGAGCTGCCAATAAAAATGATTAATCTCATGTTCACGGTTGTAGTTTTAAATGGGATATCATACTTACATAAGAATGATCGAAAAAATAGAAACAAACCATATTTGGGGAGAGATGAAAAGAAATTGAAAATCTATTAACAAGCTTAAATCTCGCCTGGGAAGATATTTCCTATGCTCAGTGAAGACGGGTTAGAATCTGCTTCACTAAGGATTCTCCAAGCAACTCGGGGCAATGCTGAGTTGACATGGCCCAAGCAAGGTCAAATGCAGAGTGAACCCTGTAGTTTTCCAGAGAACAAGATGGATTGAATAGGGAATGGATTACTTCTCTCTATTGACGGATTGACGTGAGTGTGCCTTACCGATAATACTAAAAAAAAAGAATCCCATAGCAATGAGCTTGAAACAGCTTTACTAAACAACATTGAATGCCATGAATATGGAGGTTGGTAAGGCTTTTGGCTACTCCACGTTGCCTAAATCTAGAAGAACTATGGTGACAATTTTGCTTGCAATTGATGCATATTAGCACTAATGTTCTCCACTGAAGGGCCGATGATACAAGCTAAGAAAAATAAGTATGATATGATTGGAATCGCAAATAAGAGAAGATTGCAGACGCTGTCAGTGATACTAGAAAGGAGCAACTTATTGGAACACAAACGAAGAGTTGGAGGACAAAAGAGTTGGTGCCTTTGTCAAAGGTGGGCTCAGCTACATCAAATCTTCTAAACGAGTAACGACTCTAATCGGACGTTTGCGTTGAAAACATGTGAATCAATGCTGGACTTGCGATTTGCGCCTCAAATGAAAGCTACGATAAAGACGAGATCAACATATTTCATAATAATTTTCAGAATATCTCTGGAGAAATTCGAACCTCATATATATGGTCATCACCAACAGCTTCAATAGAGAGACTTGCATGGAAAGAAAGTCCGATTTAGTTTGCATAACGAGTACTGATCGGACTAATGAAAAGTGTGAGAGGCTGAAAGGGGTAAAATGGTCGTCTAATCGCTCCACAAAAGTGTTAAGGAGAACGAGAATTCCAAAATTGGAGAGAGGTGCCTCTTACTAGAAACCCTGAACCGATAAGCCAAGGTGAAGCAGGAGGTTTAGAAGAAAATCCGCAACACCGATCGAAACTTCGCTCATTTGAAATCTAAGAATGTCGCCTTCTGAAGTTCAAAACGAACATGTACTGGTCTCCCGTCCAGGGTTGCCTTCGTCGTTTAAACGCCTGTCTTTTGTAAATTCAGCACTTTGGTATGGAACTGCCCAGTATCCAGTCCTGACAGAGCCTGACACAAACATCCGAAGACCCTATCATATGCCCTCGTTGGCTTGGTTTCTAAGTACGTCAGCCATCAAAATGCAAGCCTCTCCTCTCTATCAATGAAAAACCAGTATGAGCGTTTGTGTTGCAAGAGAAACCGAATAATATCGGTGTTTAATGCTAAGTCAACCTTAAATCTACCTGCTATCTGTCTTCAACAAGTTTTTCACTCAAATCATCATCAGTTTTGCCAGGCAGATAGACAAAAGATAGCCAAGCATGCAAGCAGGATTTCGAAAGGTTATATCCGGAAGATGACGAAATCCTTTGCAATATCGCAGGAGCAGGGATAGCTATATCTCAGTGGTACTGTCCAAAGGAAAGCTGCTGTATGCCATATAAAGTGAACAACAAAGAAAGAAGATTATAAAGAAGACGAAGTCAGCAGAAGCGTTAGCTAATGAGGAACAAATATTCAATTAACAACACTGTGTCAATTCCTCGAGAAACTGTAACTTATTGATCAGTGCCGAAGAGAACTGAAAATCGATCTTGGCAACTAAGAGTACTCCTTGTTGCATAAATGAGAGAGGACATTTTCTTTTTGAAGTATATGTGACCCGTAGCATATTTTGTGTATAGATCTTAGCATTCTTGTCACTTGATTCATTTCATCGCTTCCATCATCCACGAAGGTTTTTATATTTTCGCGTTGGTTGTTCTGCTGCCTGAAGATCGTGGTTTCCTTGACGAATGGCATTGAATAGCGTTGAGTGCTAGTCGAATGGGTTCTCCCTGGAATCCTGAGATAGTAGCAGCCGTGTTAGAGTGTGTCCAGGTCCTCACCAAAGCACTCACCAGCTTTTTACATTGGATCAAGCTTCCCAAACAGGTGTGGTATTAATTTTCTACAAGGAGGGAGGCCTGGTTAATTCAGAGCAAGATCGAGCCAGAGTCTTGTGCTTACTATTGAATGGCATCTCTACTAGTGCGCTAATATCCGGATTATCACGATCAATGCCCAGCAAACACTCTTGCTCCGATGTGCCGGATAGGTGAAGAACATGGTGGGAAAGAATCGTTAGCGAACGGTTCTCACAGGATTTCAAGAACACAAAAGAAGGACCAGCGAATCAATAGGCGTCCTTCTTTACAAAGAGGTTTAATGAGAGAACACAATTTCCAAAGTGCTCAAGGATGTCACCATTTAGGTTAAGCGGTTCAAACAGCCTTAGTTTCGATGATGAATATTTTTAAAACACTTCAATTCAAGCAATATCTACTGAATAAAGAAACGTACCAAGGACGATTGTCGCCGTTAGTGTTCCTACGACAATCACTACGATTATGGCCATGTAATACCAGCCTAATAAAAATATTTAATTACCAATCGTACAGTAATAAGAAATAAAGGATCAAAAGGATAAAGCTCTCGGCGTTGATCAATCCCTGAGGGATGCGCCGTGCATTCGACTTCATTAAGTATCGTTGGAGGTGATTGAATGCATATCTGGCCTTTACAATGACTCGCGGTGGCCTGCCGATGTATCGAGCCAGTGCTGCTATCCTCCCAGACAAATCTGGTACCAATTTGCCGAGCCCAGAGAGATGGAAGGCTTGGTGGGCCATAGGCGCAGAAATCGATTCCACGTACGTGTCGCAGTGGCGCCTCCAACCACTGCGCCACACGCGCCCGTCGTAATAAGAAATAGGAGAAATAATGTAATTTGATTCTGGCATTGGGATGCTGGATAAAGGTGGTAACATGTGAGGCCGACCAAAGCTGATCTTGGTCAATCCTACTGTACGTTACGCATGATTAACCGTTTTTCAGACATAATCCGTGATGATGGTTGTAGTGCAGCGGTCAGAGCAGCCTTGCGAAACACATGGCCTGTAGTTTGATTGGCATCAAGGTTAAAACGAGCTCTCCATTCCTATTGGGTCTGGTTATTAGCACCAGACTTGTTAAGCACTGTACTGATACTTAGTTAGACACCCGCAAAATTGTTGCACAGTTCAAATGTGCATTCTTTCACCTCTACGATGCTCACTGGTGTCGGTTAAATGATGAGTACCTAAAGTATTGTTTAACGACGAACCTTTTATGCTTTATCCCTTTCCGATCCAAAAGTGAGGACAGTTTACTTAGCCCAGGCTGGGTTTCCAACCAACAATTGCATTTGTAAATATGTTATCTCATTCGAAACATCACTGAGAAATGCGTCACACAAGGACAGCTCGATGTATATATTATTCAAATAAATAATACCTTGTGGATCAAAAAGAGCTTTACCATATTGCGACCAGGTTTCTTTCAAATCGATGGAGCTTCAACGGCTAGATAGGTCACCTTTAGTTGCACCTCCTAGGATGGTGAACCAATCCCCCCGTTACAGATGACTTACTGAATGAGAGTGTTAGCGTCAACAAAGCTTTAATTCTGTCGAGGAAATAGAACACTAGAACACTATAAACTTAAGGAATAGCTAATTCTACGATTAGAAATGGGCCACCTAACGCAAGTGGCACACTTGCGTTAGGTGGCCAAAAAAGCAAAGCCAACGTGAATCTTCTGATAGCGTTTTAAAGTGTGTATCATAAAATGACGAACACTATTCCAAAATCACTTTTGGCCACCAAATTTAGCGCCACCGAAAGTGAGAGCAAAAGAAAATTAAAGATTAGTACCGTCTGCTACACGTAACCCTCATAAGTATAAAGACGATGAGAGCACGAGGAATTCCACTGTGAGCTATCCCCTAGGTAAGCACCATGCATTCAACTTTGTTAAATAAGGTATAGTTGAAGAAATGTATTCTTGGCCCATACAGTGGCTAAGAGGAATTATGGTGCATCAAGTCAGTGTTTTTATTCTCTGAGACCATACTAGCAACGAATAACCAAACTCGATGGGTGCAGAACTTGTGCAGCCCTAGCATTAAAAATACGATTTTTGCACGTGGTCTACTGATACTACATGTGGTCTACACAGACCTCTGCGGCAAAATGAATAAAAATATATCTCAGAGCTAATTTCAGTAGTTTGATTTTATTTATTTATTTTATAACACCCACTTTCACGTCGACCGTGCGGGTCCACACACTTCTCATATTGTATTCGTTTCCTGGCATCCATCATCCACTAAGGTCTTTCAAGTTTTTACGTGTGGCTTCGACTACTGCCTGAGGGTGTTCAACTCATCTTGGATGTCGTAGAATGCTGGTCAAGCATTTCTCCCTGGAGTCCTGAGATATTAAGGCTAGAGCGTTCCCAATTGGATATCAGGAAGCGATTTTTTTTCCCCAGAGAAGTCCTGTACAAGTTTCCCGATCCCAGAGGGATGAAAGGTTTCGTCGGTCCGGAGTGGAATCGAACTAGCACGATGCTCGTGATAACGGACATCACCACCACTGTGCTATCTTTTCCCATGTGGTTTAATAATATGATCTGGGCAAATTTCTGCGGAAAATTGATGTTCGAAGCAATTAAAGTGCTGCATCCGCGAAACAACGATCGTGTGTATTCAGGGTTCTTCTCACTGCTACATTACGGTGTTTAGAGCGAGTGACTCAGTCAAATGCGAGCGATTTTCCATCGGATTGTGGATCTTCCGGATTTCTAATAATAAAAAATAGTTTTTCAATAACCAAAGGATTTACGAGACGTGAATATAACCTGTTTGTAGAAGATACTTTGCTATATCGTTCTATTGGTATGGGTGATATACATGCTACTATGTACTAGTTACTGTGGTAAATTATGCAAATACATTACTGTTTCAGCACTTGGAAATATTCTGCACTCTGTGTTGAGTCTATTTCGGGGTCTTTGTTTATCACGAAAGCAGTGACTTAAGTGCAGTAACAGTTAAATTCAACAGCAAAATGAAAGGATAAAAGACAAATCCCTCGGCGTTGATCAATCCCTGAAGGATGCGCCATGCATTCGACTTCATTAAGCATCGTTGGAGGTGATTGAATCTATATCTGGCCTTTACAATGACTCGCGGTGGCCTATCGATGTATCCAGCCAGTGCTCCTTTCCTCCTAGACAAGTTTGGTACCAATTTGCCGACCCCGGACGGATGAAGGGCTTGGTGGGCCAGGGGATCTGTGTTTACGTTTTACGGGGTACTCATGTGGTATCCACTACACCAACCGAAGCCCTTGGTTTGCCATTCGCTTTGCCAGTTCTGAGCAGCAAATAAAATTTAAAACGTCGTGATTTCGATCAAAGCTTCAACTTAAGTGGGTCCAGTGCCTAGTTGTGCTCTCCAGATTATTCCCGTTGAAGGTGATTGCTAAAAGCATCGCTAGGCTAAAAAAAACTGGCTGAGAGAAAGGAAAGCAAGCTCCCCGAATGATGTGATGGATAGTAGGTGGGCTCCACGGAAAGGGTAATCGTGGGTTCGAAGTGGAGCTGACAGCTAATTGTTGGTCAAATTACTGGCCAATGAACTTGGCCCGAAGAAAGAGTTTTTTCTAAATTACTAACTGTAAAGAAATGCTTTTTTTATTTGCTTTCGATTAGCTATCGCATGAATATACATAGTGCGGTAAAAAAAGTTCTGGAACCCACTGAACTGAAAATGGACACCACGGTGTCCACATCATCCTTTGAGCCAAGAGTGCAAAGACACCAATGTCTACACCGGGTGTCAGGGTTAAACAACCTTGTAAGAACTGGTGGTTCTTGATAAAATAAAAACAAGTCCTAACAAATTAGAGGGGTCGTTTGGGAAAAATATACTAATAATACCACATACTCATTAATGGGACGTACGTGGATGTCGATGGCATCTGATTGCATACCATGAGCATCATAATCGACATCGTGAGTAGTGTGTTGATACCCAGATATCTTAACAGCATTTATTGATTACATTCACAATTCTAAAAGTACATGCTAGCTATTATTTCTGCTATACAACCATTTTCTGTTAAATCGTTCCTCTTGAAATCCCGAGAGCATGAATTTCCATAAGTGAGAGATCGTTGAACCTTTGGTAGAGTATGTATCTTATAAAATTTCAGAAAACTCACAACTTCTCGTCCCTTTCGCTTGATGTTGACGTTGGAGTGAAAAAACCAGTGATGGCCACTATTGTGATTATTGACGTGGGAATAACCTGAAATAGAGAATCTTTGCATGAGTAAGAACTGTGAAACATAACTACAACGATACTGAGATATTTGCAAAACTCTAGACCGCAGGTGTCTGCGGTGGGGAACGAACGCGCTATTGTCCTTTCCGTGGAGTAGCGCGTTCACCACCACATCATGCACGTCCTTCGTTTCGCCTGTCTCTCAGCTAGTTCTATCGATCTCTGCCATCAGCAATCACCCGTCAGCGGGATTGGTCTGGGGAGCGCAAATCGGCAATGAACCCAGTTAAGCTGAGACTTTTAGTTATAATCACAATTAAAAATAGTAGGCGGTAAATAAAACGGTTAAGAGAGTAAGAACTGTTTTCGCCCTTTGACAATCCGTGAATAGCCTCTTCAGTTGAATGTTAATAAAACTTTAAAGCTTCGGCGATGCACCGTAACATAGAGTGCACTATAAACAGTCGGACATTTCAAAGATATCGTATCAACATGATGAAGTTTCTAGAAGACCAAAAATATATTTTACTCATTTACTTGACGAGAACCACGGATCTCCCTCATATGAGGGATCTCGAGCCGGTTAGTCGGGAGGCTACGTGGCGCGTCCCCAGGTGGCGGATAGGGGGTTAATCGCGGACCAAAAGCGACCTTTGCTTCCATGAGACGCAGGTGGATCCAGGGGATGGACTCCCTGTTTCTGCTGCGCCGATTTGGCACATACTTTCTGTATTTGCTAGGCGTATTCATGCATGCGTGGAGAGTACCATAACGGAATTGACCACCGTCTCCTACGTGCAAGATTTTATTTCTCGCGGAAAGGAGAAAAAGTAGATAAATTCAAAAACCGAAGTCCCAGAACCACCACAAACTGGGACTTATTCAATTCATCAGTCGGCTGTTGGGAAATGCCGTTGTCGACAACATCGACGAGGAATACGATTGGCTCATACAACATCTTCACGTTAACGCCATGAAAGCTGAGAGTTCGAAGGTCACCAAGCGACGTCTATCTCCAGAAACTCTCGAGCTAATACGCCAGCATGGACTCGCACGAGCTGCAGGCAACCGCGAACTAACGTCCGAACATGGGAAACAATGCAGACGGGCGATAAAAGAAGATCTTAAAGAGAGAAGAGCAGCAGTAATGGTCGAAGCTGCAGAGGCT
>MQTX01000072.1:320303-439246 GCA_009735665.1 Angiostrongylus cantonensis
GACATGCCATTTCGTCGGTGAAAAATCGAACAGCACCAGGTCCGGACAGGATAAGATCAGAACATCGGAGGAATCTTCTGCCAGTCCTCGTAAACACACTGGCTTGGCTCTTCACACGTTACCTGTCTGAATGCAAGGTCGCTACGCAGTGGAAGACCCGCAAGACCGCGTTGTTGCTCAAGAAGGGCGACCTACACGATATAGGCAACTATCGCCCAATCTGCTTGCTGTCTGTCGTCTACAAACTTTTCACTCGAGTCATCCTGAACAGGATTGATAGAACACTGGACGGCGGACAGCCGTGCGTGCAAGCAGTGTTTCGAAAAGGATTTAGCACGATGGACCACATTCACACGTTAACAAGGCTCATTGAAGTATCGCGAGAGTACAAAAGACCGCTCTGTCTCACTTTCATCGACTTAGAGAAGGCATTTGATTCAATTGAGATAGAAGCAGTCATGGAAGCCCTTGGTAGTCAAGGAGTCCCTACTCAATACATAAAGTCGATCCTGTCCCTTCTGCACGATGTGCGCGATGATATATGTCCGGAAGAAAAACAAGTAGTTATCAACGGACATTATCATTATACGTATTCTTTGTTTGATGAGCTTACACGAGGTTGATAATAACATTTATTATCGGCTAACGTTTCGACGTCTTCGTCTTCATCAGAGCCGATGATCCGAGTCGATGGTCCACGCTTCTTGTTCGTCTCGATGCGGCGGCTTCGCCTTCGTGTCGAGTCAGGTCTTCTTCAGCGTTCCATCTCCTCGAATGAGGCACACTCCTTCAGTGATGCCCTTTTATACACGATGCTGATGGTGAACATAATGATAATGTCCGTTGATAACTACTTGTTTTTCTTCCGGACATGTATCATTGCGCACATCGTGCAGAAGTCGGAAGAAGAGTTAGGCAAGGCGATACAATCTCTCCAAAATTATTTACAGCCACCATCCAGAACGTCATGCGAACATTGGAATGGGATAATATGGGAGTGAAAATCGACGGTCGGCAGATACATCACCTTCGCTTTGCTGATGATATCGTTCTTATAACACCAGCCATTAGCCAAGCGGAACGTATGTTTGCGGACTTTGATAAAGCTTGTGGAAAGATTGGACTTCGATTAAATCTCAGAAAAAAGATGTTCATGAAGAACGGATTGGTTTCGTTTGCCCCATTCACGTTCAACGGAACGAATATCTCCGAATGCTCCAGTTATGTCTATCTAGGTCGGGAAATCAATATGATGAACGACTTAGCTCCAGAGCTGAGCAGAAGGAAACGAGCGGCTTAGGGAGCTTTCAAGAGCGTCGAGGATGTAGTGAAGAGAACAAAGAACACCCGACTCCGTGTCCACCTTTTCGACTCAACGGTCCTTCCTGCCTAACGTATACGTCAGAAACCTGGTCGCTACGTAAGCAGGATGAAAGATCACTCAGCGTTATCGAACGCGCAGTCGAAAGGACGATGCTAGGAGTATCCCGTTTCACACAAGTAAGGGATGGGATCCGAAGCTCGGATCTACATCAACGATCGAAAATCAAAGATGCCCTTCTATACGCCAAACAGTTGAAGATAAGGTGGGCCGGACACGTAATGCGTATGAATGATAGCCGATGGACAAGGGCTGTTAGTGACTGGATTCCTCGGGATGTGAAACGTACTGCAGGAAGACCGCCGACCCAATGGTCAGAGTTCTTCACGAAAAGCCTAGAAGAAAGATATGATGCTCGACGAGTCTCTAAAGCTGGAGGATGGAGGATTTAAGATGGAGGATTTACTGGCGCCCGCTCGAGGCACTCGACGATCAACGGGACTACAGGTGATACAGGTGATACTTGACGAGAAACAACATGGAACCGTTGATTGCGAAAATCCCATCTTTGAGTTCGTTCTCTTTTGCAAGATGGTTCTCTTAAGGGTGCTCACAGGGCTCGCAGGGTGTTTTTTCTCAAAGATGGACCAAACACATTACTTGAAAATATTAAGATCTGGCAAGAAACACGAAAAGGGTTTATTGTGCGGAAGTTATCCAACTGAACTACATACTGTCATCCAGCTCCAACTATACATGACTGGACGGCCCATCTTCATGGTAGTGCAGGCACCAGCAGATTTCCACGGTAAGGTGTTAATAGAAAAGCTGTATTTCCATGGTGCAGTTACGATATCAAAGAGAGGGTTGATGGAATTGCACTTCTTTCGACTCTATGAAACTCTTTTTCATAATCCACAAAAGTCTGAACTAAGCGTAGATATACCCAACAAAGCAAAACCTCCGTCGAAACCCTTCTTGCTAAACTGGTTGTGCTTCATCCAATATCATAGACATGAGTGATGGGATAACCTTCGTGAAAAGCTTGTAGAGTACATTTAAGAAGCATACGGGAAAACGGTTGCGAAGGTCCCTTCGGTCACATTTCTTGGGCATGGTGATTGCTCACGACGTCGCCCACTAGTGTGCGGTTTTTTTCCTTTTAAAGGAAGGATTTCATATGGTCTGCGGAAACTATATGTAAGTGGTGGATGTCAGCTCACGGTAGTGATATTACCGGATTCTAGAGCCTAGTGCTTTTTATTGCCACTCCATCCTCAAAGGAAAGAATTCCGAGTGGTTTTTCTGCAAAGGGGATTTTAGGATCCAATATAACATGGACAGAATTTTTGGCAATCCCATCTTCGCTCATCAGGGCTAACAGCGGAACATTACAATCGCATAAGTCCTGGTAGTATTTCTTCACACTGGTTCTCTTGCAAGCTGCTTCCAATAAATTCTTCGCTCTGTAGCGTGATGTAAGTTCTTATGCAAAGATCTTTTACAATTGGCATTTGGAAAGAGGGACTGCTCAGTGAGGAAAAACTCTTCGATGAAGAGCGCTCATGGAATGCGCGCCTTTGCAATTCACACGTTATTTTCCAATTTGGTTCTTTCATTCTACTGATGAAGGAATGAACCTTCTAGAGGTTCCGAATGGAGAAATTCAAGATACCGTCATTTTCAGTATCTGCTAAGTAAAATTTCGGATTTCCCATAATCATTAGCACAGCTTACCAATAAACGCCCTCAGTTTAGGACAATGGCATCTGTTGGCCGCAATTTCCACTAAACAATCAGTGCAAACCTGGCAGCATATGCTAGGATAACTTTGAATTCGTCAAGATATTAAGAACTTTTAATAGATTCATGGGATGTATAAGGATAAAGGATAAAGCTCTCGGCGTTGATCAATCCCTGAGGGATGTGGCATGCATTCGACTTCATTAAGTATCGTTGGAGGTGATTGAATGCATATCTGGCCTTTACAATGACTCGCGGTGGCCTGTCGATGTATCGAGCCAGTGCTGCTATCCTCCCAGACAAGTCTGATACCAATTTGCCGACCCCGGAGGGATGGAAGGCTTGGTGGGCAATGGGCGCTTTCCACGTGCGCGTCGCAGTGGCGCCTCCAACCACTGCGCCACACGCTCCACGGCTAAGCAATTTAAAGCATTATAATTGAAAATTTCGTTTTAGTATTACTATAGCTGAAAAAACTTATGATTGTAAAGTAAGAAAAAACGTACTAGATTTACGACATAGTAGAGTGGCTTTCTACGAATCACTAGATGCGCATAGAGTATCACCCATGGATTTACGCAACACTTGAACATTTGCTGGAAGGACAATGATACGATGGTACAGAATTCCAAGAGAAAAGACTAAAATCCTTCCGTCTGATTGGCTCACGTTTTTGAGATCTTCACAAACAAAAAAACCTTGAATTCTTAACCCAACGAAGCTTCTTTTTCTACAACATAGCATTCCACACCTCGGCGTATTTCTGTCATAGCTATCTTAGTAAGCACAAATTAAATAGGCATAAAATAAAAAGTGGATAAAGCTCTCGGCGTTGGTCAATCCCTGAGGGATGAGCAATGCATTCGACTTCATTAAGCATCGTTGGAGGTGATTGAATGCATATCTGGCCTTTACAATGACTCGCGGCGGCCTGGTTATGTATCGAGCCAGTGCTGCTATCCTCCCAGACAAGTCTGGTAGCAATCTGCCGACTCCGCAGGGATGGAAGGCTTGTGGGCCATGGGCGCGGGGATCGATTCCACGTGTGTTTCGCAGTGGCGCCTCCAGCCTCTGTGCCACACGCGTCTTTATTAAGTAAACATAAAACCGTAGGAAATGAAGATAGGATTGCTTCCTTGTCCCAGAGTCAAAGACCAATTATCCATCCGTCTGGGGTCGCCAAATTGATACGTTTTCATGAAGAATTAGAACACTAACTCTACACATTGATATATTCTAACACTGAATTTGCAGTCAAATCGCCTCTACGATGCTATGAGTGGAGTCAAATGCATGAGGCATCTCTCTAGAACCGATCAACGCCAATGGCTTTATCATTTTTCATAATTGGAGAAAATGTACAGCAGCATTTTAAAAAGCATACAGAACGAAATTGTTCCCTTTCTTACCTCATCGAGAAGTATAACGGATCTCTCAGTCACATAAATACACACCTCAACCCTCTCGAATTCAAATTCCAGGACATCCCATTCATCATTTCGAGCCATGTTCTTTAAATTGACTGTCGGATGTGTGGCCCAGTAGTCAATTGTGGCCTTGTCGTGTGTCCAGCTGGAGATGACAAACGTGCAGTTTTGCGAATCATACGGAAACCATTGCACCTGGAAATGATCAGCTGCTTCTGCGGTAAAGCTCTTCTTTTTCGTTTTTACCTCCAAAACTAGCAAACCAAAAACATATTCAATAGGACTACTAGAACCCCTTCCGTCCTAGAAATTCCTCATACTTTTTGATTGAAATTCAGATTACAAAGGCTTAAGAAACCATGGCACAGCCATATAAGATTGAAGAATTCGAGACTTCGAGCCTCTTTTTGAACTTCTTAAAAAATGGTTGACATAAAAATTTAATATACGAATCTTCCCGTTACTATCACTCACATTCATTGCACATGAGAGTTTATAGATAGCCGGAAACATAAGCTGAACTCTGGCGCCTCGACTGTCGTTCGCCCAAAACCCCGTCTCCAGAATTGCGTTCATCATCGACTCCGTCTTCTTCCGTGCAAGCGTCTCGCTAAAATTGCCAGTGCTCAAGAAGTTCACTAGTTCATTTCACTAACTGTAAGTTCAGGATTAACCAAAACTTCATCATAGATGCATAAGGTGATAACGTAAGAACACTAACGTCTCACAAATTCTAAATAATTACCGTTTTAGTAATAGGGGACCGGATCACATGTTCCTCACATAATAATACATGAATAGAAATTAACTTTTTTCCACAGATGGCTGTCCTTCTCCTTGTCTGAGTTCGACTTTTTGCTTAGGCTTCCAGTGGTCGGTCGACTAATTAAGGAATTCACAGCAATAACAAATATCACCACTAACGTGGAAGAATTGAAATCGCAAAACTGCGCAAACCCTCTCCAATTCACAACAGCCGGTAGATGCATGTGATGAAAACGTAGAAATGTCGAATTACTGCTATCTAGGGATTCTCAAGGAAACCAAACTCGACCATCGCTTAAGGCTCAATGACCACAGAAGACGATGAGAGAAGTTATTTGGTTTAAAAAGATTCAAGATTTTACCGTATTAATTGGGTCAATGTGTTGCAGTCATCACTTTAAGCAAAGACCCTCTCGCCCATAAGTTTGACATTTGAGTATCGGTGCGATGGAAATCTGATACAGAATAACTTCGAGCTTCATCCATAACAGAAAAATAGAAAAAAACTCGTGTGAGGTTTTTATAAGTAATCTACATCATACTGTAAACAAGACACGAACGTTCTTCACAGTCTTGTCAGTTATGGTCGTCTTCCTGTAGATGCTTAAGAAATGAAACAAATGTTAATCATATGTCATTTGTCAGCGTTTCTGGTCGTGTAGGCGCCTGTGGCACCATGGAGTTTGCTGCTACCGGAGGTGCCCCGCGACACACACCTGGGATCGATCCCGTGCGTGGCTCACCAAGCCTTCCTTCCTTGCGCGGTCGACAAATTGGTACCAGACTTGTCTGAGAGGACAGTAACACTGGATCGATACATCGGTAGGCCACCGCGAGTCATTGTAAAGGCCAGATATGAATTCAATCACCTCCAACGACACTTAATGAAGTCGAATGCTGCATGGAGCATCCCTCAGGGATTGATCAACGCCGAGACCTTTATCTTTACGTTAGGAGTCGCATTTCTCTGACGAAAGACATTTCATTCTGTAGTTATTTGTAACGGTCTATCGAGCACAGAACGCCAGAGCCATATTCGTAATTGAAGTAATCTAATCTCTCGAATAGTTCCACTCATTGGTTTTCATCTGCAGTAGGTACGATTTTTCACAACTTACAACAAATCATCTATGAGGAAAGTGGTTGAAGTGTTGATCTCGTGCTACATTTCAGGAGGAGGTTTCTGAGAAGACTTGTCTAAATCTACACGAACTCAGCTGTTTTCTCTTTTTGATCATTCATACCCGCTGAAAATTCATTCAGCAGCCTTTTCTCGGTTTTCCTAACAAAAATAACGAGTTACAACCACAACGTTGCTGAGATATTTGCGAAACTCTGGACCGCAGGTGTCTATGGTGGGAAACGATTGCTTAGTAAACTGCCGTGGAAATTGTAGTAGACAGAAAATAAAAGGTAAACAAAAATAGCGAGTGTTACATTGTAAATATGAAGGAAAAAAAGTAACCTATTATAGAGGTATGTGTCCGGGGTCCATATTTGATCGTAGGGAACTATGGTCTTGTTTAGCATGCCGTATTCGCGCGGATCCCAGTCGAGGAACTCATCAAACCATTTCTGAATACTTTAAGACATTGTCCATTACGTAATGACCATTCAGAAACCAATGAAAACAAAACCGTGAAAAGTAAAACCCATCGGTGAACATCAAGCAAATTTTTGCCTGTTCTTCAATTAAACGACTAATTAGTTGACAACGACAACTAAAATTTCGGCCATCTAGATAAAAGTAGCACTACTTCCACACTTGCTAACACGCTTGTTTCATTACCGGCTACGGTACGCATTGATCTCAACGCGCATAGTACATTGTATCCACCAAAAAATGATGCCAAGCGTTTCTTTATTGCCAACAGTCTATGATGTAGTCAGTTGGAAAGAATGTTAAGAAACTGCTGGTGGATTCATGCATTTGTATTTGTGTAGTACAGTGATCTTATTACCCTCCTATGCAGCAACAATCTCTAGCTGCAGTTACTAATCAGGCGAAGAAGCTTGTCGAAAAACAATTTTCTACTAATTACACATTGTAGGATGTAGTATTTATCATCTATCTGACATCCGGAATAACATCTGTGATGTGGAAGTCATCAGATTAATACAAAAAGCGCAACAAAGAAATCTCTGCGCGTAAAAATAAATCACCGAGAAGATTGTGCATTAAAATCAATGCAAAATGTCCAATCATCACCAACGAAGCATAAAAAACAGCCCATGTGGTTGTGAATGTGATAGACATAAAATACGACATAGATGTAAGGGCCATATTTTTGGCCAAGTTAGAAGTTTTTTTTCAACTAGTGAAACAACTTCTGGACCTGATAGGAAAATGAGGCTACAGTAATCCGTCGACATAATTTTTGAGGAATTTATTGATACTATGGAAATACAAACATTAAATAAAAGATAGTCGTAGAAAATATGGCAATATATTTCTTAGAAAATCAGCAGAGTAAAGGGAAAAACTGATTTAGTAGATTCAACAAAGAATTCCAGAGCGAAAGCATTCATTTCCTTGAAACTGAAGTCATTGACCAACATTTTCTTGTAGTGACAGGTTATCAGGATAAAACCGTTAAGTTTTTGCTTTATTTTGGTCCTTTCGGCTTTTGATGGAAATCATATTTTATGATGTAAATTAAGAGAGTTCGAATTTCGCGCTTAACTGAATGCCCACCTGAACCATCCACACATTCACGATTATACTTTGGGAGCGTTCATCCTGAAATCGCAAAAACAAAGCGATGGAGAGAAAGTGAATTTGAGAAAAAAGAAAGTAGGAATTCAATTGGTATGATGTATAATCGATTAAGAGGAACGTTCCATTACAGCCGCTATCCATTTTCAACTAATTAACGTTAAAAAGAATTCACTTACAACTTCGAGAATCTGGTAAAGACTCATACTGACGTTGATGCGTGTCGGTTTCAGGTGATCGATCTGAAGCATAAAACTCTCAAAATCCAAGGAAAATAGGACACAAAAGACCCGACTTTCTATAGACCTCTGACTAGATAGTTGATATATTTTTTTACATAACCTTATAGGCTGATCTTCTTTAGCTGATGCAAGGTTGGTATAGGTCTTTGTTGTCGTTGTCGTTGGTGTTGGTGTTGTTGGTCGATGGTTGACGTTTCGACGATTTCTCCTTCCTCAGAGCCCTGATGTTACAAGTGGGACTCCACTCCAGTAAGCTAGTACTAGTAAACTCGTCGTCATGTCGAGTTCACAACCCAGAGACGTAAAGTTGATTTAGTTGGCGCTCATTTAGTTTCAGTTCCATCTTAACCTTATCCAATTCTGATTTCCTTTTGATATGTTCTCGATAAGAAAAAATTTTATCAACAAAATAACGCCTGTCGAACCAGTCCCCACACATCAGGGTGAAATGGAGAAACTCTATTTGTTGGGCTGTCATACAGCTGATAAAGAATTTTTTTGATGACCAAAACTGCACTGGCTTCCATGCTTGCTTTTATCTCCACTCAAAAGCTTCTCACATGTTGATAAGTGTGAAGTAAAGCGCTATCTTGTTTGGTCACGGAGCCCTCAGAGTATTTCGAAGGATGAAATTATATTCGAGAAGAACGGAACAGAATATCCGAAATTACTTCAATTGAGGTCCAACTGAGCTGCTATAAAGTGGAGCGGAGCGTGAAGATCGTCAGTTAATTCTAAAAGCTGACTAATAGCATATATATTTTTGTACACTCAGACACTAAACTCCAGGTAGAAATATTTTTTGATCAGAATAGTTTTGAACAAAGGAATGACCAACGTCCACAATGTTCGATTATTCAAAATCCAGTTAGCATTTAAATGATTTTAGAGGCGGTATGACTGCAATCGAGGCATTCTCTTAGCTCCGTTCTATTAGTCAAAATATGGCCATGTGGACATTTTCCAAGGAACGTCGGACGTTTGTGTAGAAAACTGCTCCAAGTTGATTACTAGTTGAAAATTGTTTAAAATTAGCTTACTCGAGGATGCACGTTCTTCTCATAGTATTCGGAATCCAAAAGATCGTCAACTAATCGTCGTTGATCGTTCAGAAACGCGCCAGAGTCAAGTTTCTTAATGAACACCTGTCGCTCTTCCATTAGTTGCGCAAGGAAGGTTCGATTAAAAAACGTCGTGTTGCCATTTTCTGAATAAGGTGGTATGCCTAAATATGCTATAAACCATTAGATAAGGATATCATTGAAAACCTTCACTAATTAAGAATACAAAATACTGAAGGCTGTGTTCTTTGACGTCGAACTGCAGTGTATAACAAGGATTCCTTCTCCAACAAGTTCACCTATGCTGAGGAAAAGTTTTAAATTCCATTTACGTACAAGTAAGACTAAATCTATAACAGCGATCGTAGCTTTCCCAGGTGAAATATTGCGGTGAGGAGAAAGACATTCCCGCGATCCAGGATATTCCTTCGATGACATTTTTCCAACAATGTCACTTTTCAACAATCTTTTTTACGCAAGAACATAGCCATAATTAGTTCGCTGGCATCGGCCGTGGTATAGCTTTACCCTCTACCGAGCTTCCAGTTGGAAGACCAAACTCACTTACAGCTTGGTTGACCATTTTTAGGCAGGAATCTATCGCTGCATAATACAGTATAACACTATACCCAAAAATACTTTCAATCATGATGAATCTGTTAGGTTTACCGTATTGTCGAACAAATAGATATGTTCTAAGAGGTCCATACTGGCTTAATGATGAAGCAATACGTTATTTTCTGATTTAGTAAAAGAAGAAACCAAAACCAAAAATATGAACAAACGTTACATTCCTTTTCCTTCACACTACGAGAAAAGCGTACGTCTTATATAAGGCCTTGATGCCTTTAACAGTGTATGCACGGTTAGTTCTTAGCGTAAAAATTGGAAAACGAAAGCACCTAGACTTCTTCGAAGGTTCACACGATACTCATCCTCAAGATCGTTGCTAAGCTCGGAGGTGTGACGACGATTCGACTGAAACCAATGGTCGTAGTCATCAGTTGACGACGACATGCTGAACATCAACACCGTTCGGCTCTAATAGTTGTTTATTCCAAGTATGCGACTCATCTATGTGCCTATCCAACTCACCTGATCTGTTTTCCAAATTTTTCGAAACATTCCGTGCTAGTCAATAATAATAGAAATATTATCAGCATTACATAGAAAATACCTGAATGCGATTGAAAATAGCGCTTTAGATGAACTTGTTTGAATGAGACAGGAGAAATGGTAGTATTCAAACTACTGCTAGAGCGGTGGTATTAGAACAAGCCGAAAAGGTATTCTAGTCGAAAACTTCTACTGACTAGCAGAAAGGTAGTGGGCAGTAGATAAGAGAGAATCCACCTGATGAAATAAGTGTGGAATTGGGAAAAGTATAAGAAAATAGGCGATAAACGAAGGAGACAAAGGGAATGGGAAAAAAATGAAGTGAAATAAACATAAAAGGTAATATGAAAGAAAACGCAAAGCGTTGAACGATTTCGAAGAAGAAGAAAACCATGTGCAAATTGTGATTTTGTAGATTTCTTCAGTTGGCGTCAGCCTTCAAATTCCATCTAAGGAGTTTTGTCAGAAGAGCGGAAAAAATTGATTGGGTTGAGCGAGAATGTCATGGGAATAACTCAGTAGGAGGAGGAGAGGCCTTTGGGAGCTCTGCATGGTCTCCATCTCGTTCAAGAGGCCAATATAGCCTGAAGGAAATTACTTTCGAAAAAAAGGTTGCTGCTGTCAGTAACTTTCATGAAATACGCAAAGTACAAAAAGAGCCTATGTTTCCTCCTTTCTGCAACTGAAATATGACGTACAAATTTCTGAACCTTCAGCGAATGCCATTGACCGCAGAGCACGACATTAGATAATATTAGCTCCAACTAGTTGTTTCCAAAGTTTAAGCTATTTAGTGCTTAAAAAGGGTGACGGGCTTAATGAGATGGCCTAACTGCATCATAAAACAGCGCAATCCCATCGAGAAAATTGGGAAAGTACCAGGAAAAAAATTCATTCGTCTTTGTCACGCGTCAAGATGGCTTAATGGCCTCCGTTTGCTTGAGGGACACGAATAGCCCCACATTTTTGACTCGACGCTTTGCATTTTCACTATTCCTGATAAGACGGTAATCGAGAGTAACAAGCGACCCATTTTATCGCCTTTCAGATCGGAATCGCGAACTTTTACCTTGGTGATTCGTCATGGAAAGGAAGCCCAGTGGAAATCGCACTTGAACACCTTGGAACACCTCCTCACCTGCCATGGTGAAGCTAGGAATCATTGAGCTGCATCATAAAGCGCTTATAAATCCACACCTTTTGTCTTATTTTACGATCATCGCTTAACGTTTACAAGTATTGTAAAAAGGTTTTGCATGATCCAAAAGCTATCTGTACTATAAAAAGCTGAACTTGTACAGAAGATGCAGCTTACCAAACATCTTGTCCATCCAGATTCGAGGCCTTTTGGTATTTCCTTAAATGTACTCTTCAAAGCAGTTAATCAGTGAAAAAACCAAAAGAATATTAGGTGACGGCATATTCCTCATCACGTTCGTCATTAGAATGTCCACAAGATGGACAACATTGCCTTCTCTATTGTGCTGAAGGGCGCGTGTGGCGTAGTGGCTGGAGGTGCTGCTGCGACACGCACGTGGAGTCGATTCCGGCGCCCATGGTCCACCAAGCCTTCCATTCCTCCGGGGTCGGCAAATTGGTACCAGACTTGTCTGGGAGGATAGCAGCACTGGCTCGATACATCAGCAGGCCACCGCGAGTCATTGTAAAGGCCAAATTCAATCTCCTCCAACGATACTTAATGAAGTCGAATGCATGGCGCATCCCTCAGGGATTGATCAACGCCGAGAACTTTATCCTTTTATCCTTTACTGTACTGATAAATATATCACTTAAGAAAAATTGTGAGCATATCAAAAGGTTCAATGTTTAGTTAGAGGTGCCCTGCAACACAAATGCGTTCGATTGCGCGCCTCAGGTTCATTAAGCCTTCCATCCCTCAGGGGTCGACAAATAGGTGCCAAACTTGTCTAGGAGGAGAGCAGCGTTCACTCGATACATCGGTAGGAGCCACCGCGAGTCATTGTAAAGGTCAGATAAGCATTCAGTCAACTCTAGCGATGCTTAATGAAGCCGAATGCACTGCTCATTTCATAGGGATTGATGAACACCGAGAGATTTATCTTTATCCTCTATCTGAATGTTCTTGAAGATGGCGGCAAGTGAACTGAAGTTTGAGGTGTTAGCGAAAATGTCGGTTATTTTCGTCCAGTATGATAAAAAGGTGGGAGCGAAAGGACTTAGAGGAAAAGTTTACACGAAAACCAGATAAATGGCATACCACGAAAGACTAGAAGAAGCAGAAAAACAGGAAGAAAAAGAAGTTAAATTTCTCGTCTTTTATTATTTATTTCATTGAGTTGGCGCGTTAAATGATAGAAGAAAAAAAGAAGGAAAAAAAGCAAAACTATTTTGTAAAAGTCAAAAACACGCAAATTCTGCAGTACTTGGACCACTTGAATCATTAGTCATTATTTTTTTCCTCTTTTCTTCTACAAAAAGGGAAATAACTCAAACTCTAGGGTTAAATTCTATTGTTACAGAGCAATTATTGAGGTAGAATCGATCAAAAAGATAAAGAGTAAACAGCCGACTTTGAGGAACCCCTTATCGACGTGGCAAGCAGATGTCCTTATTAGCATAATGGAGATGGTTGAATGTATATTTGGCGTACAGCAAAACTTATGGCGGTCTATCAATGTATCAAGACAGTGGTGCTATCCTCCTAAACAAATCTGGTGCCAATTTACTGATCCCGGAAAAGTAGAAGGTTGGGTGAGCTCGCGGACAGCATTGTACCTGTGTATTGCAAAGCACCTCTAACCACTGCACTACACGCACCTGGTATAGAGTTCGTAGCTGATTTTAATATACGTATAAGATGTTCGTTTAGAGGAAACGTTAGCAAATACAGAAATCAATACCGGGTTATGGGAATGTTTCAAAAGTATGAAAGAGTTGAAAGAACGAGAAAGATATTTCATCTACTTCGTCACCGCTACAAATCAGTGCGACTTTAAAGACGGGCGACAACACCGAAACATCAACAGCGCGAAAACTATTAAGTCTATCAACCTCATATTATCGCATACTTTATCGACTAACTAAAAACAATTCAGGGCTCAAGAATGTCTTATTTTCCCGCACCGAGGAGGTGTATGGCCTTCGTCTGAGTCATAGAAGGTTATATTTTCCATTTAGAAAAAAAGATGAAAATGTTAAGGATGGAAATGGAAGGGTCAGAAGAACGAAAATTCGATTTAGCACAACTTTCTCTTCACATTCTGATTATGTGTTATTATCTTTTCTATATATTTTTAGCGCATGCTAAACAAATGAGTTCAATGGTTAGAGGTACCGTACAATGCACACGTACGGTCGGTTAATGGTCCGATCCTGCATCCAGAGTTCACCGAACTTCACGTCCATTCCGGATGTGGAAATTGGTACAATTTCTGTCTAGAAGACTATAAACACCTCCATGATAGATCGGAAGAGCACTCTAACTCATTGTATAGAATAAGTGTACATGCATTCAGTCATCCTTACGATGAATGATGAAGTCAAATGCATAGCATATCGCTCAGGGATTGTTCAAGGCCGGACGGTTTATCCATTGTTCTTTAGAGCTTTCACAAGTTTCTCAGAGTATGCTAAAAGGTTAGTATCCATTGATATGCAAGTTATGGCTGTACAGTTATAAACACCTTCAACAGAGTTGAAAGAGAATAAGTAACTCATACAATGCACTGAATTGAAATAGGAAAAGAAACTCATACAATGAATCAGTTGTCATTGTATTACAAGCTAAGATTAGATTACAAAGAAGTTTTCAAGGATAAAAGGTTCAAAAACAGCTGACCAAAGTCCAGAAGAAAATGGAACGACGATGAGTGGATATCGACGGCAAATGAGTGGCAACGATGGGTGACGAGCCTGTGAATGAGACGAACAGCGCGTCTAATCCTCTCCCCTCAGTGCATGATAGTGTGATTCGCGGTCGTCTTGATGCTTAGCCAACAATTCTTCGAGCTTTATCCTATTCACGCTGGCCATTATGTACTTTATGGACGCAATCACTTTTCATTATTGAATCCTCAACGGAATTAAGAAAGCAACCAGAGTTGGACAATCATCGAAAAATTGAAGTGAATTTCTAAAATTGGTTCTATGGCGAGCAGATTGGCAGAATTTCGAAAAAAGAGGCTCTCACTTTCCGTAAAGGGATAAATGCTAAATTGGCTGACTTAATTACAACAATGACATCATATCTACATCATCGGAAACGATGGGCGCGTGTGGCTTAGTGGTTGGAGGCGCTACTGCGACCCACACGTAGAATTGATCCCCGCGCCTAAGGCCCACCAAACCCTCCATGCCTCCGGGGTCTGAAAATTGGCTCCAGACTTGTCTAGGAGAATAGCAGCACTGGCCCGATACATCGGTAGGCCACAGCGAGTCATTGTAAAGGCCAGATACGCATTCAATCACCTCCAACGATACTTAATGAAGTCGAATGCATGGCGCGTCCCTAAGAGATTGATCAACGCCGACAGCCTTATCCTTTGTTTTTTATTTACAACGATAAAAAAGGATAAAGGATAAAGCTCTCGGCATTGATCAATCCCTGAGGGATGCGTCATGCATTCGACTTCACTAAGTATCGTTGGAGGTGATTGAATGCGTATTTGGCCTTCACAATGACTCGCGGTGGCCTACCGATGTATCGAGCCAGTGCAGCTATCCTCTCAAAAAGTTTGGTACCAATTTGCCGACCAATGGAATGCTTGTTGGGCCATGGGCGCAGGAATTGCTTCCACGTGCGTGTTGCAGTTGCGCCTCCAACCACTGCGCCACACGCGCGCGTTATTTCACGCGCCCGCTCATTCATTCATTTACAACGATATGACATTTATTTCTCAAAAACTGAATCTGAGAACAGAAATGAGAAAAGCAGAAGGAGGATAATGAAAACTACGAGGTCAATTCTTGATTCCTGAGTTTCTAGTTGAGTTACTGTTAACATTTTTAAAATTATAAAGCAGTAAATGCAATTGCACAGCTGAATTTCGTAACAATGATGTTACATATGCATGATGCCTTTTGCAGCAGTAATTCTTTATGAATGGTGCAGTCGAACACACGCCTATGCCCGCATCTAAGGAACACAGCTCTATTCAAACAAGCAATAACGCGGTAATAGATAGCCTCTTGGGGAAACGAGCCAACTCATTTGTTCACGAAAATCGAGGAGAAAAAGTGGCTATCCAGCGACGTATCAGTGTACTGGTTACATCGCTGAGATCGAGGAGATATTCCTAAGGAAGAAGAACAGAAGTACCGAAGACGGCACTTCGAACTCATTGATTGATGATTGCATACTGGACATCGAGACTTTTGAATCGTCACTATATTCAAGCGAATGCGATGGCAATGATGTGAAGTATGCATGGCAGCGTAATGCGATAATGAAGTGGAAGCTTATGGCAAAGTCGCCTGCCACCACTCATGTAACATCGCTGGCATCCGTCATCAGTAAAAACTTAAAACACCGTCACCTATGAAGGCTGCATCCAATCGCTAAGTCGACAGCCGGCTGTCTTAGCGCGAAAAACTAGGAAGAATCGAAAAAAAAAGATGGAATCTTCAGATAAACAATAACATAATCAACATATTTCTTTGGATTGCTCAGCTTAAATAAGGTTGTCATATAACCTTCATTAGCCTAACGGTTCGGCGTCTTCGTTTTCTTTGCAGCCGATGATTCGAATTGTTACCCCGACCTGTGCCCACTTGATCTAGCATTCGAAAAGGATTAGATTCGAGGTAACCTCGAAAGCCTAACATGTCAAGAAGAACTGCTACAGACTATCAAATCGGACCACCGATTCTGAAGAATAAGAAGACGTTGAAGCATTAGCCGAATAAAAGTTATGTAGCAACGCCGTGTCACTAAACAATCCAAAGAAATATACTGAGTATTTAGGAGAAGGTTAACTGAAGATCGCTCTAGCAAAATAACATAATCGATGAATGAAGCATAGCCTATGCTGGGATTCGCTAAAGTAGTAATGATGAATGTCTGTGAATAGCTCGTTGGATTTCAATCAGTGTCGGACCATTGTTCTTTACTACCTGTCTTTAGTTTTTCCATTCCCTCGAGCTTTTGTTTGCTAATATAAATGCTCTAGATCAACAAGAGAAGAAGAAAGCAGTAGAGTTTGGTTCCCAGACATTCGCTACAATATCCATTTCACTTAATTTTCTCTTCACATTTCTACTAATCACTAAGCTGACGAGTTACGCTTCCTGGTAAACAACCGTTTGAAAAGGTTTTTCTTTTTCTTACGTCCGTTGTGCAGTGAGGATTTCATCTCACGGCGTTCATACATTTCGCTATTGCGAAATGCTTAAAGAGTTACTATTAGAACTAGGAGTCGATCTGAAGTGCAATTCATTCCATTTCACTAATGGATGGTATAATCACAGAATTCGCTAGTGGGATACATCGAGACGACAACGAAATGCGAACAGCCATTCGATCATTTGACGTTGACGAAGCCGTCAACCGGCCAGAGCGGATTGAATTGTGCGGTGATTCTGATCTCGCATTCCATGAATAACACGTGACCATTGAAGACCTGAGCTGTCGCAGCTAATCTATTCATTCGATGACATTTTCCCAATGACTTGCATATAGCACCATAACATCTAGAAATCACAAAAAACTTCTAGCATGGCATGAATATATGATTTCATAAAAATTATGGAAGCGAACTCTCTGAGCCGTGCAAATAAAACTAAAGGATAAACCATACAGCAATGAGCAAAATGGGAGCGATACACCACGCATTCGAATCCATACGTAGCTAATGTTTAGGTGATTGAACACACATGTGTAGTCTATATAATGCCTTATGGAGGGCTATCAAAGTTCCACGGGCAAACTGGATGAAAAAAAGGCAAATCAATGGCCTCATTGGCGCAGTAGGTAACACGTGAGCCCCCAAAAGGGTAATTGATAGTCCGAATCTGGCCAACGGTCTGATTTCTGCAAATGTTCCATCATCAGTGTGGTAGTATTTCACATTTTTTTTGTTTTTGGCATGCTGTGCGAAGATCTAGATATTTTTTTATACGGGAACATAAAGTTCTCCCCGTTTCCCCAATATATTCATCTCCGAAGGTACTACAAAGAGATCAAGTACATGGTATCTGAACTCATGCAGTCACCGTCCCTGCCATAAGGGCAGATCACGCAATTTTGTGTTTCACATAGACGGTCATAGAAGCGGTTACGAACTAACTGGCGACGAAGAGTATTCGGTAGTATTTCAACTATCGCAACCGATTCCTCCAGACCATCCCTTCTTAAGCATCGTTTATAGCTATGCTCGGTCCATCCTACGTAAAGGGCGAGACTGACGGGATATTGCGTTGGCCAATTCTTTTGTTTTGGAGCATCGTTCTCCTGCTAAACCTACCTCGTGGGTTACTATTTCGTAGCCATTGGAGATGGCTATTTGACGAGGCAGGTCGCACGACTCCCTTCTTTAGTTCCAACTTTGTACACAGTGGTCGCTGTTCGGAACATGATTCTCACAATCGCCCTCTTCGTGTGTGAAGGATGGGAAGAGAGAGAGAGAGGACACCAGAATGTTTTCTTTACTTGGTTTTCGGCACCACTTTGTCATATAACCGCTACTTTATAAGTTGATTTGAACGTTTAGAAATGGGAGCCAATTTTCTTTCGGTTTCTCCGCGGTGAATTTGATCTTCTCAGACTGTATTATTTAGTATTATTTAATAAACAAAAGGCTGTAGACATCGTCATCAGCCACGACTATGGTGAGAAATGAAAAAATTACTCAGAATGGGGCAATGAGAATTGGTCATACAACACGTGCGAAGCACAAATTTCGGAAAGTAACTCTCCGATTCCTCCCAACGGTTTACCGCCTCATCGTGAGTTGGAGGCGTTCTTGGTTGTCGTGCTACGATGTACATCCCCTCGACAGGGTCTCCTAAGCTGGGAAAGAGTCTGACATTCCCATCATTAAGTCCAGTTAAGATTAAGACAATACCAAGGATCCACCAATGTCGTGGTATCAAACTAGTCTCATGGTGTTTAATCTCCCTCTGATCCACAAGAGCGGCGCTGCTAGTGGTTGTGACGAACTGGAGAAGCCCTTGTCTTGGCGGACCTCGAGACATCAGGGAAACACAATAGCTAAACCGATTATTACAATGCTATATTGCTAAAAAAAAAAGCGATTGCTGGAAAAAAAAGGGAACGACAGGTTTATAAGCCAATGCCGAGGTTAACGGAAAGTAGGCCTTGGGAACTGTTACAAGTAGTATTTATGTTCACTTCACGAAAGTGTCGCTATGATTTGTAAGGACAGGACAGGTTAAACACATAGCGTTAAGTCCCCAAGTGTATTTACGCCGTTATTATTTACTTACTTTGCTTCTAATCCCTGTTTACTTCACTTTAAATGTAGTAGTGCTTGCTCAGTGTTAGAAGTGCATATCGATCGCATGATAGTTCCTGACTAACATTTCTCTTAAATGTACAAATTTCCATGAGATTTTATACCGCCTACTGGTTTTCATATATCCTTCATAAATGGATAGCTATACTTTTTGTTTAACATCGAAGTTCTTAAGTCCTTACAGTTTTATACCCTGAAGATTTACATGGCCGGCTCTTTTTTTTCTCGGAATGTTTCTGGTTTAGCCGTTATGATTACTTGGAGTCCCGAGGTCAGTCTGGCCAAAGTCTGCCGCAGGTTATCACCACCGTAGTCAGTCGCCGCTGTTGTGGATCAAAGGGAGATTTGACACCATGCGACTGGTTTCATGCCAGAACGATGGTGGATCCTGGTACTGGTTTATTGTTAGTTGGGCTTCCTAATGGAAACGCCAGACTCCTTTTCAGCTTGGGAGACGCTGCTGGGGGATGAATCCCCGCTGCACATTGTAGCCTAGCACACAGGAACACCTTCCAACCACCATGAGGCGGCAAACCCTTGTGAGGATCTTGAGAACACCTTTCCATTATTTTATTCTACTGTTGAATTTCTCCAGGAGCCATATGTTAGTTCGCAATGGCTTACTTTGTAGGTTTTTTCTTTTAGACTGTAGTCTCTTACTCTTCCATGCCAATCTCTTGTTTGTGATGAAAATACTGATCTAAACAAGCCATCTCCAAACCCCTGTCCTCCCTCTCCCTGTATGAGTATACTTGACCATCTTCTTCCCCTTTCTGCACACAGCGAGGCTAAAACAGTGAAATCTGAGCGAGGGACTTTGGTCTTAGTAATTTAGATCACTTAAACAAGTCTTTTCCCAAGTCAGGTGCTAATTTGACGAGTTAGCAGCATCTCTTCATGCTCATACCGATGAAGGAATGTTAAAGAATGTTTTTATAACCACAATGATGCCAAGATGTTTTACAAGACTCCTGACCGCAGGTGTTTTCGGTGGGGATCGAGCTCGCTACTAACTTTTCCAGCGCTTAACTTGTTCACCATCACACCATGCGGGTCCTTTGTTTACGGGGTAGTATCCAATATTTTTATGCTTGTTTTTAAACGTCATTTGATTCCTCAGATGAACGATATTTCAGAATGGACGAGCTGCTTGTTGTGGTGCACAATCGAGCCGATCATTCAAGAAGGTCGTTGTCGATTCCGTTGATCTTCTCAGACTGTATTATTTAGTATTATTTAATAAACAAAAGGCTGTAGACATCGTCATCAGCCACGACTATGGTGAGAAATGAAAAAATTACTCAGAATGGGGCAATGAGAATTGGTCATACAACACGTGCGAAGCACAAATTTCGGAAAGTAACTCTCCGATTCCTCCCAACGGTTTACCGCCTCATCGTGAGTTGGAGGCGTTCTTGGTTGTCGTGCTACGATGTACATCCCCTCGACAGGGTCTCCTAAGCTGGGAAAGAGTCTGACATTCCCATCATTAAGTCCAGTTAAGATTAAGACAATACCAAGGATCCACCAATGTCGTGGTATCAAACTAGTCTCATGGTGTTTAATCTCCCTCTGATCCACAAGAGCGGCGCTGCTAGTGGTTGTGACGAACTGGAGAAGCCCTTGTCTTGGCAGACCTCAAGACATCAGGGAAACACAACATCAAAATTCCGAAAAATGGAGATTATTATGGGTCCGCAGTACTGGTGAGGATGATCCATCCAAGTGTCCAAGTAACTGTCCTATTAGTACGTAATAATTCAACTTCTTGAACTTAAAAAACTACTATATTCTCATGGCAGCGCCTTTAATTAAGTTGCTAAAAATTTTGGGGATAAAAGAGAAATCTATAAAAGCCTTGATTGATAGTGAGCAATAAATGAGTGCTACGGAGTGAAAAGATCCAGGTGAGTATACTGAGTAGGGACTATCCAGAAACACTCTGAGGATTTCATTGAGGTCAACGATGGGAGAAAAATTGGACAAAAAAAATCTATTGACTTCCTGCTGATCAGAAATAGCTTTTTTATTTGGCAACCAGTAACAAGAGTTCGTCATCGAAAATAAACGATGATTCCCTGAAGCCGCACTAGTTTAGCAAAACTCCATTCCATAAGTGATATGAAAGGCAATAGTAAGAGGAGATGGAGTATCAGTAGATGAACACGCTAGTCTATGAGCTTCAAGTGACAGTAACTTTTCAGGAGAGGTCTTAACTTTCAAAATCTCCGCATACATCGAAAGAAATCTGAGAAATGTCTGAATACATCGAATCCATTCATCTAATTAATACATAGCACAGGCAACGGGAGGGTGGTCCATCAAAGGTGTCGAAGTTCTTCATAAGTTGGCGA
Organism: Angiostrongylus cantonensis; assembly: GCA_009735665.1. NCBI lineage: Eukaryota > Metazoa > Nematoda > Chromadorea > Rhabditida > Metastrongylidae > Angiostrongylus > Angiostrongylus cantonensis. Next base: position 341,502 of record MQTX01000072.1, read on the forward strand.
AAAATCAAATCAACACATAGTCTTTATACTCGTATTCACGATTTGTTATTGTTATACTCTCTCTCAATTTTTGAGAATTTCTTTAGAACTTCATTCCAGTATTACTGTATAGAGAGGATTTAATTTTTCTTATAGTAGAGTCATACCCACGGATCTCCTTCATATGAGGGATCTCGAGCCGGTTAGTCGCGAAGCTACGCGGAGCATCCCCAGGTGGAGGCTAGGGGGTCAATCAGAAACGAAAAGCGATTTTTGTTTCCCGGAGACGCAGGTGGATTCAGGAAATGGACTCCCTGTTTCTGCTGCACCGATTTGGCACATGCTCTCTGTATTTGCTAGGCGTATTCATGCATGCGTGTGTGGATGCGTTCTCGCTTTATGCGGATTGTATTCTACGAGTCAATTCGGCCAAAAGCCTGCAATCAAGTGACAGGGAAGTATATGGGAGGCGGTTGGGAGTCGCCTCCAACAAATAAGCTCCATGTCCACTCTGGAACAGCCTGGCAAGCTACCCGTGAGTATAACCAACCCCCACGTTCAGAGCCCAGCAAGTTATACGTGGGTATCAAATATGCTAAACACAGTAAAAAAAACGGGCCTCATTCCCCTGACCCCGAAAGAGCCCTCAATTTCGCAGCGTTGGGTGGGACGAGTACGGAGAGGCTGCTAAAATCTCAGGGCCAATGGAAGGTTTCAAAGAACCAATGGAAGGCTTGGATTTCAAAGAACTATGGCGACGATCTGTACCTGTAATGTACGTACACTTGCGTCCGAATCCTCGATAGAAGGCTTGCCCATACAAGCAAGAAGGATAAGATGCAACGTCATCGGCCTGGCAAAAACAAGACGATGTCACAAATTCAACGCCATCCATGACACCGGAGAAGAGCTGTTCCTCGAAACATGCGACAGTAGAGGAGTCAGCGGCTTCGGCTTTCTCGTCAGCACGAGCTCGACCATGAACATTGATTCATTCGAACAGCTTACAACCCGAATCGGACATTTAAGATTGAAAAGATGTGGATCAATACAGGTTTTGACAATCTTCGTCGTCTACGCGCCAACATCAAACTATGACGAAGAAGAAGTCGAAGCGTTCTAAATTGTCTTGGAGAGGTTTTACAGAGAAGACCATACAATCTTCAAGGTCATCATTGGAGATTTCAATGCCGAGATTGGACCAAGAAGAACGTCTGAGGAACGTCACATTGGGACCCACGGATTACAATAGAACGAATAGGACGAGCGGCTCTCTGAGCTTATCATGGCGACCAAGACCATCCATGGTAACTCGCAATTCCAGAAGCCTCACCGTCAACGATGGACGTGGGAGTCTCCCAATGGAGAGTACCATAACGAAATAGACCACATCATAGTAAATAGAAGGTTTTGCCTAACCGATGCCGCTGTTATTCCAAAATTCTACACGGAATAAGACCACCGCCTCCTCTGTGCTAGATTCTATTTCTCGCGGAAAGCCGCTAAATTCAAAAACCGATGTTCCAAAACCACCATAAACTGGGACTTGTTCAATTAATTAGTCAGCTGTTGGGAAGGTGCTGCTGTCGACAACATCGACGAGGAATACGATCGGCTCATACAACATCGTGATGTTAGCGCCATGAAAGCCGGGAGTTCGAAAGTCACCAAGAGACGTCTGTCTCAAGAAACACTCGAGCTAATACACCAGCGTGGACTCGCACGAGCTGCAGGCAACCGCGAACTAACGTCCGAACTTGAAAACAACGCCGATAGGTCATAGAAGATTTTAAAGAGAGAAGGCCAGCAGTAATGGTCGATGCTGCAGTGGCTGGGAAAAGCATTCGCACAGCCCACCGAAGCTTCGCCAATTAAAATACCAAGATGATTGCAATCCGACACGCAGATGAAACAGTTACAGCATCCAGACAGGCAATTTATAAAATCATTCATAAATACTACTCAGATCTCTTCTATAGTCACGTATTCCTGTCCTCATATGAAATAAGGGCTGATGGATATGTCGCACCAGTGATTCTCCCTTCCTAAATCCGACATGCTATTTCGTCGGTGAGTAATCGAACAGTACCAGGTCCGGACAGGATAAGACCAGAACACCTGAAGAACCTTCGGCCAGTACTCGTCAACACACTGGCTCGGCTCTCCACACGTTACCTCTCTGAATTCAATGACCCAACTCAGTGGAAGCCTAGCAAGTTTGTGTTACTGTTTAAGAAGGGTGACCAACACGATATAGGCAACTATCGCCGAATGTGCTCGCCACCTGTCGTCAACAAACTTTTCACTCGAGTCATTCTAAACAGAATTGACAGAACACTGGACGACGGACAGCCGTGCGTGCAAGCAGGGTTTCGAAAAGGATTTACTACGATGGACCAAATCCACACGATAACAAGACTGAGTGAAGTATCGCGAGAGTGCAAAAGACCGCTCTGTCTCATTTTCATCGACTTACAGAAGGCCTTTGATTCAATTGAGATAGCAGTCATGGAAGCTCTTGGCAGTCAAGGAGTCCCTATTCAGTACATATTCTTCGTGAGCTGTACAAAAATGTGACAACCAAGATTTCACCATTCCACACAGGTATTAACATCGACGTCAAAAGGATTAGGCAAGGCGATACCATCTCACCAAAATTGTTTACCGCCACCCTCCAGAACGTCATGCGAACATTGGAATGTGATAATATGGGAGTGAAAATCGACGGGCGGCAGATGCCCCACCTTCGCTTTGCTGATGATATCGTTCTTATAACACCAAACATTAGCCAAGCGGAACGTATGCTTGCGGACTTTGATAAAGCGTGTGGAAAGATTGGTCTTCGACTAAATCTCAAGAAAACGATGTTCATGAAGAACGGATTGGTTTCGTTTGCCCCATTCACGCTCAACGGAACGAATATTTCCGAATGCTCCAGTTATGTCTATCTAGGTCGGGAAATCAATATGATGAACGACTTAGCTGCAGTGTTGAGCAGAAGGAAACGAGAGGCTTAAAGAGGTTTTAAGAGCATCGAGGATATAGTGAAGAAGACAAAAAACACCCGACTCCGTGCCCACCTTTTCGACTTAACGGTTCTTCCCGCCCTAACGTATGCGTCAGAAACCTGGTCGCTGCGTATGCAGGATGAAGGGCCACTTAGTGTTATTGAACGCGCAGTCGAAATGACGATGCAATAGTTAATTTAATTAAGAACCGTGTAGTCACACCCGATTTTCCCATTACTCAAGACAAAAAGTAACGGCAGAAATTGCGTGAAATCCTTGAACCCACAAAAATCTATTTAAAATGCATTATTACTTACTCGGATACATAGATGGCCGGTCTTCACTGGTTTTGCGCTCCCCTGCATAATTACCATTTTTTCGGTGTTTTGATTTTCCGAGGATAGCGCAGCCAAAGTCTGCCCCAGGTCCGTCACCACCACAGACAGTCGCCTAATTATGGATCAGAGGGGGATTTACCACCATGAGCCTAGTTCGATACCGGGACGGTGGGAGATCTTGGTACTGTAATAAGAAAGCAATAGCAGTGGAGAAACACTCTTTCATCTCTATTCAGATAGATACAGAGCGTCATATAAGGATAGACATAGACGATTATTATTTAACAGGACCGCGTGGCGATTTTGCTACATTTCGCAAGGACTAGGTGGACCATGAAGGCTCAGCCTTTCAAGTCGAGCCCACCACGAACAAAAACAATGGCTTTTCTAGGTGGTAAAAAATCATTATCGTCTACTAAACATATTGCTAGATTTATAATCTTTCAGTTGCACCAACAGCCACAACGAGTATTCGCCTGACTGCTGACAATATCGCAAGGGCAAAGTATGTATTCTAAACACAACGACAGGAATTCTTTCTATACACTTTAATTAAGGCACTCCTTTCCCAGTGCTTGAAAATCGAACAGTTAAGAAATCAGAGTTGAGGGGCAAAGAGGAATAACAAGCCCAGGTTCGTTGACGACACCAAAATTCCAATACAGCATATTTCAACAAAACCATCTGTGGTGTAGAGTGATGATGGCAAAGTGGTACTGAATCGTGGATGACGTCAACTAATTCTCGTCAGAAAGATTTCGAAGGTGATCATGTTGAATGCATTTTCAGCCAGGTAAAATTTTTACAAAGTGACAAATCTAGGCAGATTTTTGGGAAAGCCGTGATCTCATCCAAGAAGATGTGCTAATTTCAAATTCCTCAGCAATTCAGAGAACATTTCAGATTGCGGAAAATGTGACAGCAATGTTCCAGTCAACAAAAGCGTGAAGTAGGGAGAAAGACAAAGTAGCCACTCCACTACGGAAAAAAAGGAAACGTTACCTTTCACAGAGAGATACTACTGCTCATGTTGTTTTCCGAATCCATACACATCAACAGCGGTGGGGTTAGGATAAACAAATTGTAGCAGAAAACGACTGACGAAACGAAGATCTACGCGGTGTTCCACTTTCCATAATTCTTTTTATTTTTGTTTAGAAAACACGAGGTGTTATTTTATTTCTTTATTTACGTACAAGCTGACGTTTCGGCGGATTTCGCCTTCCTCAGAGCCTGGAAAGGTCATGTTGACTGCAATCTACATGGCCAAACACCTCCACAACCAAACAGAGAAAATGCTAAACCAAAATTTCAATCACACTGAACACAGAGTCTTTGCACATTCACCGCTTTCTATGAGCCTTCAACTTAATATGTTATGTGGAGACCAACCGCGCAGTGTTCACATGGAAACGTAATGTGCCTATTATTCCATCAATGCCGAGGTTAATAGGAAGTCGGACGTGGGAGTTACTTTCTATAATCTCCTTACATAAATACATTGAACAGCGTACACATGTTCATCTGTAGATTAGAACCATCTGCACCCACTCCCAACACAAAGGCCAACAAATACTACTACACAACGCCAAAACAGCCAAATCCAACATTCGAAAGAATCCGGCACCCGGCTCGTTCTCGTCCTAAGTAGTGAATAACAGCCATAGACTGGATCACATGAAATTTGTCCAACTGTTGGCTAGAATTCGTAGAACGATAGAGCGTACCGGATAGACAAGTTATCGAACCCGTAAATGCGCTGCATTGAACGAAGATGTCCAAGAAAGTCGTATCAAACCAAAAACCGTTTGCACGAAGAAGCTACAGAGTGATACTTTGCAGACCTTTCAGACGTGCCTTTCAATTGCCTTACCTTTAGCCATAGTTTTATGCAAATGGAACCTAGGAAAAAGACTCCGCAACGAAGGCAGCCTAACGACCACGTCACTCACTGGAACTAGGAAAACCAGCTGAAGCACATTTCCCTGTCCATATGCAGATCTTCATCAGATACAACGAATACAGATTACAAATGGAGGCAGTTTAATAGTTCCTTGTAATGGCGTTTAGCGCTCACTTATTAGAAGAACCTGTGGAATCCAACAATTCCAAGTTTACAACCTTTACTAAGCTCCTTGAAAAAATAAAAAAAAGTATGTTCATTTAACTTGATCTCACGAATTTTTCATAATCACAGCCGAACTTCCATACTGATGTAGACGCTGTTTAGAAAGTGGTGATGAGCAAAAAAAAAAAAAAGCTGATAAAAAACTTTCCTAGTGTTACTAGATAAATGAAGATCCATGAGATAAAACGTAGCTCAAAAACATGATGAAATAAAACCACAGAATTCTCTATTCCACTCGTTTTGATTCTATAAGACTTCGCATTTGTCCCAGCATCGCCATTTCTTTCTTTTTCCTTTCTTCTTGAGAAAAACCAGATAACAAACGTTTCTCCTCTGCCGTCAGTACCTGAACAAGTCAAAAACTAAAAGGAAGTATATTTCAGACAAAGCGATCAACCATCGTTATCCATCAAGTCGTCCATTACAAAAAAGAACACTTCACACAAATTAATCAAATCATTGTGAATAGAAATATGGGTTACTTGATTTTCTTTGCGTAATCGAGTAGCCTCCATCGCTTTGTGCCTAGTTCCGCTCATTACGTAACCTACTTTTTCAAATTCACTTATTTCTGCCGAAGAGAGACCAATTTCACCTGAAAATAGAAACGTACGCAAAATTCCAAAGCGTTCAGTTTCACTAAAAGTAACCTCTTCTAGGAATACGCTCTCCTCTTGCCGCATATGCAGCCATGGCTGCTGCTTCACCTTTCAGCATATCTTTACCATAACTGAAACCAAAACAATAATTAGAAAGGTACACTAAGATAAAAGAACTAAAAAAATATTTTGTGAGAGTTCATACTTGGCTTTAATATGCATTCCAAGTTGACTGCGAGATTGAAGATGTTCCGGTAAAGCGGGTCCTGGGATTTCCTGCTCCTCCTTAGCTTCTCGTGCAGCTTCCTCCATCCTCATATCATGTGTTACTTCTACCCATTCATCGCTGTCATCTTCAACGTCTTTGGACTTCTCAAAGATGAACTATTCGGTTTATGCACTAAAAAAAGAAAAAAAAAACCACACAATAACAAGGTCCTTGCCTTCTTTTTGGCTTTTTTCTTTTTCTCCTTTTTAGCTTTCTTTTCTTTCTTTGCCTTTTTTTCTTTCTTCTTTTTTCTCTTCTTGCCAGACGTGTCACCGTCAGAGCTTTCAGGAATTTCTAAACAATTGAAGTTCACCTAAGCTAAAATCCATAGAACAAGAAATCCAGAGCAAATATTTCAAATAAAAGTATACGTAATAGATATCAAGAAACCAGAAGCAAACAGTGTTATGTAATGCTCAAGAAATAACTTACTGCTTTTTAAGACATCAGCACGTCGCTTCTTCTCTTCAAGCTTTCTCTCAATATTCCGAGTCTCCTTTAATTTCTCCACCTTCAGTACTTCACTCTTCTTTTTTTCTTCGCATTCAAGATACCTTAAAATCTCGTTTAACGTAAAACTGTTTGTTGCTATAAGCCATACTTTCAAAAAATACTGCTGAAATCCTGCCAACTACAAGACTAGCGGAACAACCTTCTTCCACCCTATACTGCGTTTTTAAAACTACAGTGGGAAAACCTGTCCAAGAACTACATCGAATTTGATATCTTTGGCTGGAGTAAAATTGGTTTTACCTGCACTTCACCTTTTCCTACCTTCTTATTAACACGTGGCATATGACACAATGCACACGTGAACAGTAGAACACTTTTTATCACTATTTTGAAGTGTTACGCATTTTATACTGAATCCGTTTTTGTATTTTCTTTATGCCAGCCTGTTCTGAACGAGAACTATGACTCACCATGGTTATTGGAAATGAAATAAAACTTAATTGCTTGTCAGGTTATCGGTCATTGAACTGATTCGAAAAACGGTGTTTGTACATTTCTCCCGAAAAACCAGTCAATAATCATGCCATGTAATCGTTAGTTTGACCACTGGTTACAAGTTATACAGGAAAAGAGTTCTTTGCAACGCAAAGGGGTCATACCAGCCACAATGTCCTCTTGGAAATGATTCTTACAGCAGTCACCTAGACGTGAATGTATTGAAAACAAAAAGCGTCATGGGTTAAATATGTTTGATTAAAGGCTAAATGTAGCCATGCAGTGGAAGTCTGTCATAAAAAATGCCACATGAGCTGTGCAGAAAAACTTCTAAGAACAGGTTAAATTATTTTTTCAAAAAAATTACAGTTAACTTAAGAAGTTAAGCAAAGAACACCGTCTTCCCAATCGTTCTTTCATTGAGGGAAAACCTTACGCAAAAAATATGATGAAGAAATTAAGGAGAATACAAAGGATGGAGACGACACTCACTCTTACGATGATAGTTTTAATGCATTCGTGACTACACAAGTGATGTATCACTTTTCTCTTTAACACTGGTTCATTTTCCAACCCATAGATGTTGTTCCGGACATTGCCAGAAAAGCTATTCTCTACGTTTAGCAATTTCCAAAACTGAAAAAAGACTTCGGACGAGTTTTACTCGTCCAACCACTCATAATGCCGCTGGTGTGAGAAGTATTAAGACGTCTCTACTAAATCTGTAAACATAATTTCAAAATTTAAAGACATCTCACCTGAAATATCAGTGTCTGTTCATGTTTTTCGCTGAAAGCACATTTAGGAATAAACAACTTTTTAAAATGCATCGGTCCTATGAAACCAAACAGAACCACTCATCCTATTCTAGACTTTCTCTACGAAGCCCTATATGTCGCAAGATACTGCACAGCTTCATCACTTATCCTAACTCCATTATTATCACTTGTACTCTCGTCCACCCATCCACTCTCACACTTCAGCTGCAAACAGAAATGAACTGTCATTATCTTCAGAATTTTCAGGTATCTTCACTTACTTTCGATAAACAGTCGATCAGATATGAAATCCGACCCTTTTTCCTCTATGATATAACTGTAGGAAAAAAAACGTCTTAGCAAAAAAATGGATATGAATGCGTAGTTTTCTTGTTCAGCAATCGCGAGGTTGTTATACAGCATACATTTACTTCCATAGAAAAACACACAATACAATACAACACAACAGTAGCTGACGTTTCGGCAGTATCGCCTTCTTCAGAGCATGGAAATACCCTTCCAGGTATTCCTGTGTTTTTCTATGGAAGTAAATGTATGCTGTATAACAACCTCGCGATTGCTAAACAACAAAACTACGCATTCATATTCATATTCCAATGCCGAGGTTAACAGAACGTCAAACCTGAAAACTGCTGCAAAAAAAAAATGGAATTTCTTTGCAATTATCGTGATGAACCATTTGTGTGGAATAAAAAAAAATAAAACTTATTAATAAACGCAGAGATATCCACCATTTGTTGTGAAACCGTATACTAAAAACTAACAACGGAGTGGATGGATAAAAAACGTATTTTCTTTTAACAAAAACAAGAGTTAAAAATGCTTTGCAGACACCTGAAAGACATAAAAAAAGAACATACAGAATATACTGAACATAAAAAGCTATGGAAGTGAGAGGAACAGTAATGAGCAACGTCATTTTTGCGGAGTTCTGCTATTGTGGAAACTTATTTGGGTACTGAAATGGCCCATCCTCACTGGTTGTGCGGACCCCAGCACAATTTCCATTTTTTGGAGCTTTCCTGATTTAGCCATTGCAGAAAGATAAGATTCAGTTGTCGTTAATAACCCAAAAGATGACAGATGCTGAAGCTAATTGCTTCAATTCAGTCGACGACAGAGTCTAGAGTGCTAACTTACGCCACACTCGAAAAATTGCTCAAGAAGACGAAATAGAATCCGCCAGTGCCACTGATGCCCGAACATTATCAGTAGAACCGAACTATGACAGGCCTTGTGCTTCTACAGTGACTGGGCGTATAAGTCAACTAGGCTCTAACTAGAGACGAAATGATAGACTCGGACACGGTGCTCGGTCCTTATGGTTTTTCATAGTGAATAAGTTAGCGCATTTGTAAGCTTCTTTTGTCTTAAACAATTACAACAGCGTAACCGATTAGTAACTTTCGTGCTAGAACAATTGCTTGAACGGCTCACTATAATACGGTATTTCAGGAAACCTAGTGTTTCCTCTTTCAGTCTTCTCAAGCTGATAACAAATTTTTTCGACGACTTTTTCAGCCAACCTACAAACTTGGTCAACACATTCACGAACGTACTAGTTTTTCGAGAAATGGTGGTTACTTCTCGATAACTACAACTGCGGTGAAAGTTTAACTGGCTTTTAGAACAGACTTCCCTTTACTGCCCTAATTATTATTAGGAAACATTTTACTTCAAATGTTTCTGATGTTGTGGCTCTCGGGAAACAGCAGACAAAGCACAGTTTTTAAATTTCGAAATTAAATAAGACAGCAGCAAACAGTAGTGATACAGCGTGATGTTCGAGACGAAAGTCCGCTTGATCAATTGCTTCTCTACGCCAAATACGAGTTTCAAGCATAAAAATAAAGGAAAAAGTAGATCTGATAACTGTGCGCGGGAAAACCAACGGTAGTTGTGGAAAATGGAAACCTGTAGCTGTTTGGACTAGACCTCGGAATTCAACCGGAATCTAACTTAACCAATAGCTTTCACTATGAACTGAGATATACAAGTTTGAAGTTGAAAACGGCCATCGTCTTCTCTCCCTTTTTGAAGAAATCAACGCGTAGGCTTACGATTGAGTTAAAGGATAATCTACTAATGATTTTAGCTAAGAAATTCATTCATAAAATAACTGTCGAAAAGTAGAAACTAATATAGAACTAAATACACTCACGCAGCATATACCTCCTCGATTTCACTCTGAACAGGTGACCGTCCCCAAACTTCAGGAGCACCATTTTCTAACACAAACATCCTTCGGGACCGGCGTCTGAAATGGCAAAACAGTACAGTCTTTGTAAAAATTATGCTAGCTTATATCACAAAAACCTGGACTAAAGACGAACTTGCTCATAAAATTACTGTGAGACTTCGCCGGGCTTCGAGATCTTGAGTGTGATATCGACCTCTGCCTTGTATTCCGTCTCTTCGGAGAAGTCGAACGAGACCTGCCACTAAAAAAAGAACTAAGAACACCTATCACTTAAGAATTAATAATACCCGACCTAACTAACTTCCTATCGCGGCAGTGGCGTCGATGAGGGCTGCCTTGATGGTTACGTTTGCGTCCTGCATTGTCCCCACTACTGAAAATTTGCGAAACAAATGTAAATTTCTCAACATGTTAACATGAAAGAAAGCGAAGATTACTACGTTGCAGTAATTCTTGGCGCATGAAATCTCAATTTCAGTGAGTTGAGATTCGTTGGTAGTGTAACACAGAATCTCCGTTTCTGAAAAATGCGAAAACAGTCGGATTCCCAGTTAAACTACTAACCGACTGTTCCCCGAAATAAGAGCTGCATGTGCCCCAGTATGTGGCTTTCTTACTGCATTTGGTACAAGAAAAGCTAAGCCAGTAAGCAGGAATGAGGAAGCAAATTCGTTGAAATAATGAAGATCCCACCTTGATCGGGACCGCCTTCTGATGGGCGATCGAAAACGCCTTGGCGGTGATATCTCAGTTCGTCGTGATGAACGAGTTCGGCGTTGTGGAGATCTGCTCGTTGTAGACTTTGATCTGTCCCTAATAAATGAATACGACAAAATGGACTCATGGAAGACAACAAATCTATTTCAAACAAACTTGAACAAAGGAAACCCAATGAAAGGACTAGGTGATTGGAAAAGAGACCCGAACAAAATGAGGTTACCTTCGACGTCGATGCTCACGCTGTCTAATTGGAGAAGTAGATGGGGATTCAACCGAATTCATTCGGGATTGAGATCTGAAAGAGATACATAGATGAAACGAATATAAATATTCAATAAGTGCGTGGGTTACCGACGACGATACTGAAACGGGGGACTGTGGCTGCTACTTTTCGGGCGCGCTCGGCTTTCATCAGATGATGAACTGGATGCCGCAATACTAGATGGCATTCTGAAAAGTTTACTCCAAAGCTTATCTAAACATTCTTGCAACAACATTCATCTAAGAAGAATTTAGACAATGATGCAACAGTAACAGTATTCCTCCAAATACTTACCTGTATACTTGGACGGCCCATCACTGGCTGTCCGAGCCCCACCATAATTTCCACATTTTAGGAGTTTTGCTGGTTTAGCCATTGTAGTTCCCTGGAGTCACGAGGTCAACGAGGCCAAAGTCTGTCAGTCGCCGCCACCGTGGATCAGAGGGAGATTTGCCACCATGTGACCAGTTTGGTACCAGGACGGTGGTTGACCTTGGTATTGGTTTACTCCTACCTGGGCTTCCTGGTGAAAACGCCGAACTCCTTCTCAGCTTGGAAAACTCTGTTAGAGGCATGAATTCACCCACTGTACATCGCAGCCCGACACAGGAACACCTCCCAGCCACGGTGCGATAAACCGTTAAGAGGCAAATAAACATTTCTATGCCACGAAATGAAGCAGACTCTAACAACGTTAACCATGGGACGTCATGAAATCACTACGGCAAAGCCAGTGAAACTCCGAAAAAGTGGAAGCTATGCTGGGCCCCGCACAACCAGTGAAGACGGACCATTCAGGTATCCAAGCATACCATGATGTGGCAAACGAAGCACACAGTCCATACAAATATGCGAAACGAGGAATGCCCAATAACTGACTGACAAAAACGATCCGATTCCAAACAATCTTCAGATGTACAAATTCGAACTGGGAATGCGCTTCCAAATATATCTCAGGTACGAAACCACCTCTTCGAAATTAAATTTAAAGGTGATAACAACATGCTAATTGGCCGTGGAGCGCAACAGCTGATCGTCAATAGATAGTCCAGTGGCCTACGACAGCGCAACGAGTTGCTTGATATGGCAGAAAAGTCTTCGATACATACGTTTATTTCAAGCAATTCATATCCGTTTGAAATAGCCGTAGGAAGATAGAAATGATGGTGAACACTGAAATGGAAGCATTCGTGGGCCTATTTTGCGGTGCTATATATTCGTGTTCCCATTGGGCAGAGGTTCTGTTGGAGTGGATATAACACTACCCAAGCATCTGCATATGGCATTATTTGATGGGAATTTCTAGAGAGAAGTCAACCTTTAATAAGATGTTCATAGCAAGCAGACGTTCATCAAGGTGATTCCAATGGAAAACGACATTCTGATTGAAGGTTGAAGCAAACGATGCCAACTGTGCTACATTGCTTGATGGATAAATGATGGTGAAAATTACCGTTCTTACTGAAAATGACTGAAGACCACTTTTTAAGGCCTTGGATGGTTTAGGGTGTTTCAGTTACCGTAGTCGTTTTGGAAGCGTTCTTTAACATCCATCTATCCATCCATCCATGAGAACGGTAGTGAAGCTAATCAAACATATTTGCGACTATATGAATCATATTTGATACACATACTCTACGTTTATTTCTTCAGCTAAACTTCTTCTGCAACAGTTTTCTTTTTTAAATCTACAACTCGTTAAAGCGACCGAAGCTACTTTCTATGCAACACAATTTACAGCAGACCTTTATTAGAACGAGTTTGTCCTCCTGTACGGATCATTGACGATTCCCTATTTAAAATATGATAAGTGATGCTCTGGATGAGAACACAGAGCGGCGTGTGTAGCGCAGTGGTTCGAGCCGCGCTGCAATACACATGGGATCGCTCCCCGCACCCATGGTCCACCATGCCATCCATTACTCCTGGGTCGGCAAATCGGTGCCAGACTTGTCTGGGAGGATAGCAGCACTGGCTCGATACATCGGCAGGCCACCGCGAGTCATTGCAAAGGCCAGATGTGCACTCAATCACCTCGAACGATGCTTAATGAAGAATGCATGGCGTATCCTTCAGGGTTGATCAACGCCGAGAACTTTTATTAGGAAGACAGTAAAGTATATCTCCATTGTATACGTTTTATCTAATGCCTATTATTTTTTCACGGTAGGGTATTAGTTGAAAAACAATCACAATGATGTTGAGATATTTGCAAAACCCAGACATCAGGCCATATTAAACCGTGGTTACTCTTTCCGGTGGCAACATGATACCCACTACACCACTGAGGCCTTAAATTGTATCTCCATTGTATTTGTCACGTCGGAATTCCATATCTCGAACACCTTGCTTGAGGATTGTGGAAAGGCTAGACGTTCACGGAATGCTCGTCCTTGATTATATTTCCACATACCGTCGCTTTAAACGCATTACTGTCACGAGGCTCTCCCTCTCACAACCTTTCAGTGTTGTTCCAAAGCACGTGCTAGAAAAAAGTGCTTTGAAATCTATGATTTCTGCAATTTGTCACATAGGAATTACAGACCCTCCTTCTTTATCCTGGAGATCTGTAGATCAAATGCGCTGTAAATACATAATTTTTCCCCATTTTACATGACTCCTCATCACATCTACTGTGCAGATCCAAGTACTTCTTAGGTTCGATCCGTTTCACTCGCTTTGGTCGCCAACGATACTCTTCAAACATTTCCCGCGTCTTTTTGACTGCTGCTTGAGGATTTCGTCTTCTTTATGAATGTCGTGAAATATTGATGGAGTCAATTCTCCTTGAAATCTTGGAGATAGCCTGCCTAAGGTGTTTCCATGTGAATTGGAGGAGAACGTTGGAGTGGTGATCGAACAAGTGCCTTTTGTTTCCTAATCGATGATAACCACTGCGCTATGCACGCTCTAAATGCATCGAGATGTATAAATAGCACATGAGAAATTGATTTAACATATATGTGATTATGCGGGCTGGATCTGATCTGATCCATCACCCTTGATCGCTTAGAATCGTCAGTCATAGGAATTACAAATGTGCACCGCGTTAATATGAGATGGGTGGGAGTGGAAAAGCAATACATTTGTAGTAGATGGTAATGAGAAAAGGACAGAACGAAGCGATCTCACAAACTAGTTGGTTTCATCTACCGTTTGAAATGAAGAGACCTGATTTGTAAGGAAACAGGAACACTTTGCCTTTTGCGAAAAGCAAGTGCTCAAACTGTCGTTCGATTCATGTGAATCCTTAAATTCTGCGGAATTATTGATCGATCTTCCCTTTCCTACCGACACACACAATCATGATTATCATCTGGAGTGAACGGTTATCGAGACATAACGTATATCGATTGTGGCCCTATTCATCATCTAGGGATTGAGGCGGGCGCCAAGAAGTTTTATTTATCCTGGCGCGACCCGGTGTTACGTCAGGTAAACGTACCACGTCACTCTTCTTGACGCGATGCCTACTGTTTTTATTGAGAAAGCAACTAATGCAAGTACGCCTGATTTCATTGACGCCGAATTTAACAAGCTTCCAGATAGCAACGTCAAACTTCTTCGTGCTCAGAGCCCCTGTTCAGCAATGAACTCCTGCCGTACATTGCAGATTGACACCTAACACTAAAATTACTCTTCCAGCTACAATAAAACGGTCTACGCATCAGTAGATCTAAATTCTTCCCTCTGAATTTAGAGAAAGGATCAAAAGCACGACGAAATACACAGATCCATAATCTGACTACATTAGAGCCGACATTCTTTTGGATGAAAGCCATAAATTACATATACTTCTCGTCAGCCACGTCTTACCTTATAGTTTAGAGTACCCCAGATCACTTTAAGACGTCGACCACGATCAATTTGCCTCAGAAGGCTAATCAAAGGAATCTTTGCAACTATCGTCTGATATGCCTACTAAGGATACTCCACAAGCTTTTCACGAAGATTATCCATTTGTCCTTATAGAGGCTATTGGATGGGGCACTGTCAGTTCAGCAAAGAGAAATCCGACAAGGATTCTTCCACAGCGACCACATCCATGCGGTGTCACAGGCCATAGAAGTGTCATCGGGAGGCCCATTAGCTCGTTCTGCTAACCTTTTTTTATCTACGAAAAAGGTTTAAAATCGCCGAAACGAATGAAATACTTTAAAGGCCAAGCAGTAGGCCCGTGCCCTATATAAACTCTGGCTTATTGCTGTCGTGACCGCGGAACAAAAATAGGGCTCTTCTTTCAACCTTTAGCACTCCCTCTTGTAGGTGAGTCGTCATAAAACAATTGTTGGCGTTACATAAAATTTTATGTTATTGAGTAGAGCACATTAGGATACATCCGTTATTTGGGAAAGGGTCGTGTAAAACTTTCAACAAAAGGTTGGAGAAGCTAAAAGATTCGTCAGTACGAGTGTCGTTGGAAACACACATACGAGGTTTTAATCACCGACATCGGATGTTTTCGATTGCAAAGAAAAAGAACTGTGGTGGAAGAAAGTGTGATGTTAGCGTTGATGGCTACTCGAAGGCTTTCACAACCACCTCGCTTACAACTCCACAAATTAGGTGCCTTTTTCTTCGGTTTGCCGAAAATAGGATACAACAATGTCTCGTACTCTCGCAATACCCCTCTTATTCTTGCAGATGTGAGCATTATGCTCAACTTTCGTCTAAAGCTAGATTACTCGCACGTTTATCTTTTGCCCTCTGTTCTCCTAATCCTCACCTGTGAAAACACTCTATCTCCTTATGTATTTTTTAGTAGTGATGTTCAGACCCAACTTTTAGGCGCACTGCTTCTACCATACAGTTCTAAAATGTCGCCGATGTCTGAGTTCTCTATAAAATTGCCCAACTCATGCCATAAACAACTTAAAGTGGAGGAGCACAAATATTACTTTTGATTGTCTGTGCGACGTTGGCTGTACATGGCCAGGCAGGCTTTGATTTAATAACAACCTTTTGTCGCCGCTTCCATCCATCTCTTCCAATCGACAGTCTCGTCTCCATCCTATTAGGTATCTCTTAATCACTCATTGAGCCGACGTAATGCCCTACGAGATCCGCGACTGTGAACAGTGTAGAAATCTACACAGGAATGTCACTGTCCTGTTCACAGCCATTACAGTGTACCGATAATGTTTTAACTTAGCTGCTCTCCTCTCTCCTAAAGATGATTGTTAACATATCAATCCTCATGCTAGATTTTCTCACTGTATATCTATCGATGTTGATTACTTGTCTCGTGTTTGTCTACTGATCAGAAAGAACGCCAACCTTTTGAGGTAATCGCTCACACCGACGGATGCCTAACGACTGTCGCGCAGATTGTGGTCGCCACCAATAACCGCGCCTTCTACATCTTCTCCATCTTCCGAAAGCTCAAGCAGTACTTAGGAGTACCTGATAATGACGCCACAACGTCTTACTATCCTAACGGCGAGCCTGATTCTACTATTAGTCAAGAGCACGATGTGCCGTGTTTATGGCTTCACTTCCAGCTCAGAAATTTGAGAGCGTTACTAATTAGCATCCACGATCGTCTTAGTTGTATCGAAGATAAGCTCAGTCAGATTGAACGTCGGAATTGAAAGCTAAGGCATAAGGAAAGGTTGTAAATGACCTTGCAGTGTTATTAAGTAATTGTGGCTAATGACGACTAATCTTTCATCTCCTACACATTCTAATGTCTCTGATAAAGAGTTGAAATCATTCGGGATTACAATTGCATTCAACCAGTTATGATTTTATGTTGCATTGTTAAGAGAAAAAAGTTTGTTTGCCGGCTAAAAAAAAACATATAGCTGTTGTCATTTGGTAAAGGATAAAGGATAAAGCTCTCGGCGTTGATCAATCCCTGAGGGATGCGCCATGCATTCGACTTTATTAAGTATCGTTGGAGGTGAATGATTGCATGTCTGGCCTTCACAATGACTCGCGGTGGCCTGCCGATGTATCGAGCCAGTGTTGCTATCCTCCCAGACAAGTCTGGTACCAATTTGCCGACTCCGGAGAAATGGAGAGCTTGGTGGGCCATGGGCGCAGGGATCGATTCCACGTGCATGTCGCAGTGGCGCCTCCAGCCACTGCGCCACGTGCGCCCACGCTTTGCCATTTGGTATTTCCATTGATTAAACTTTGGAAGTTGGATAGCCAGCTATTGGTGATGTACATCATGAATGGTCGCATCAGCGAAACCGTTCAAAAGACAGAGTGTTGGCGGATTGCTTTGTTGCTCTATGATAAAACGAGAAACTAGGCGAGATTTTGAACAAGTACAGTTTTTCGACTTATAAATACCATAGTATATATTGGCCATTCCTCTCTAATATTATAGTTATAGTAACTACTTTGTCTCGGGACTAAGTGTTTGTAGTATTGCCAACATAAGGGTTTATGCTTCATAGCGCTCGTATTGTCTCAATATGCTTGAACACTTGGGCAGTTGGATGGCCCGTCCTCAATGGTTGAGCAGGCTTCAGCAGAATCTCCATTTTTTAAGAGTTTTGATGGTTTAGCCATTGTGGTTACCTGGCGTCCCTACGTCAGCCAGGCCAAAGTCTGCTCCGGGTCGTGACCACCTAGGCAATCGCCGTCTTTGCGGATTAGAGGAAGATTTTCCACCATGCGACTACTTTGATAGCTGGACTGTGGTGGAACCTAATATTGGTTTACTCTTAGCTGGGCTTCCTGGTGGAAACACTGTACTTCTCCGCTTGGGAGATCCTACCGTGGGAATGAATCCCTCCGCTGTACATCAGTCCAACAACCAGGAATACATCCCACCAACGATGATGCGATAAACCGTTAGGAGGATTGCCTGACTATAGTTCTGATTTGAGGAGATATCCGCTAAACTAAATTCAAAAGTGGTGAAGTTTTGTCGTTCATTTTTCGATTTCAAGATATTTTAATCAGTGATTGTTCCGCAAGACCTTCAAACCTTTGCGAAGGCGAGGAGCACTACACTTCCCTTCTTAGGATCTTTATTTATAAAGTTGTTGATTAGAACGCAGTGACGGGTAGCTAGCCAAACTCTAGGGCCATGGATGGGGACTCCATCCATACCATGTGAGCGGAACACAGTACGGACTCTCCGAACTACCACTTAGAGTAAAGAAATCTTAGTAGTCCTCTCACATGCAGCACTACCTGTGTTACCTTGCTTAGTTGTTCATCGGAGAAGTTCCTTCAAGATCCGGAGATGGACAAAATCGTCATTGTTGTACTTAACTACTACTGCTACTTAATCGTCATGACATCTGACTTATAGAAAATTGCTTTATGTTGCGCGGCGGGAAGAACATTTAAGGGCAACAATGATTTTGCACAAAATGTGTGACATTCACTTCACAATTATATCTTGCCAATATAAATGAAGTTTTCTTATCCTACACAGTCGTAGCACAAAATTTGCCTTTTACAAGGCATCAACTAGTCCTTTAATTCCGTAGTTCCGAGATATCCATAGATATCACAGATAAGGGCGCGTGTGGCGCAGTGGTTGGAGGCTCCACTGCGACACGCACGTGGAATCGATTCCTGCGCCCATGGCCCACCAAGCCTTCCATCCCTCTGTCTGGGAGGATAGCAGCACTGGCTCGATACAACGGCAGGCCACCGCGAGTCATTGTAAAGGTCAGATATGCATTCAATCACCTCCAACGATACTTAATGAAGTCGATGCATGGCGCATCCCTCAGGGATTTTGATCAACGCTGAGGGCTTTATCCTTTACTCTTTATCCCTTATCATAGAGACCATTATGAAAATGGAGTTTAGGTTTTCAAAATTCCAAGGAGTACAATATACACCGTTAGCACGCTAGCGCCTAACACATGAGGACCGATTTCCACGGCCGTGTGCTGATATTTTCCAAGCCCGATACTGCATGCAATGGTTTAAATTTGGTAATCTATCGAATGAATGCAAAACCTGCGCTAAAAAGCCGGTGTATCGCAAAATGAACGGCCGAAAAGAAATTAAGCAGATAACGCTCGCGCCGGTCATTGCGTGCGTTCACGTATGAGTGAAAATCCATTCACATTTGTCTTTATGGGTCAACTGACATTCGTCATTATTCTTCAATTTCGTGAATCTTGATGACACCACTGGCTGATTGAAAGGCAACGCAAGGTCTCCAATTGCGCAGTGAGTAACACGCGAGACCTAAAAAGTATAACCACGGGTTCGGAGATGGCCTATGGTCTAAGTTTCGCAAATATGTCAGCATCATTGTGGTTGTATTTCACATAATACCCTATCATGAAAACATAATAGGTAGTAAGTAAGAAGTTGAAATATCTTGGGAAATATCAAAAGGGATTGTTGAGACTTTCGAGCAGAATCTTCGTCTCTGTTTTCGGAACCTCAGTCGAATCTGATGTAATTCAAGCCCACATGATATGACGGATTGTTTTGCCCTTATAGAGGGTGAAACGATCTGACACCTTCATAGCACGAAGCTCCGCTATAAGTATTATACCGTGTTTCCATTGATATAACCTTTTCACATTTAGAAGTAAAAGCTTAGAATTGTTCCCAGAGTTAAATCATATTGTTCTGCGGGGATTGCGAAATTTTGGTAAGAAAAGAATGCGAATGAATATACTTATACATATATAGAGGATGTGGGGCGCAAGTGCGCGTACCTGTAGGGAAGGCAGATTTCCCACGTAGTGTAAACATCCACTCGCAGGTCAATGGTATCAACAGGCGCAGCGATGTTAGCGTCTTTCTCATTATTAAGGACAATGCTTGTTGTACGCTGTTACGCAGATTTTTCTTTATCTGTGAGGATTTTATTTAGGGGAGTGGCTCACTAATGATAAAGGATAAAGCTCTCGGTGTTGATCAATCCCTGAGCGATGCGCCATGCATTCGACTTCATTAAGTATCGTTGGAGGTGACTGAATGCATATCTGGCTTTTACAATGACGCATGGTGATCTACCTTTGTATCGAGCCAGTGCTGCTATCCTTCCAGACGAGTCTGGTACCAATTTACCGACCCAGGAGGGATGGCTTGGTGGGTCATGGGTGCAGGAACCGATTCCACGTGCGTGCCGCAGTGGCGTCTCCAACCACTGCGCCACACGTGCCCATTGATGATAGTGAGATAAATTTAGGTTTGTGGATTGTTGGAGAGTTATTTGTAGTTGGTTACAACTTAGATGAAATAATGTAAGCGGTTGTTATTTATTGCCTATTCTTTTCCCATGTAAGGTAAGAAATATAACTACAATGATATTGAGATGTTTGCAAAACTCCGAACCGCAGGTGTCTCTGGTGGGATCGAACACACCATTATCCTTTCCGGGGGCTAACGCGTTTACCACCACAACATGGGGTTCCTTCGTTTGGCTTTCCTATCAGCCGTGTTTTATATGTGCTATCAGCAATCATCCATTCACGCTCAACGGAACGAATATCTCCGAATGCTCCAGCTATGTCTGTCTAGGTCGGGAAATTAACATGTTGAACGACTTAGCTCCAGAGATGAGCAAAAGGAAACGAGCGGCTATGGGAGCTTTCAAGAGCATCGAGGACGTAGTGAAGAGAACAAAGAACACCCGACTCGGTGCCCACCTTTTCGACTCAACGGTTCTTTCTGCGCTAACGTATGCGTAAGAAATCTGGTCGTTGCGTAAGTAGGATGAAAGATGATCACTCAGCGTTATCGATCGCACAGTCGAAACGACGATGCTAAGAGTATCCCGTCTCACACAAGTAAGGGATGGGATCCGAAGCTCCGACCTATGTCAACGATCAAAAATCAAAGATGCCGTTCTATACGCCAAACAGTAGAAGATGAGGTGGGCCGGACACGTCTGGATTCCTCGGAATGTCAAACGTACTGCAGGAAGACCACAGACCCGATGGTCAGAGTTCTTCGCGAAGAGCCTTGAAGAAACATATGATGCTCGACGAGTCGCTAGAGCGAGCAGAACCCACTGGGCTACTTTTGCACGCGACAGGGAAAAATGGAGGATTTACTGGCGACCGTTCGAGTCACTCAACGATCAACGGGAGTACAGATGATACAGGTGGTCAGCAATCACCCGTCAACGGGAATGATCTGGGTGCACAAGTCGATATTGAACCAAATTTAGCTGATTATATAGTCGAAACTAACTGCGAAAAAGGTAAACCAAGGGCATCAGAAGAGCAGTGGGTAGCATGTGAGCACATGTAAAGCTAACGAGCAGGTCCGAATCCAGCTTTGCGTCTGAGTTTTGAAAATATCTCAACATCACTGGGATTGTATTTCGCCCAAAAGTTTAAGCGTGTTGATCCCTATAGTGACTTCATGGTGCTATGAAAGGGCTATATTTTCGTAATTTAGATGCAACAGAAGCTATTTGGAGTTTTGATTTCATATGCGGGTCAGATACACTTCTTGGCCAACCAGGTAAATGAGTGACACTGCCATACGATAAAAAGCTCGCTAAAAAGCCAAAAAGAAAAGAACTCCTACCGTTGATCAATCCCTGAGAGATGCGTAATGCATTCGACTTCATTAAGCATCGTCAGAGGTGACTCAATGCATATCTGTGTTTCATGTGATTGAAACTCTGGTTTAGTATTTTCTCTGTTTGGTTATTGAGGTGTTTGACCGAATAAATTGCTGTCAACTTGACCTTTCCGGGCTCTGAGGAAGGCGAAGTTCGCCGAAACGTCAGCTTATTTGTGAATAAAGGATAAAATAGCACCTCGCGTTTGCTCAACAAGAACACAAAGAATTACTTGATCAACGCCGAGGTTAAATGAATAACCTTTTCTTAGCCGATGAAAAGAAATGAAGGATTCATTCATAAGATGCTCTACAACATTTTTAAACCCTCAACCGTCAGCTTATATGCGAATATATGCGAAACTATAAGGGTCTGCAGATAATCGAAGTTGGGAAAAGTGCGTACAACTACACTTTCCAATGACAAGACGAGGACTGCCATACTACGACGCACATACAGGACCGTCACTATTTTCAAAACAGCGATACAGAGTGGCAGAGTCGTCTACTCACCTTCATATTTATCCAGCATTTCTTCCCAAGTCCTTTGTTATTCCTTCCGTAGCTCATCCTGCTATAATCGGAGCCGAATGCCTAGTGAATTTACCGCTATCTTCATCACAACGCAAAGTTGGGGTTTTATACCTACATTCGAATTGAAGTTCACCTAGACAATAAAAATCAGCAAGATTTATCGTGAAAGAACAGCAGCAGAGACAGCACATACAGTTTGCCCACCTGTTGTACTTCTTCTAAAAGCTACTTATTCTAACATCCTTCAATAGTATTCATAAAACATTGAAAGAAAAACGAGTACGCGATCAGAGTTCCGAAGAGTGTTTAGCACGGTGGACGATATTCACACAATGATGAAACTTATTGAATTATGTCCTAGCACAGGATTACTTTCTTTTCCACTTTAGCCCTCCTAAGAAAGGCTTTTAACTCTGTTGCGATAAAAGCGGGCACGGAAGATAGCTATGATATCGGAATAGCCAGGTCTACCTCTTAGGAATCAGACATGGCTGAGCATTATCTCATTATCTCAAAAAAACTCATGAGCAGTATAGAAAAACGATACCACGTAGCAAAATTATTTGACAGCCTTCTCAAGACAATGTGAAGACTGAGAAAGGGATATATGAGAATGAAACTTAATGAGCATTTTCGTTTTGTTGATGGTACTGTTCCCATAAGATCAAGATTTAACCCAACGTAGGGAGGGATAACCGAATATAAAATTGTTGTAGAATGATGAGTTCTGTTGGACCACTTGAAAACGATGTTATACACACGCCTAACAGATACAGAGAGACCTGCAAAAGCTGCAGCAATGTGTACCTGGGCGGGGAACAGAACGTTGTGAACAACTCAACATCAGAAAAACAGCTGAGCAGCAGGAAGACGCGGGTTTGGTAAAATTAAGCCCAAGGTGTAGTCCAAGTATTCGTTGAGCATTCAACATGGTCAAGGCTCTGGCTCGACATGCCCCCAGAGCCCAATCAGGCTCTCATACCACCGAGGTCGGGAAACTGATACCAGACATGGGATGAGCTAGCTTACATAAATTCTCAACAGCTGTTTACTGCTTGTGATGAAGAACTAGGAACGCGATAGCACGACTTTCCCGGAAATCCTGTGAAAACTGATTCGATCAGCATTTAAAGACACTTTGGAAGATCAAAAATTCCAAGGAAACATAACCGAAACGTAAACCCGAGGATTCTCGTGAATGACGGATGCTAGCGAACGAATCAAATGTAAGAACCACTGGGATCCACACAGTGTGTAATTTCGGGTCAGAGCAAAATGAAAATTATCCACTCCATCACGATGTATGCTTGGAAGAACTATGTGCTCTGCGAGATGAAAGATCGGTGAGAGTTTTAAAACTTAGTAGGCTAACCTGTTACTAGAAGCATGCTTAGTCATGTAAATGAGCGACATCAGAAATCCCTAGTTACGTTGACAATCAGAGATCATAGACACCTTAGCACACGAAAACAGGAAGAGAAATAAGTGGCTCTGACACGTTCCAAATGGTTTCGTAGCAGCCGTGATTAAGTTGGTGCTACGAAGTTTTCATCGTACAAGATGACCACCGTCATGATGGCCAGACATCTTCTCAAGGATCCTGGAAGAAAAATGTGATGCTTTTCACGTTCGTCGGGCCAGCAGGATCTACTAGGTATGTCTGGCATACCATTGAATTTAGTCCACGATCAGCGGAAGAATACATTGTACAACGTGAGACGTTCAGGTGAAATGCGACCTTACAGTCTGTTTCAAAGCGTTGATCGATCTCACGTATCCAATCTGTAAACAATCCTGTATCCATCCATTCACTTAGCTGTGAATGCAAACGTTCTGGCTTCGATTAACGACTTAAAATATCGCGACTGGGGGTGAAATCTGATGTCAACGTCTTCCAGATTAATAAAAACCACCCCTTCATTCCCATCTGCCTCCATGACATGTCGAAAGAAAGTTAAAACACTCGTTTTTATTTCAAACTGGAAATGCCATCACGGAAGGAACCAATGGAAGCTAGCGTTTTACAGGCTCGTGGAAAGCATGTAAACAAATGCGTCCTAAAACAATGCAATGCACGGAAAACTACGAGGAACATTCAGGTATGCGAGAATCCAGAAGACACTCACCACTTAGAGGAAACAAACAACGGAAGTCCGACACAACGTCTGGCTTCGAGTGGCAACGATGGCAACGATTGCACAGATCTGATCGTATGCTGTCATATTGCTCCCCCTGTTGAGAATCCTATGTTATTCGGATTTGGTTAAAAGTAGACAAAAGCTTTTCCGATTTCCTGTGGTCGTGAACGCTCATGATAACATCACATTTGTCAAATATCAACTACATCCACCTCGCCACACTCAAAATCTTCCACCTGTCAGGTAATCAACGGTGATTTCGCAATAGGTCGTACCGCGACGAGCCTGCGTGAGCATACTGTCAGTCGCGTGCAACCATCGTTGCCATTTGACGTCAGACGACGTCGGATTTCCGCTGTCCCCTCGAGGTGACGGGCGTCTTCTGGATTCTCGCTTGCCAGAATGTTCCTAATAGTTCTCTTACCAGTTTTGATCTCGTTGCTGGACAATTAACCGTTCCATGTTTTGTTCTGGAATACATTTGGTTAAATGTCGTGTGTGCTGTAAAATACTAGCATTCATTGGTTCCTTGCTTAATTTCGTTTCCAGCTTGATGTAACGGAAGTGTTTTCACTTTGTTTCGAAACGTCATTGAAGGCCAGGATTGTTTACAGATTGGAGACGAGATGTCGGCTGGGACAAGGGCTGCCAAGAACCCTAATTGGACTCGTGTCACTACCGTCGTGACGCCAGTAGGTCAGGTTTGATGGTTCATAGCTATAGAATATGACTAATAGATGGGAAATGTCTAATACTCTTTTTTGTATCCTATGATTTGTCTCCGTAGGCGATTCAACAAGTGATATGAAGTACTATTCTTCTGCCAAAATCCACGTGAATGGAATCAAATGTGACCACATAAGGTGCAGGTGGTTCTGACGACGGTGTGTTGAGCTGTTGCAGATATCAATTTCTGATTTATAGGAACTCTGTAGCTGTTACTAAATGTTGACTTTTTATTTACTGTCTTTTACTAGCTTTAACGGCAGGGTATTATTTGTGAAACAACCACAGTGATGCCGAGATATTTGCAAAACTCCGGACCGCAGGTGTTTGCGGTGAGGAACGAACGTGCTATTCTCCTTTCCGGGGAGTAACGTGCTCACCACCACACCATTACTCTCTCACTCCTCGGAAAGGACAGCAGCGCGTTCGTTTCCGACCGCAGAGACTTGCGGTCCGGAGTTTTGCCAACATCTCAGCATCATTGAAAGTATTATTTACTCCTAAATAGATGAAAAAAAAGCCTAAGTCTGTGTAAGCTGTATAAGTCTGTGAAGTCCGAACTCCTGAAGTGCTATTATTGAAAGAAAGAAAGAAATTATTGGCATTTGTTTAAAAACCAGCGTCCTTTTGCCAGTATAATTATCCCGTCGGCATGTGATCTTGGTATTTAGCGTTATCTTAACTCATGTTTATTTGCTTAATTGCATTAAAAGGATAAAAGGATAAAGCTCTCGGCATCCATCAATCGCTGAAGGATGCGCTATGCATTCGACTTCATTAAGCATCGTTGAAGATGATTGAAGGCATATCTAGCCTTTACAATGACTCGCGGTGGCCAACCGATGTATCGAGCCAATGCTGCTATCCCCCTAAACAAGTCTGGTACCAACTTGCCGACCAAGAGGGATAGAAGGCTTGGTCTACCACGGGCGCTAGAATCGATCCCATGTGTGTATCGTAGGGCGCCTCCGACCACTGCGCCACGTGCGCACTTAATTGCCATTTTTTTTACTTTATTCGCTTAAAATTTATTGAGCTTTGGGAGTACTAGGAAAATCAGAGTATACTCATTGTAAACGTGTTCTTATGTGATTTAAGTGCAAGCTCAGTGCTTGTATTTGTCCTTAAAATGAGTGGAGGTTGTTCCGTTCTCTACTAAACCTTTTGAAGTAAATGAGCGAAAATGTTGCAGATTCTCCGACAGGTGGTACTTCGGCCAAGGTGTCTCGCTGCTTCGTCGGGGATCCGTTTGATCAGTTTGTGCCATTTTACTTCTCGTTTAAGATTTCTCAGCAGTGTTCGATTTGCTTGCCAGTGTAGCTTCAATATATCTAAAAGCTACGTGTTACATTTTTTGTAAATCACTGAAGATCTATTTTGTCAGCTGCTGGATTCCAATATTTTAAGATATCTCGATAGCTTGGGGCTCGTGAAGAAGGCGATGCCTAACAATGGTGGGAGCAGTATCTATCGAGCGGTTTGTGAATCGGTTCGTTCTTGTTTCAATTATTGTTAGTTAATCAGTACTTTATAGAGTTCTTATTTACTACTGTCACCTTATGTTATCTAAGATAACTTGTTTTTGATGAATTGGTTTTTTTTTCAGCTAAGTATGGACCAAAACGAACACACTTCTTTGCAAGAATTTATCGAAAGTGAACTTCTGTTCCAATATCGACTGCAGCGCATTCGTACGGGACTACCAACTGTGAATAAAATCGAGGACACGTTAAGAACAATTGCACGGCTATTGAGGTTGGTTCCCAATCTGTGCTTTTTCAGTCTCCCACTACCGTTAATCTGCAAAAGATGAAGCACCGAGTTTTTTATTAGCAAGGCGGACAAGACGTTCTCACATAGGAACCACATTCGCTTTCATTTTGTTACTGTGTGGAGGTAAATAGAACAACACTGTGGTTGCTCAGGTTGATCAAACCGATAAATTCCTGGTGAGATGTAAAACTGTCATATGATGTCATCGTCTAGTTTGATTGTAAAGACGTTTAACAACATATAAACATAAGCTAAGAATTTATGGATAGAGTGTTGGCCACACATTTTCCTTAGTGAAACAGGCAGAGTAGCCTACAGAAGAGTAATTATTTAATGTCAGATTGCAGAAAATGTGCATGTTAAGGATCGAG
This sequence comes from Angiostrongylus cantonensis, assembly GCA_009735665.1. NCBI lineage: Eukaryota > Metazoa > Nematoda > Chromadorea > Rhabditida > Metastrongylidae > Angiostrongylus > Angiostrongylus cantonensis. The sequence continues at coordinate 368,785 of MQTX01000072.1, forward strand.
CTGCATGTTTATCGTACTATCGGCAAACAACCTTTTGTCTACGGTGGAAATCCCGACGCTGGTGAATCTGTGGAGAAGGTGTGTGAATTTGGAAGAAGATTGCACTAGCGATGCTTTTATGATGTGTTGAAGCGTGGAAATGGGACATATGTGACACTTTACTATTTTTCTTTTCCGTGTACAAGATATCTTCGATTTGGCGAAAAGGGATTTATTTGGAGTTAATATAGGTGATGGTATGCGAATCTCACTGTGGTCATTACGATTTGGTTCTTACTCGAAAAGATCACGCTTGCCTTGGATACGCACAAAGTGAGTCCGTATTTTGATCGGATATATTCTTTAGTAAACTTGTATGGCAATGCTTTTCTTATGGATTTTTACGCAGTAAATGCACGTGCGATTTTTCTGACCTTTTCAGCTTTTGTTTATGACCTGCTCTACTTCAACGTTTTTGGATTCTCGCGTGATGTTATTAAGAGCTGCATCAAGCGAGTAAGAGACGATATGAGTAAGGTAAACCATCCTGTAGATGAAGTCAGTGTGAACGTCCAACCAACCACCTTCGCGCAAGAAGCGACATGTGGAGAGAGAGCGCTCTCGTTGAGTACTGATGGCTTAGAAGTAAGCTTTTGTTCAGTCATATTTTTCATCAATTCGTTAGTGTTTCATTCACTCTCTTTCAGATGCGGTTTGGATGGCGTCCTCCAATGCCGTACTGTGCTGTTAAATCTCTTGACCCGTCGGTTTATCGCAATGTCTCCTATGACATTTTCTTGAAGGAGCGGAAACGTATAATTGAGGCGTCTAGCCGCGGTATTTATTTATATATTTCCATCATCCTAATACATGCCGAAAGTGAATAAAAGCTCTAAAGCTCTCGGCGTTGATCAATCCATAAGGGGTGCGCCATGCATTCAACTTCATTAAGTATCGTTGGAGGTGATTGAATGCATATCTGGCCTTTACAAGGACTCGCGGTGGTCTGCCGTTGTATTGAGCCAGTGTTGCTATCCTCCCAGACAAGTTTGGTACCAATTTGCCGACCCTGGAGCGATGGAAGGCTTGGTGGGCCATGGGCGCGTTCCACGTGCGTGTCGCAATGGCGCCTCCGACCACTGCGCTACACGCGCCCTTTACCGAAAGTGAATATGCATGAGTTTTGTTAAAGTGGATTGTTAAGCCGATATTCAGTAGTTCTGAAAGGAAAGCTATCGTAGTGTACTGAGGCTCATCGATGAACTAAGCTGTAGTTAAAAATTACATCTTCGAGCCGAGATGAATAGTAAGAGCAAATTTCTGCTCAGTACTATTCATTGATTGGCATAGTCATGCGAGCAAACGGACTACTTTTCTCTCCCTGTATTGCTTAGTGATTTTGAAAGACTTTTTTTTTGTGAAAATTAAATAGTTCTATCCCATATCAGGGGATTCAACATTTAAGACTTGTGTTTATGAATACATGAAATTATCTTCGTAATAATCCATGTCAGAACTTGAGCACTGGTGACTGGCAGTTTGCGTGAAGATACAGATAGTGCATAGTACTGCAAGAGTCGAACGTGTTTTATGTGGCACCGTTTAGGTTCGCTTTACACCCGCAATCGGTGCGTTTCGATGGACAGCGCCTCTGTGGCCACTGTGGGTGTTTAGTTCATGCTTTCTTCATTTATAAATTTTACGTAGTTTTTAGATACTTAATTCATGTTTTTTAGTCATTGTGTTTTGGATTTTTAAATAATGTGAATTTTGTCTTCTCATTAAACAGTTAATTTGATTTAGTTTTTCTTCATACCTTTGTGTCAAATTGGTCCAAGTATTTTTTCCCTTATGTTCTCAGGTGTCCCCTATTTACTCCCCTGTCGTAAATCTCCATCAGTTAGTCTATGTTGGTTATTCCATTGTGCAATCTTTCGAGCATTTCTGTTGATCCTTTTTTAGCAAATGTTCTACGTCAGGAATATGAAGCAGGCCATAGCCGTCGCCGTAACTCGGCAATGGGAAACTACTTGAGTGTCTTCCAAAATTGAACTATTGAGGGTTTCAAAACAGATCAGTAATATTGTGTCATCATTGGTATTGTGTTGTATTGTATCATTAATACTGTAACCTCGAATATGCCACTAATTTTGAACACATCTCTCATTCTTCATAAGACTACGTTTGCAACGTTGGCAACTCTTCAACTAATTTTTTTCGGATTTCTAACCTATCATAATATTTTCCATGAAATTCATCGCTATTTTTTTTCTCTTTTCTTACTTATTATGAAATGTAATTCTCCTTGAATAACGTTATTTAAGAAGGTTCATCATTTCTTCATCCCACTTCACTGTAGTTGTAGGTCGTACAGAAGTTTCTATTTCCAAACAGTGACTTAAATGAAGTTCTTCCCCGTGATTCATTTTGCATAAGTTTTTAGAGCACACATTTAGACCTTTTAGACCTAGGTTTTTATATTAACTTATCTTCAGACCTTGCCACTGCTCAAATCGCCGTCGTTCTATCACGTTTTGTGTTTCAGGTTTAACATAATTCCTTTGTCGTTTAGAATGCGAACGTAGTTTCTCATTAAGTTTCTTTTCCTTTCTTTTTTTACTTGGTGAACGATTTCTGTAGCGCTTCGCGGCAGAGGTGTTCGTGCGAATGTATTATTCGTCTGGGAAAGTGCAAGAAAAAAATTCCCTCAATTAGCCGAGGAGCAGTCTGATTGGCTCCGAAAACTTTATGTGAGATCGTTTTTCATCATCAAAATTTATATGGCCTACTTCGAGCGATGAAACCGTAGCGGAGTTCTTTTCATCTGGTGTTGTCCCATTGTTCCACTTTAGACGTATTTTATGCGAAGATGTTCCGGATACGAACTACTTCATTTTTGCATAGACGTTTCTGTATTTTTTTCACTAGATTGTGATAGCGTAGACACATCCATGCTACAAACTCTACAGGGTGGGACGTTGTCTGACCAGTTGCACTAATAGTTGTTTTCAGCATAACTTGCTCACCGTTACAACTAGCGTTCTATCACTTATATTATTCGAATTACTAACTGTTTCATCAAAAGTTTCTCTTCTGTGTCAGGCAATCGGGTAAAGAAGGAAGTTTTGTAAAACCTGTATCTTTACAAGTACCCCTGATGCGCATTGCTAAGTTGTCTGTTGGGTGTAAACATGACATCATTGAAGAAAAATATGTTGGATCCTTCAAGCCGGGATCAATGGACGTCATCTACCAGTGGGTTAACGCAGTCTTATTTGGAGAGCTGATGAAAAATTCTAATATAGTTGGAGGTAGAAGACATCTTTGGCCTAGCTGTTAAATTATGACGGTTGTTGAACAACTTATACTAAGACCATTCTTAATAGCTAATGGCGGTTCACTCAAGGTTGCGCTGTATCGTAAGTGCCAATCTGTTAGAACGCGTGTGGCGCAGTGGTTGGAGGCGCCACTGCGACAAGCACGTGGAATTGACCCCTGCTCCCATGGCCCACCAAGCCTTCCACCCTTCCGGGGTCGGCAAATTGGTACCAGACTTGTCTGGGAGGATAGCAGCACTGGCTCGATACATCGGCAGGCCACCGCGAGTCATTGTAAAGGCTAGATATGCATTCAATCACCTCCAACGATGCTTAATGAAGTCGAATGCATGGCGCATCCCTCAGGGATTGATCAACGCCGAGAGCTTTATCCTTTTTTATCCTTTATAACGTACCGGTCGTGTCCAACTTTCCAGATGCGCCCGCACTAAATTCATTCGCTGACCGTGGTGAATTGAATAGCTGTTTCAAAGCATATGAATTCTAGTTGAAGTTGAATCACCGACTTATTAAACACTATTAGTAAATAATTACGTGTGGCTCAAAGCATTTGGTAATTTTTCTCTTTAGGTTCGGTCATTCGGTATCTCCGTAGAATAGAAAACGTTTTTAGGGAGATAGCAGATACTGTGAGGGCGATTCAGAATCATGAACTCGAGGAGAAATCTGAAGAAGCTCGCCTTTGAATCAAGAGAGATATTGTGTTTGCTGCTTCTTTATATCATTAAACCACTGCTTCGAAAACAACCACGCAGGCGTTTATGAACATATATACGTAAACACAAGAAAGTGAAATCGGCGTTGCAGAACAAGAAGTCCGTCCCCTAGATCAACCGATATCTCAGAGAAACACAAGGTAGCGTTTACTCTGCGCTTGATCCCTGGTTGTTTTCAGAAAACCAGATATTAGTCAAACTGATAGCAAAATAATGTGATAGCAGCTTAGCGTAATGCCGCGCTTCTCAAAGATCTCCATTGTTTGTCAGCCGTTGATAGGGTTCATGATGTTGAGAACAGCAAGTTTCCGCTTCCTGTAACTGTGAGCCATCTCGAACTACACGGCTGTATGAAACTGAACGTATAAGTTGGCAACGCAAACACTGTGACCACCTTGCGATTGGCAACAATTTGAAGGATTGGTAATACACTGCTGTAGTAGCGATCTCATGAAGATATCCATAAGTCAGGGCGCGTGTGGAGCAGTGGTTGGAGGCGCCACTGCGACACGCACGTGGATGCTTGCACCCATGGCCTACCAAGCCTTCCATCCCTCCGGGATCGGCAAATTGGTACCAGACTTGTCTGGGAGGATAGCAGCACTGGCTCGATACATCGGCAGGCCACCGCGAGTCATTGTAAAGGCCAGATATGCATTCAATCACCTCCAACGATACTTAATGACGTCGAATGCATGGCGCATCCCACAGAGATTGATCAACGCCGAGAGCTTTAGAGAGCTTTTATTCATAAGTCAACCCCTCGATAACATCGGATGGTATCTGGGATTTATCTGCGAAAAGAGAATAAAGGGATGTTTTTGCCTCTGTAAGAATGATGCAAAGCCTGCTTTTTTCCTATTCATTCAATTTTTACGTGGATTGACAATGGGTGGTTGGATGTTCTCTAGAAAAGAAGAGGTGCTTATCGAATATTCAATGTCAGTCATATAAAATGAAGTTCTTGATTTAATTTCTCCTTTATTGCCGATAGCTATGCGCTGTAACAGTTTTACCAGAATTGATTTAGTTATCATTAATAATTCCATTGCTTTACAAAGACTTTTTCTAATCTGCACCGGCTTACTTGGATACTTGGATGGCCCGTTCTCACTGGCTGTGCAGGCCGTAGCATGTTCTCCCTTTTTCGGGGTTTTGCCGGTTTAGCCATTGTATTTCTCTGCACGCCCGAGGCCAATTTGACCAAAGTCTGCCCCAGGTCGTTACTACCACAGGCACTCTCCGCCTTTGTGTGTTAGAGGGAGATTTACCACCATACGACTAGTTTAATACCACTACGGTAGAAGCTGGATTTTTTGGTGGAAACGTCGAACTCTTTCTCAGTTTGGGACATCTTGCCGGATTGAATTTCTCCGCTGTACATCGCAACCCAACACCTAGGAACACCTCCAAGCCACGATGAGGCGGTGAACTGCTGCGAGGTTTGTAACCTCTATGTGTTGTAGGCTACAGATATGAAATTCTTTGCTGTTCTGTCAATGTTCTGGCCACACTTTGTTTTGTTAATGGCGCAGTTAATTACGCAGAAGGCTCCATCACACCCGAGGCTACCTCCACATCGCTCGAGGCCTATGAAACCTCACGCCACTCCGAGATCAGATTGGGAATTTGATAGCAGATTTGTTCTGGACAAGGTCACTCACGCCACATGAGAACGCCTTAGCAAGGTTATCTTAGGATTCCATGTAGAATTGAATCGACCAACATTCAAAGACCTTCGCAGCGAGGACGAAAAACATTCGAGCCACTGTGAGGTGGCGTGATTTTGGTTTCGATTCAATTGATGACATAGGGCAATTGGTGGTTGTTCATTAACTGCAGCAGCGTTCCTTAGGTTAACCTTCCTAAGGACCATTTTGGACCACAGCACATAATCCATTGGAAATGAAGGAAAATTCAAGTGGGATCTTATATGATGTAAATATTTCTCATGATATATCTAAAGCCGACGCTGAATAATTTTGATGAAATAATTTTAATTTTTCCTCCAAATGGTTTACCGCCTCATTGTGGCTGGGAGGTGTTCCTGGGTGTCGAAGTGCGATGTACAGCTGGCGATTCATCCTCTAGCAGACTCTCCCACGTTGAGAATGAGTCCGGCTTTTCCCTCAAAAAACCCCAGCTAAGACTGAACCAATACCAGGATCGACCACCGTCATCGTGTCAGACTAGTCGCATGGTGGCAAATCTCCTTCGGATCCACAAGGACTGCGATTGCCTATGATAACGAATATCTGGGGCAGACTTTGGCCAGATTGACCTTGGGATTCCAGGTAATCACAATGGCTTAACCAGCAAACCTCCTAAAAATGGAGATTACACTGGGGCCCGCACAACCAATGAGGGTGGGCCATTTAAGTTTGAAATATCACGTTTCACTTTTTACAGCAGTTTCCTTCACTCCGATGAGAATGAGGCAAAAGACTCTAGCATTGATGTTATTATATGCCTTCGAAATGTTTTGTACAATTCAAAGAGCATCTAGAGCTTCAATGACGGTTCCTTTCTCAACTGCATCGGAGGCCCTCTGTAAAATCAATAAAACTGGGAGAGATATCTGAATCAAGGTCCGTAAATAAATCGGTATCGGTAAATAAAAAGTCAAACATTGTAAGTACAATGTTTACTTTTTATTTGCTGCATATTATCACTTCTCACGGAAAGGTAAGATGTGAAATACAACGATTTGAGACTGAGATATTTGGAAAACCTGAACCCAGGCCAGATCAAACCCGTGATTACCCTTTTCGAGGGCTGACGTACTAACCCACTGCACCATTTAGGCCCTTGCTTCATTTGACGAATTGTGCTCCAAAGTTTTGCAGGTAAAAGAGACAGAACGAAGTCTTGCATGCCTCTGCAAGTTAACAACTTTTCATATACATTACTTATTCAAGAACCTATCGTCAGTTATCGGAAAACCAGCTCCGAGCGCTATTTGTTTAAACGTTGAGTGTTGGCCAATCACAATTTCCCCTAGAAATCAGAGTTAGCTGCGATATGATGCTCTTAGACCATCACATTAAGCCATTTCTCGCTCTTGTGAATTAAAGAGAAATTTGCTGTCTTGCAACCCTGACCCTGTCTTCTTCCGATACGACAGTGATTCCTATCATCGCACTCTACCCTGCGATTAGTTAACTGTGTAATCGGGGAGAGCGTGATGAGTGAAATCCACATTAACAGGTAATAAAGGGCAAAGGGTCCTGTGTTGATTGATTCCTGACGTATACCTTAATGAAGCATCCTTAGAATTGTTGAATACACACTGGACCTGCAGAACGACTTGAGGTGTTTATCGATATATCGAGGCAGTTCTTCTACCCGGTTTTTTGATTCCAGCCAGATACATTTCTCGCCCATCTAACACCCTGTGCAACCGCCGGTCTGCTGCAAATAACTGGAAATCTTACAAGGAACATTCGAACAGCACCAGGTTCGGAGAGGATAAGATCAGAACATCTGAAGAACCCTCCGCCAGTCCTCGTAAACATAATGGCTCGGCTCTACACACGTTACCTGTCTGAATGCAAGGTCCCTACTCAGTCGAAAACTAGCAAGACCGTGTTATTGTTCAAGACGGGTGACCTACATGATATAGGCAACTATCGCCCAATCTGCTTGTTGTCCGTCGTCTACAAACTTTTCACTTGAGTCATCTTAAACAGGATTGACAGAACACTGGACGAAGGACAGCCATGCGAGCAAGCAGGGTTTCGAAAAGGATTTAGTGCGATAGACCACATCCACACGATAACAAAACTCACTGAAGTATCACCAGAGTACAAAAGACCGATCCGTCTCACTTCCATCGATTTACAGAAGGCTTTTGATTCAATTGAGATAGAAGCAGTCATGGAAGCCCTTGGTAGGGTCAAGGAGTCCCTACTCAGTACATAAAGATTCTTCGTGAGCTATACAAAAATTTCACAACCAAGATTTCACCATTCTACAACGATATTAACGTTGACGTCAAAAGAGGAGTTAGGTAAGGCGATACAATCTCGCCAAAATTATTTACAGCCACCCTTCAGAACGTCATGCGAACATTGGAATGGGATAATATGGGAGTGAAAATCGACGGTCGGCAGATATATCACCTTCGCTTTGCTGATGATATCGTGCTTATAACACCTGGGATAGTAGCCAAGCGGAACGTATGCTTGCTGACTTTGATAAAGCGTGTTGAAAGATTGGTCCTCGACCAAATCTCACGAAAACAATGTTCACGAAGGACGGATTGGTTTCGCTTGCTCCATTCACGCTCAACGAACGAATATCTCCGAATGCTCCAGTTATGTCTGTCTAGGTCGGGAAATCAATATGATGAACGACTTAGCTCCAGAGCTGAGCAGAAGGAAACGAGCGGCTTGGGGAGCTTTCAAGAGCATCGAGGATGTAGTGAAGAGAACAAAGAACACCCGACTCCGTGCCCACCTTTTCGAATGAACGGTACTTCCTGCCCTAACCTATGTGTAAGAAACCTGATCGCTGCGTAAGCGAGATGAAAGATCGCTCAGCGTTATCGAACGCACAGTCGAAAGAACGGTGCTAGGAGTATCCAGTTTCACACAAGTGAGGGATGGGATCCGAAGCTCCGACCTACGTCAACGATCGAAAATCAAAGATGCCGTTCTATACGCCAAACAGTCGAAGATAAAGTGGGCTGGACACATAATGCGTATGAATGATAACCGATGGACAAGAACCGTTAATGACTGGGTTTCTCGGGATGTTAAACATACTGCAGGAAGACCGTCGACCAGATGGTCAGAGTTCTTCACAAAGAGCCTGGAAGAAAGATATGATGTCCGACGAGTCCCTAAAGCGAGCAGAACCCACTGGGCTACTTTTGCACGAGACAGGGAAAAATGGAGGATTTACTGGCGCCCGCTCGAGTCACTCGACGATCAATGGGACTACAGGTGATACAGGTCGTTGCTGGCACCTATTATCTCTATGGATGCTTTGCGAACACGTGAGGTCCATAGTGAATACGTGGTGATACATAATGAATTTGTCCAAAAACAGGTCTGTTACTCACAATACTCCAAATTTGGCAAGTTTTTGCTGATGAGAAATTGAAGTTACATGGGGAACTGAGATGTAACCAACACTCAGCGCTGATGTTGCTTGACAGGTATAATTAGAAGATTATCGTATCAAAGATTACCTCGAGGATGCCGCGTTACTGGAATCATGTTAGAACAGGAGACGATCATAACGACCGTCAGAGATGACAGCCATCTCCAGAAACCTTGTGCCAAAGTTTAAAAAAAGCCATGATACCCACGCTTAAGAGGTACGAGGGTTTTTAGAATTTCTAGGTGGTCTCAATCACAAGCATGTTAAAGTATGTGAAAGGCATGTCATCTCACTGGGGTTTAAGCCACCGATTACTGCTACCTGACGCTTAAGTGATACATACTAAAAAAAAACCAAGGCTCCCCTTTCTTTAAACCACGCTCGTTTCCAGTTTTCGTCTTCTTTTAGCATCCTTTTGATTGTATTTAACACTATACTCTACGTTTAAAAAATAATAGGCAGTAGATAAAAGTTGAGACATAATTTTTTTAGGTTCAAATCTTTTAACACGTTCTTAATGCCGCATGTGAGAGAGTGGAAGATTGAGACGTGGAAACCGTTACTAAAGGATAAAGGATAAAGCACTCGGGGCTGATTAATCCCTGAGGAATGCTCCATGCATTCGACTTCATTAAGCATCGTTGGAGGTGATCGAATGCATATCCGGGCTTTACAATGACACGCGGTGGCCTACCATTGTATCGAACCAGTGCTGCCATCCTCTCAGACAAGCCTGGTACCAATTCGCCGACCACGGAGGGATGGAAGGTTTGGTGAGCCATGGGCGTGGGGATCAATTCCAAGTGTGTGTCGCAATGGCGCCTCCAACCACTGCGCTAAACGCTCCCTAGAAACCGTCACTATGAATCGAAATTCTGTTCAGCTTTTTAAATGAAAAGCTATCGCACTTATTTATTTAGATACACAATGGCAGCTTACTAATGACTACACGAACGCATTTTTACGAAACGATAATAGCAATGCGAGATTTCGTATACTGTAAATTATGCGAAGAGAAAGCAAGTGTTTCCAGGAATTATACGATTTCCTTTTTCATTCAAGATATCTTAAGGGATTGAACTGACGTGAAGAATTGTTTTCAAGACTAGGTGAGAACTGCAAAATGTATGTTAAGAAGCAGCTGAAAGTGGAATAAGACATTGTGTCGGCAAATTATGACGCATCAAGTGAAGGGTAAAGTCTCGAACTCATGCAACTACACGTTTAGGATTACAGCCGCGACCAACAACAACATCAGCGACAACAACAAAAACAACAACAGCAAATGTTAGTACGGCAGTCATTGGTGAACCAAGGAAGCATGTGTAATTATTTCCGACTATGTAAAAGCAGAGCGCGCGTTGCGCAGCGGTCGGAGACGTCTCGCAACACACACGTGGAAGTGGTCCTTGCGTCCAAGGCCCAACAAGCTTTCCATCCCTCCAGATTCGGCAAACTGAAGCGAAACTTTTCTCGGAGGAAAGCATCACTGGCTAGATACATCGGTTGGCCACCGCGGGTCATTGTAAAGGCCAGATATGCATTCAATCACCTCGAAACGATGCATGATGAAGTCGAATGAATGGCGCATCCCTCAGGGATTGATCAACGCCGAGAGCTTCATCCTTTATCCTTTATGTAAAAGCAAGGAAACACTGTGTGGTATATGAGATAGCTAATCATGACGAAACTAAGAAAAAAATAGTAACTACAATGGTGTGGTTCAAGACGTGCTGTGAAATATCCGGTGAAAGCCAAAAAAGAGTTTGTTTCCTAATCCGATTTCTCAAGGGGATGTGAAACCCATAAGCTCAGCAATTATTTGTAACTGAAGTGGATAGAGTTGACATCACTAAGTGTATCGAAAGCACAGAAAATAAGACTGTCTGTAGCTCTTTAGTACACGTATGTCCACAAGTTCCGCGCCCATAGCTCACCAAGCCTTCCATCCTTCTGGCGTCGGCAAATTGGTACCAGACTTGTCTAGGAGGAGAGCAGCACTGTTTCGATACAATGGTAGGCCACCGCGAGTTATTGTGAAGGCCAGATATGCATTCAATCACCTCCAGCGATACTAAATGAAGTCGAATGCATGGTGCATCCCTCGGGGAATGATCAACGCCGAGAGCTTTATCCTTTATGTTTACAGTAGGTGTTGTGGTTTCGGACAGTCCACTACAGTTTGCAGTGGACGTAATAAGTCCTGTCTGTGAATTTGTTACCTCTATTAGGTGCTCGCATTGTGTCAAGGTTTACTGATTGATTAGATATATAAGAAATAAAGTTAACTGTTTATTTACAACATATCAGCAGCGCTATGTATATACCATCATCGGGATTGAGCCAATATCACAACAGGAAACAGCTTCGTACTAAGTGATTAGTGATCGTTATTCATTCAGTGTTAAGTCAAACAAGGCGCTTCAGATAGTATTAGGTAATAATTGATAAGATATTTGCGACTTTAACAGCTCAACATATTGTAGCATTTTACCAACACAATGGTTTTTTACTGATCGAAAACTCATGCACTTAAACAGTAACAAGTCGAGGTACGTGTTGGAATTCTTGGAAATGTGGTTCAGGTTCATCGACGGCGGCTGGCTGGTTCTGGAATTCATAGAAGATTAGGCGATAGGTTTCCAATCATTGATTGCACTAACCCTTCGAAAGCTAGTAAAGTAGGTTAGGGTCTTCGGCAGCTGCACTCTATCATTTCTGACCAAGGGAACCATCAGTAACATTTCAGAAGTTTTATTCATCCGCATTAAAAAGTACTTACGTAAGACGTAAGACGTAACAGACGTAATACTTATGTTCCTGTAAGAAAAGCACTCCCCACTCCCACATCCCGACGCGGTTCACCATGTTGAGAAGGAGTCCGACGTTTTCACCAGGAAATCCAGCCATGAGTAAACCAATACCGGGATCGACCACCGTCCTGGTATGAAACTAGTCACATGGTGGCAAATTACCCGCTGATGCACAGAATGTAGCGACTTCCTGTGGTAGTGACGACTTGGGGCAGACTTTCGCCAGGCTGACCTCGGGACTCCAAGCAAATACAATGGCTAAGCCAGCAAAGCTCCGAAAAATGGAGATTCTGCTGGGTACCGCACAACCAGTAAAGACGGGCCACCCAAAAGTATCCAAGTGACTATAAGAAGAGCACAACGACAAACAGCTCTTTCTCTTGTCGCTTAAAAGAGTTCCCTCTAAGTGCTCACTCTTGAATTCAATTGTGATGACATTGATAAAAACAGTATCACCTACATCTTTTGGATTATCCTTTTGAACTTCGCTGTCTACAACGTTCGGTGCTGCAGCCTTAGCAGAATTTATTTTTTGCGCCTCTTGTTCGAAATATCTGAAAGAATTAAAGCAGTTTAAGATTCGTAACTAGCCAAAAACCAGAAAGATGATCCCTGACTGCAAAAGACAAAGCAGAAAAAAAAGCAGGAACAGACAACTACTTGGTTGTTCGGTTTCGCTTACGTCTCCTCTTTGTCTTAATACAATCGCTATCGGAACGAGAACACAACCGACCTCAGAAAAGCAGCGAGAGGATCGTGTTCCAGTACTTCATCACTTTCACTGCGTGTTGGAGCAGTCGAAGCCTGAAGAAACCTCAGATGCAACTATTTGGTACGGTAAATTTTGCACAAATGCAAGAGATAAATATTGTTTAGGTGTTTTGAAGATATTGAGCTACCGAAGAATCAGCAACCATTCATTTGAATATTGCCAAGCTTAAAGATTAGAAACCTCGACGGCCATGGTCGTTCTGTCATCAATTCGCGGGAAACTATCTTCAACCACAACTGGTCCTAATGCGATCTCTTCGCTTTCTCCTTCAGGAATCTGAAATTTAATTTTAGCTGGAATAGAACATTAAGCCAGTTACAAAAAAATTATGTTGCGCTGTATTTAATTAAAATACACCAACAACATTTTTAATGGTCCACTAAAATTTTTAAATAAATACCTGGACAGCCTCGTCTTTCTGACTATCCACTTCCTTGAGGATATTTTCGGTAGTAGTGTCGACATGAAAACGTAAATATAGCCACAAGTGAATTTTTGTTTTAGTCCTATAGCTTATCTATCGAACATAGTGCGTTCGCCTACTTCACGTTCACCTCACGGGTTTCAGCTCTATAAAAAAAAAAACTCTCGGGGCTGATCAATCCTCGAGGGGGGGGCCATGCATTCGATTTCATTAAGTATCGTTGGAGGTGATTGAATGAATATCTGGCTTTTACGATGACTCGCGGTGGCCTACCGATGTACCGAGCCAGTGTTCCTATCCTCCTAGACAAATCCGGTAACAATTTACCGAATCGGGAGGGATGGAAGGCTTGGTAGACCACGAGCGTGGAGATCGATTGCACATGTGTGTTGCAGGGCGCCTCCGACCACTACGCTACACGCGCCCTTGGTTTGAGCACAGAGCAAAATATCGCTATGCTGACAATTATTTTGCAAAGTGCTTAGAAACATTTCAGTCCTTTTTGTGTACGCTTATAACGAGATAGGAGAAAATATGAATGAATAAAGAGATTTTTTACTGACCTGCGCAGCGCTATCGACAACCTGGTCGACTGTTTCTTTCGCGGTTGTTGGAATCTAAAATGGTTACCCAATACTATACTGATGTGTTTGCGGTTACTGTACTGAAGACTAGAGCGGTACCTCAGTAGAAATCAATTTCTCCTCATCAAATGCCTTGAAGATGTTTTCTGTGGTGCTGGTAGTCTGAAGGAAATCATTATGACATCAGAGAATAGGTTCGTACAGTGTACCACTTTTTTCACAATATTCTGCAGCTATACAGTAAGATACGTTATAACTAAAAGTGTTAGGATCCGTTCCTGTAGATGTAATCGAATTTAGAAGATTTTACAGCTTAAAATGCCTTTACCGTCGTTTCGCCCTTTTCAGCTTCGTCAAAAACCGAAAGGATATCACGGAACATGTTCTCGCCATCCATCTGAAATACGTTCTAATTATAACGTCCCGTTTGTTTTTTCTTTTCTTTCTCGTAGAACATTTCCAGTCGATCAAGGGAGATGCTCTTTAGTACACATATAGTCGTTAGTTCAGCTATTTGTCCAGGGTAACCAAGCTCTGCGTCCCTTCGAGGTTTGAAAATTTGTACTAAACCAGTCTAGAAAAGTCAAAAGACCGACTTAGTGCACCGGCAGATGACTATAAGTCAATGTTTAGGCAAGATATGCATTCAATCACCTCTACGATGCTCCGAATATAGTTAATGCATAGCAATCCCTCAGGGATTGATCAGCATTAAAAGCTTTGTCCTTTACTAAAGTAGGCGTCATTCTGCTTAGGAGATGAATAAAAGAAACGACCAACCGGCTTAATCTCAGCGACTTTTTTAGCGGTCGGAGAGACGGTGGTAGTGGTTGCCGACTGCTCATTGATTTTCTGTAGATTCTCTCGGAAAATTGCGTCCTGGTCGTAGTTTGCTGAAGGAGTTTCGGGAGTAGGAGTGATTGCCGTCCCTGAACCCGAACTGTTATTCTCTTTAGAAAAAAAATATTATGAGAACCACTCTTAGCCCTCAACGAAAGTCTTAACCTCCTGTTGAGCTCTGGTCTTCAAAGTACTGTTCGTCAGTAATCTATCTCATAGTTTCTAATAAGAATCAGTTAGTAGTTTGAAAAAGGAGAAGACTGGGACTGGGATGCAATTGTGGTAAGTGGGGTGGCTAGATAGCGTTTTCTCACGCCCGACTTTCGAATAGTCCCGAAGTGACTGTTCGATGATTGATGACGGAATAATACTCACGCAACAGACAAATGGTCAACGGCATCATATATGACATAACTAGGACAGCTGGATCTTAAAATCATAATGAAGGAAGGGCTAGTATGAGTCCTCGGCGTAAAAACCACTATGATATCTTATCGGATGACTACCGTGAAATACTCACAGATTGGCTTTGATGGCGCATTAAAGTCCATTCCTTGTGATTTCTTCTGAAACTAGACGTACTGCAGTCATGGAAACAAATCTAAGTTTACCTTTTAGTACCAAACCTGCATTTCTTGATAGATTTTGTCGTGTATCGCCATTTCTGGTGCAGGTGGTACGGTCGGTTGTTGCATGGAGATTATCTGGGCTGGCGAAGCGTCATGTGGTCGCATAGGTACCTAAACAGATGGGTGACTGGAACAATAACCTGGAATCTGGAAACAGAATCCATGTCCACTATATCGTTAGGTAAAAGGATTAGTAAAATAGACAAAACAAAAATTGCAAAGGGAAATTGCGGAAGGAGTTTCAAGAGAAACGTATTCTTTATGAGATTATTCGATATGGTCAGGAAGAAAATAATGCAACAAAAGGTTTGTTCAACTATTTCACACAGCTTTACTGGAACACACTTTCGGTCTGTACTGTAATTACCGTACCGACACGTTCCATATATCTGGCGCATGGCTAGCCTGCTCGACACAATTTGGTTTGTATCCAGGTCGCGATACGGTGAAATAGGCAATGCATTTCTTTTTTCAGTAACGCTTAAAATCGTGAAAGGACGTGTACCAAAGGTGTCTATTATTGGCACAGAGTTAGTAATCATTGGACAGATGCAGAAAGGCAAAACAGAGAATGGGCTACATATGATTTGTCTTGCTGATCAGGTTCCACAACTGTTTGTCGAGTCGTTTTTGTAACCTGTCAATGACCATCGTTATGGAAAGGAGCAATAGTTATGCTCAGTGCTCAGAACAACTTTTGAACCTGAATAGTTTCAGACGAAGACAATCAGCGTGTTAACGATATTTCCCACATATCTTAACTGCAGCGAAAAATCTTGTCATGAAAGGCTGGTTCCGACTGAGGTCGTAGCAGTCTCCGCCTTCCAGCTGGTCGGCAATACCAAATATCGGCATCAAGCAGTATAGTCATGGTGTTTGGTTCTGTGATGAAGATTTCCACTAAGGTTTAGTTTAGCAACCGTGGATAAGAGTCGCTGTAGAAGAGCTTAACATATCCAGACACCATGGAATACGAAACGACTGAGCTCAAATATAAACAGTGGAGAGGCTTTCACAATGACCTCGAAGGAGTTCGTGTAAGAGATGATAACGGTATTCTCGAAAGAATTCGTATAGGACAATAAGAAGGAAAGCAAATTGTTCAGTATGAGTCGTAGCGTTACAACTGATAGAAACTGCCCTATTTTGTTTCACACAAATGGTTGAAGGGCTCGCCAAGTTAAAGAATAAACCATTCGTAAAACCATACAAATAATGCAACTATGAGAACTCTAAGACATAAGAAAAACTAGGAATCTGAAGCAGGTTTCGAACCCGCGATTACACTTCTTGGAGGTTCACGCGTTATTATCCACTGAAACCGCTGACGTCTTAGCTTTGCCTTTCTCTCATCCGATTTTTTACTCTAGAGGTGTTATCAGTAATCACCAGTCAACGGGAATGATATGGAAAGCACAAATCGGCACTAAACAAATTTAAGCTGAAGCTGTGTTCGAAGTCACAGCATATCAACCATTATTTGCCACTGCATTAAAAGAATAGAGCTCTCGGGGTTGATCAATCCCTGAAGGACGCGCCTTGCATTCGACTTCATTATGCATGGTTTCGAGGTGCTTGAATGCATGTCTGGCCTTTACAATGACTCGCGGTGGCCTGCCGATGTATCGAGCCAGCGCTGCTATCCTCCCAGACAAGTCTGGTACCAATTTGCCGACGCCGGATGGATGAAAGTCATAGTGGACCACGGGTGCGGGAATCGATTCCACGTGTGTGTTGTAAGGCGCCTCCGACCACTGCGCCACACGCGCCCACTATTGCATTATATTACTTAATATTATATTCTACTTTAGAACTGATCGTCATTTAACCCCTAAACCTCACTTGAGGTTAGTGGAGTAAAACTACCCTACCAACTTCGTGCAAGCACAAGAATTATACAAATGTTGGTTGTATTCTACATCATTTCTTTCATTTACTTATTTGATTATCCATCTTTGCGGTTGTCCCTGCCACGAAAAAAGGGAATAGGCAGTAAGTAGAAGTTAAGAGATTGTGATGTCCTATAGATAATCGTAGAAGATGTTTCAAAGCTTCATTAAAGACCCCATACGTATTATAACACCACATTTAATACAATGTTATTGATCTTTTATAACTTCTAAATTTCTGTAGCATTAATATGTCCCCACTATTTTTACGATCACAATTTTAACTTATTATTTACCGTCTATTCTTTTTAACGGCAGAGTATATTGCGAAATAGATAGAACCAGCTGAGAGACAGGCAAAACGAAAGACCCGCATGGTGTGGTGGTGAACGCGTTACAACCCGAAAAGGACAATAGCGCGTTCGTTCCCCAGCGCAGACACCTGCGGTCCGGAGTTTTGTAAATACCTCAGCATCAATGAAAGTTGTATTTTTATGATGTTCCGCTGTCTTTGACGGATTGATCACCTACTGGAAATTGGTAGTATTGGTACTGCAATGGCTGCGGCTGTGGGAACTGCTGCTGCTGCTGCTGCTGTAGTTGTTGTTGATAGTAAACACCTTGCTGTTGTGGGTAGTAGTACCATTGCTGCGCAGCACTTGGATTGTTGTAGTATTGCTAAACACGGAAGAACTCGTCACGAGTCTATGTAATTTCAGAAAATTATCTTAGAATTCTTGTTGTTCTTATCATTCCATACAATAAGAACCTTTGCAACTTACAATCATCTTTATAAGCTAGGACTCAAATTTCTAGGAACATTTTCCAACGCAACGGTTCACTTTCCCACCAAACGGTTTACCACCTCATCGTGACTGGGAGGTATTCCTGGCTGTTGGGCTTCGATGTAAAGCGGGGTATTCATCCACCTGGCAGCGTCTCCCAAGCTGGGAAGGGATCCGGCGTTTCCATCAGGAAGCCCAGCTAAAAGTAAACCACTGCCAGAATCTAACACCGTCCTGGTATGAAATTAGTCACCTGGTGGCAAATCTCCCACTGATCCACAAGGACTGCGAATGCCTGTGGTGGTGACGGCATGGGGCACCCTTTAGCCAGGCTGACCTCGGAACTCCTAGGAACCACAATGGCTAAACCAGCGAAACATCGAAAAAACAGAGATTATGTTTCGGCCCGCACAACCAATGAGGGCGGGTTGTCCAAGCATCCAAGTATTTAAGTATATTTCACTTCCAGTGAAGATGTCCTTCTTCGACATAGTTTCTGATGATAATATCAAAATTAGGAAGCGGTCAGCAGAGTGGTAGTGATGGCTATCATCATGAGTACGGTTCTAGTTCGATCCCTCCTTAGGTTCATCAAGCCTTTCATCCTTCTGGGGTCCGTAAATTGGCACCGGACTTGTCCTGGAAAAAATGACTTTCTATAATTGATTTGTATACGCTTCAGCCAGGCTACCTCAGGACACAAGGAAGAATCGACTGGACTAGCATTCTGCGACACTCGAGATGGAATGAAAATCCTCAAGCAGCTGTCGAAGCCACACGTGAAAGTTGGAAGAACTTCGTGGAAGATGAATGCGAGGAAACGAATCGAATTTGAGAATTGCTGAGATCAGCACAGGAGACGTGAAGAAGGATCGTATAAAATAGAAACGAAACAAAGATATTAAAATTGGTGAAATTTTAGAAGCCATCTGTTATGGTCGACTTTTATTCTGATCTGACTAATCAGCAAATGGCTTCGACATGATGACGTCCGTGTCATGTGCCACCAAGAATATGACCACATTAGAATATGACCATATCATTATATCAAACTGTCCTACCCAGACATCAACCGACTCGAAACAAGCAATCATCATTAAAACCTTCATGCAAGAACAATGTGAATGAAGGATGTACTCGGAATCATTTCACCCGCCAAGTCAGACCATCTAAAAACTCAACGTCTAGTCAACTTTACCTGCTGTACTTGTTGTCGTTGCCACCATGCATTCGGCCAGTACTGTTGTTGCTGTTGCTGATATTGGGCCATCTGAGCTCTGTCCCATTGCCAGTTCTGTGCCTGCGCCTGTGCCTGTGCTTGTGCCTGTGCCCATTGGGCCCTTTGCATCTGTGCCTGGTATTCTTCTGCTGCACGAGCGCGCTGAGCTTGTTCCCATCGAGCTTGAGCGATAGAGCGTGCTATCTCGTTCTCCATTGCCGCACGGCGTTCATATTCCATCTGAATATGAGCTTGCTTAAGTAAAATTGAATGGTTTCAGTTTGTGTTTGGAGAAAACTTCTGTTTACAGCATCCAGTAAGTTTCAGTTATTCAGTTCATCCCTTTTTCTTTTAAGCTGCTTTTCAAGTGGTTTCAACACTCTGGGTAAAATACTCATGTTTACTATGAGAGGTGGGACAATCCAATAAGGAACTTCGCTTGGATTGACCACGGCCATTTTCATGTCTCTTAGTACTGATTCTCTTCGTCTCTCTCTTCACTCTTAGTCTATTAGTACTGTTCCTATTCGTAAGGTTTTGTTAAACTCATTTCAGAAAGCACGACTGGAACACTGATAGTTCTTGTTTTTCTACCTTCCAGAAGAAGGCACCGAACTTCAAAAAAATAATAATTCTACGTGAGGTTTTTGTTCTACAGTAAATTCCTTGTAAACTATGACATACCTGCGCAAATTCGGCCCTCATCATTGCCATTCTCATCAGTTGTTGGAAGATTGCCTGATGAAGTCTGCGTAGTCTCCACTGACGTAATGCCTTCAATGGGATATTCCTGTTGATATTCTACAAAACGTATCTAGTCGGACTCACTTGGTTGTACGCCATTTGTCTAGCTTGTAGAGAAATTATGTGTGGTATGACATTTATCATTGGTCTATTGTTGAGTGCATCAAATGGAGCCTTAACAAACTATACAATGACTAAGAAAACAGTTTTCTGTGACTCTTTATGCAGAATGTGCATGTCTTCATTGGAATGTATGTGATGGTATTCACGCTAAAGCGATGTATACGCAGAGTAGCCATCCTTCAATCGTTTCGGGATATTTTTATCCCATTTTTTTAAAAATTGAGAAGTAAACAAGAAATGACCTCCTACAAACTTATAGATCGCATTTACACTGGCTACATTTGATTTATACCGTAGTAATTTTTCCGTACTTCTTGCTGCTCATACGGATGTAATGGTCGTTCGTTCATGTCCTTTGGTTGGGAATCTTTTGCTTCGCTGCTACTTCCACTTTCGAACATCATCACCTTAGCCACAGGAATAGCGTTCAAGAAGATTTTCACCTAAAATCAGAGATGACACATTATGTCAAAAAACACATTCATTACCATTACATTAAATATTACAGTAACCGAAATGAATGTGAATGAGGACGTTTGTAAAAAAAAATCCATCGTAAGGGTTAGCATAACAGATGTGTATGACCTTTATTCTCCGCGAAGAGTTTTTCACTCACATAAATTCATTTATTATAGAAATCTATTAAATGCCATTCACCTCGTCATCGGCGGCCTTGTCATCTCTAGGTATTGATGGCGTAACGCTGTCCACTGGATTCACCAATTTGAGTGACTCAATTGGAGCTACCGTAGTTGTCACAGAATTCTGCTCGGTGCTGGAGGTCTAAAAACAGTAGTTATAGCATTTTTTCCACGCTGTTCTATGATTGGGTAGGCTTCTAGTAACGCACTTCTTTAGAATATATAACGATTCACTCTCTTATTGTAAGATTACTTTACTCTTAAGCTCTAAAGCTAAAATGCTGTCAGCGTTGATCAATTCCTGAGGGATGCGCCATGCATTCGACTTCTTTAACTATCGTTGGAGGTGATTGAATGCATATCTGGCCTTTACAATGACTCGCGGTGGCCTGCCAATGTATCGAGCCAGTGCTGCTATCCTCCCAGACAAGTCTGGTACCAATTTCCCGACCCCGGAGGGATGGAGGGCTTGGTGGGCCATGGGCACGTGGATCGATTCCACGTGTGTGTTGCAGGGCGCTTGCGACCACTGCACTACACGCACCCTTTACTTTACTCTTAACAAGGTATTAAATTGTTTCGTTCGAAACTGAGTATTAAGTACCCACATTTGTACCAAGCTGTTGAGAGTTTGCTATTTATTACAAAGCGAGATGACTTGAAAACAGAATAAGGATGGAATAAGGGTTAATAATAACTGGTGCAACAAAAACACCATTTTGTATTAGAACCCAGGATCGACTTAGAATTAACCTCGGCAGCGAATTATGAATTCGCCGTTTTCTCTCTCAGCAATCGCGAGGTTGTTTAACAGCATACGATTACTTCCATGCAATAACACACATACAACACAATCGTAGCTGACGTTTCGACGGAATCGCCTTCTTCAGAGCCGCTTTTTTCACCTGTCTTCCACCGAGGAAGAATAGCCGCTCAGAGTCGCATATGGCTGACGACTCTGAGCGGCTGAAAAGTAAACGTATGCTGTTTAACAACCTCGCGATTGCTGAGAGAGAGAAAACGACGAAAAACACCATTTTCTAAACAGCTGTCAGGACTAAAAAGCGTTTTTGCAAAACTTTCATTAGAAGGTTCAAGCACCAGGTATTTTCCTATAGTATGAGGTCAGTGTTTTTCCCGTTCTAGTCGCAGCAAGAGTTGCTTATTTTTTGCTAACTTTTCCAGTACATCGTTCACCCAACATCATTCGTTTGTTCACTTTACGCCGATCTACTCCAATACCAATATTTTCGAGTGAACTCATTGATCAAACAGGTTTATTACACCGTCATTATAAATATTGAAGTGTTTCCTAGCAAGGATTACGGTATGTCAAGTTTTTGTTTTCTCAAGGCGAAACCAACAGTGATCAGCTACTGATAGGTGACTGATGAGAGTTCATTTGATTCGACACCTTTTCAGAGTGGTCTCTGTCACTAAATTTCTTTTTACGACTCTACAAAGCAATTCGTTGGTGCATTTATAACATTCCGTTAACTGAAAAATCTTAACGTCTAAAAGATGTTATGACGTCATCGGCATTGTTCTACTATCCAATACGAAAGACTTCTCTACAGAACAGATCTGTCCGCTACGATATGACCATTTCCATTACACAAGAAAGTAAATGAAGATAGAATCTGAACATGTGCCAAGGTTCTTACGTTTTCCTACACTGCAGCAGTTATACTTATTCTTTGGTCTTTAACTTCATCACTTACCCCAAAAATTCCGGCATAGATAGTGTCAACGCCATAGATCAGCACCAAACCAGCAGTGAAGCAGGAGACGAACAACAAGAACAGTATAATTCCTCTGAGAAGAATTCCTGCTGTTGTATGACGATTAGGAACCGCTGGAGCAGCCACAGGTAGCGGAATCATAGTCGGTTGCAGTACAGTGAACACCTGCAAGGTTCACTACTACTTACAATCACTGGAAATTGGGAGGATCAATCGATTATAAGAAAATCATTTGTGGTTACTAATTTGCGCCAAATGTTCAAATAAGTTGTCGATCGATGAACAAGATAGACACCGAATGTCCCAGTTCTCCGTCATTTTCATATGATGGTAAGTGAACATATTGGCAGACAGCGTAGAATCGCAGAACTTAAATTTGCTGACCGAATGGGATCCGATTACACACGTCCCAATAAATTTAAGAAATCTCAGCTATGAAAGATTTGACCTATTCAACTCCGTTCGACCATTAAAAATCTAAATTCCAAACCTTTGGATCGTGTTTCACGCCTTCGGCAACTGTTGAATCGGTCTTCTCTTCATCTCCATGAACTCCTGGTGTAACACCTAACTTTGTCATCTGAAAATCGGTTACTATCACGACTACGGTAGAAGATTTAGTTGTTGCAAAATAGTAGCAGCGACATTGAAATGATGACAATTACATTGGTAGTTATTCTTGATTCTATCATCAAAGGACCATGAATTCGAAAACACGCGATGATTTAGAATTCAATCGGAATGAAATGTCGATCGAATCGAGTCGAATTCTCACACACTGATGATGTTCATAGAATTCATGGAGACGAATGCTAAGGATGGTTTATTATGAAACGTTTGGAATAAAGGTGAGTCATAATGACGGCGACCGTTTGGTGGAGAAACCGTCAGTTGGCCAAACAGGTATGGAATGAAGGCGTCGAGAAGGAAGACACGTGACTTACCGACCGACCTAGGCCTCAACTTTCCGTCCTGAGATAGCCGGTCTGGAGCGTTTTCCCTATTGAACTGCAGAGAGTGATTTTTTCCCGGGTAAGTCCGGTGCCAATTTCCCGACCTCGAAGGGATGAGAGGCTTTGGTGGCCCAGAGCGGAATCGAATTAGTACCATGCTCGTGAAAACGGACAACACTACCACTGTGGTATCCGCCCCATGAAGCAAGCATTACTGTAAAAATATAACTGAAATCAAAATGTTAACTTATTATTTACTGCTAGAATTTTTTTATGGCAGGGTACTATGTTAAATGCGACCACAATGAAGCTGAGATGTTTGCAAAACTCCGGACCGCAGGTGTCTGCGGTGGGAAACTCGGTATTACACTTTCCGATGGCTAATACTATGCTGTAATAATATCCTACTGTAAAAATTGTACCAGAGAGTAAATAGGAGGTTAACATTGCGATTTCGACTGCAACCTCACCTTAACTGGGTTAAACGCCAAATTGCGCTCCCCAGATCAATCCCTCCCAGCGTAATTGCTTACGACACTATTACATAGAAAACTGGCTGAGAGAAACGCCAAACGAAGATGAGAGAAACGCCAAATGAAGAACCCACATGGTGTGGTGGTGAACACTTTAGGTGCCCAAAAGGCTAATAAAGGGTTCGATCCCCACCGCAGACACCTGCGGTCCGGAGTTTCGCAAATATCTCAGCATATCAATATGACTGAAATATTGGCAATTTTCTTGTTTTTCTTGAGAAATCATTAAGGTAGTATCCGATCGAAGCAGCGAAGTATTTGCTGGATGTTTCTACTCACTAACTCTGAAATCCAGTTGCAATCCAGGAGATATTTAAAGAAAACCACCACATCTCTGCTACGATGTCGAGGAAAAGTTCATGAATGAACGCAAATTATAAGGTGAGTGCATTTCAATGAAGACTCGAAAATTGTCCTGCTAATAGAGGAGCCTTGTATCCGTCGTCGGATGACATCCTCAATGAAATTCTTCACGCTTCTATAGAGTCCCTTCTTTTTTCGTTCCTATGACTGTAAGGTATGAACAACACAAATATCCCTAGTTATGAAAATTTGAAATTTCAAGAGACCAATGTTTACATGAGAAATCGGTCAAAAAAATTTTCAACGGGGAAAAACTTCGGTTTTGGTTTGGCTAGGCTTCGGTTGGCTAATGGCTTCGGTTTTCTTTCTGCTGGAATTTTACTGAATGAACATATGTCGGTCGTTTTAGTTCCTATTAGTTTAAGAAAGAAGTGTCTGGAAAAACAAGGGATTCATCGGAAAACCAAAGATTTTCGGCAACTCTTGGTAAAGCTACCGAATACTACAAGGTACGGTATCCATTTTTCAGGACAGATGCTTGATACAACTCAGACAAGTCTGGTGCCCATTTCTCAGATGGCTCTAATTTGTTGGCTTGGAGGTGGATCGTACTAGCGCTGCAGGCTTATTCAAGGGCATCACTACCACTGCGCTACCTATACTACAGGATATGTATTTATATTGTAGCAACATAAATACATTAGTAGCCATTTTTCCCGCACTTATTTACAAACCCATGTCAACTACTTTATTTGTGGTCAATAAGGTCTACTTCAATCTCCAAATTCGCATAGATAGACCCGAACCAAAAATCATTTTGTGATTGACCATTTGCTTACATATCTCTGGGAGAATGGGCATGAGCATGAGCTTCACTGTTTCTCCATGTTATTTCGAATGAGTTTTAACCGGAACATATTGCGTGAGCATGAGGGTTGGTGAGAAAAGAGAAGAGTTGTCGGAGCGTGACCAACCAGTTGCACTGTGCGGTTGTGGGGAACTCGATCACGATTCGCCCATTCACTTTCTCAACAGATGACACTTGACGGCCATTCTACCACATACTCAACGAAATCGCCTAGGAAGTACTGCTAGAAGGACTAACGCACGGAAACTGGGTGCTAAGCACTTATCTCGATGGTTCAGATGACGACGATGTGATTCTAATCATATCACCACAAAATGATGATAGAGAGAAAAGTATAGAATTGAAGGCGGTATGAATCATAGCTGTAAGAAAACGAGAAAGAGAAATAAGATGTTAATAGAAAGAATCATCTAATAACTAGCAAGCAGTCATTATTCGTTCTAAAAATAAAAATTTCCTATGGCTTGTTGAAAGTCGAATGACATGCTTCATGAATCAGGTATGCTGTGGAGAATTCCAGAACCGAAGTCGACCTCGTGGAATCGATTTTTCGGTTGAAGTTCACGTTCTGTGATAACTTTGCTATTTCATTAACGTCTAAAATACTGTAATCCATAAAGTAGGCCATTATTTTGCTACGATTTCAATACAAATGTCACTTAGGAGAGGGTGCGATCAGAGAAATGCAACAGCAATTCCTAAGACCAACATTTCATTAACCTCGTCGCCATTGACAAATAACTCGCTGTTTTCTTGATTGCCACACACATTCTTCAGAGCCTCTTCCTATGAGTCTTCCCCGGACTATTCCACGTAGAGACCGACCGCGCAGAATTCACATGGTTGGGTAATGCCACTTACACAATAGGTATAATAGTACTTCAAGTACATTCGACTCGTCCCTCGTCCATCAATTAGCACTATTTAATTTGTTGGGTGAGTTGAAACATTGAATAAACTCTGTCTAATCGATTCTAAACTCATATTTTCACAGACTATTTTTTTACTTAGAAATTTCATTACTCTTCCCAACGATTTAGCGCTATACGGTGGCTGGAAGGTGTTCCTGGGTGTCGGGCTACGATGTAAATCGAGTGGCATTCATCGCCCTGCTAGGGTCTTCCAAGCTGAGAAGAAAACTGGCGTTTCCATTAGGAAACCTAGCTAAGAGTAAACCAACACCGGAATCCACCAACATCCTGGTATCAAGCTAGGTGGCTGTTCTCCTCCTGATCCACAAGGGCTCCAATTGCTAGTTGTTGTGGCGACCTGGGCAGATTTTGGCCACACTGAACTCGGGATTCTAGGAAACCACAATGACTAAGCTAGCAAATCTTCGAAAAAATGGATATTCTACTGAGGGCCACACAATCAGTGAGGACGGGCCATCCAAATATCCATGTAATTTCATTACTATAAAGTTGACGAAAAAGTGTGTAATTGAAAAAACCTCAATTGATGAGCAGAAGTGGAACAGGACTTATGAAGATTTCCTCTGCAAAAGAGACAATCCACTTTTCTCTTAAAGAAAAACTGAAAGTGCTTTTGAACGTATTTTTGATAACTCCATTATGTGTCTCATTAGTTTCGCGGTTGTTGATGGATGGATGGATGGATGGATGGATGGATGGATGAGTTGACGAAAAAGTGTGTAATTGAAAAAACCTCAATTGATGAGCAGAAGTGGAACAGGACTTATGAAGATTTCCTCTGCAAAAGAGACAATCCACTTTTCTCTTAAAGAAAAACTGAAAGTGCTTTTGAACGTATTTTTGATAACTCCATTATGTGTCTCATTAGTTTCGCGGTTGTTGATGGATGGATGGATGGATGGATGGATGGATGGATGGATGGATGGATGGATGGATGGATGGATGGATGGATGGATGGATGGATGGATGGATGGATGGATGGATGGATGGATGGATGGATGGATGGATGGATGGATGGATGGATGGATGGATGGATGGATGGATGGATGGATGGATGGATGGATGGATGGATGGATGGATGGATGGATGGATGGATGGATAGATGACTTGTCTTTTAGTGAGTTAGAAGAAGTGAACAGAAAAAAGGTTAGTGCAACGAGATGTGAGAAAACCACTGATATGAGTGTAATATTGTGAACAAGTTTTCGCCGGTTACTGTAGAACGAAGGGTTAAATTCTTTAGATTGATTGACAAAGAAAGTTAATTTTTCTTAAAACCGACTGAACTGAGTTAATGCTTCATCATATTATCCGCCCTATTCTTAACAAGGATATTGAAAGGCTAAGACTTTTTTCCAGAATATAAACGTAGGAAATAAAGTACATGTTGGTCAAAGGTGTGGGATGAATAGTGGTGAAAATCAAAGCATTGAATAAATCACTGACGAACGGATAGAATGGCGAGCGAGCGCTCGTCATGTGGTCGTAGCGGGAGGATCGGTTACGATAATGAGGTCAAACGCTTTGACACAGCGACATTCATCCACAAATTTACGGATGACGGAGGTCGAGTGTGTCGTCGATAGCGACTCGTATTCGACCGACAACCAAGTACACGAGAGGTTTGTCTGGTGAACAGCGAAGAACCTTGGAAAGTGGAGGAGGCGTGTCGTCGAATCGATACTGTAACTGGATGTGCGACAAGGTCATAACCGCTACGAAAGACCGTCGCCGCAATTCTTACAAGAACCTCTTTCAGTCGGTAAAGTAACGTCTATTCAATGTAGATAACAGAAAACGATGACAGTTCTTCGCAACGAAGGCTATTCGTTCAGAAAAATGGCGCACACTAGATTCCTGGACAGAAAAATTTCATCGTTATCGTTGTCGTTGATGTTCAATCATTTCCCATATACCAAAACGGGTAAAGGAATGATTCACTCATGGTTCGTACATACAGCGGTTAGAGGCCACAGCGGTTAGAGGTGCTGTTCAATACACATGGTCAATGGTTGTACCCCACGCCCGGACCAAGCAACTCTACCATTTTTTCCGGTATCGGACTTCTCTGGGAGAACAAAAACACTGACTTCATTCATCGAGGTTCCCTTTTTTAAGTCGCTATATGGATCAGATATGAATTCAACTATCTCTACGATAGTTAATAGAGCCGAATTCATGGCGCATCTCCTAGTGATTGATCACCATCGAACACTTCCTCCTTTATTTAATACAAATAAGGAGTCATGACTAGCGTTTCCTTCATGACAGCAAGCTATTACAGCACTTAAATTCACATAATAGTAGAATCGTACCAAGCATGGTTATAGATCAGTTCAAATAAAATTACAAGAAAAAGTTAAGAGGAGGAGCTATTTTTTCTTTGTAATTCTACTTTTTTTCATTTTCATTTTTCATTTTTGTGTCATTTTGTCAAGTCTCTGAGATAGTTGGTAAGAAATGAAGAATTGACACAACTAGTAGATGCGCGTAAGGGATACCAAAAAGCCACACATTCTTCTCGACAGGATTCCGGTTCTTTCTATTTTTTTCGGAAAAAATCAGAATCAATAAGCCTGGATTTCCAATGTGTTTCATTGGCTGAGAAGCTTCTCCAGAATGGAGACTTACTAAAAATCAGTGACATTTGTTCAATGAAGTGGAAGAACATCACAAGAGCTCATCGAAATTCGGAATTGATGAATCTGGTCCTTTAAGAAAGAAAAAGAAGAAAGAAATTAAAGGTTGCCAACGTGACCGTGATCAAGATTCTTCCTCTTTAATTTAAGTGGTTCAAGATTTTATAGTTCTAAATGACAACTTCCAACTGAACGTAACTGCTATTTTTGGCTCCTAAAGACCACCTGAAGGAGTAATCGAATTTTATGTAAATTAGTTGGACCATACCATCCAAAAATACAATGATTTCAGCAAAGGACCATCTAAAGCTTGATCTGATCAGTAACTTGGTCCTCGGACAGTTTATCAAGTTCCATAGGCGTCACACTGAGCAATGGATCATGGGCTATGAATTAAAGGTGGCAGTTTTTTTTTGTATAAAATGATGCTGGTTGCTCATCAAGGAGCAATGGATTAACTTGGTTCTTTCCCTCTCCACCGTGTATAGCGCAGTGATAAGTGGTGTGCTGCAACATACATGTGTTCGATGGTGGTACCATAATAGGTGCGAGGTCTTGCATACGTCAGTGGTCCGCAAATTAATTCGAGACTTGTCTGGTGGGACAAAAACACTACCTTGATACATCACTAGGCTTCCATAAGTTATTGCACAGGGCAAATATGTATTCAATCAGCACTTAGATGCTGAACGGAGTTGGATGCATGGTGCATCTCTAGAGAATTAAGATTGAACACTTCAAGAAATCTCCAAAAAAAAACCTTGTCAGCTGCGCAGAGCTAGCAGGAAAGGTCGTCGTAGTGAGAATAGGAATGAGATTACGAAACGTGTTTAGCTTTCCTATAAAGAAGCATCCTCATCGGCGGAGCGTACCGCCCATACCACCCATCCGTAGCTGGCAATTTTCAGCTGAGCGTCTTGGTCTGAGACGAAAATATCGGCTTGCTGAGCTGTGCAGAATGAGAGAGAGAATGAGCAGGATGAAGACATCACAATGGGGATAATCCGGGTGATGAGGAGAAGATTTGTCATACTGGTGCATCGAATCTGGACAAAACTAGTTTTCCCTCAAATGACGACGACGATGCGCTCCAAGCTTGTATTAACGTCATCTGCACACCCATCCTTTAGCGTCACAGTCAGTGCACATGATCTATAGAGTGCATATCCGGATACTTGCCTACAAGATATTCGAAATAGCCCAAATTCACATTGTTACCTATGAATTCGCTTCATTGTGCAGACTCTAGAAAGAAATCTTGTACTCATGGAAAGTAGCCGAGTTGTGAAATTTCTTCTGAAACTTTAAACTTCCAAGCGCATTTTGAGCTTCAAGATTGGTAAAAGGATAAAGCTCTCAGCGATGATCAATCCCTGAAGGATGCGCCATTCATTCGACTTCGTTAAGAATAGTTTGAAGGTGATTAAATGCAAATCTAGCCATTACAATGACTCTAAGTCGCCTACCGATATATCGAACAAGCGCTGGTACCAATTTGCCGACCCTGGAGGGATGGAAAGCTTGGTGTGCCATCGGTGCTGGGAACGATTCCACGTGTATGTTGCACAGCGCCTCCGAGCACTGTGCAAAACGCGCCGCGCAAGATTGGTACCTTGCAGTAAAAAGACGGCCGTCCATCTTTCTTTTCCTTAAATGAACGTATTTTTGATAACTCCATTATGTGTCTCATTAGTTTCGCGGTTGTTGATGGATGGATGGATGGATGGATGGATGGATGGATAGATGACTTGTCTTTTAGTGAGTTAGAAGAAGTGAACAGAAAAAAGGTTAGTGCAACGAGATGTGAGAAAACCACTGATATGAGTGTAATATTGTGAACAAGTTTTCGCCGGTTACTGTAGAACGAAGGGTTAAATTCTTTAGATTGATTGACAAAGAAAGTTAATTTTTCTTAAAACCGACTGAACTGAGTTAATGCTTCATCATATTATCCGCCCTATTCTTAACAAGGATATTGAAAGGCTAAGACTTTTTTCCAGAATATAAACGTAGGAAATAAAGTACATGTTGGTCAAAGGTGTGGGATGAATAGTGGTGAAAATCAAAGCATTGAATAAATCACTGACGAACGGATAGAATGGCGAGCGAGCGCTCGTCATGTGGTCGTAGCGGGAGGATCGGTTACGATAATGAGGTCAAACGCTTTGACACAGCGACATTCATCCACAAATTTACGGATGACGGAGGTCGAGTGTGTCGTCGATAGCGACTCGTATTCGACCGACAACCAAGTACACGAGAGGTTTGTCTGGTGAACAGCGAAGAACCTTGGAAAGTGGAGGAGGCGTGTCGTCGAATCGATACTGTAACTGGATGTGCGACAAGGTCATAACCGCTACGAAAGACCGTCGCCGCAATTCTTACAAGAACCTCTTTCAGTCGGTAAAGTAACGTCTATTCAATGTAGATAACAGAAAACGATGACAGTTCTTCGCAACGAAGGCTATTCGTTCAGAAAAATGGCGCACACTAGATTCCTGGACAGAAAAATTTCATCGTTATCGTTGTCGTTGATGTTCAATCATTTCCCATATACCAAAACGGGTAAAGGAATGATTCACTCATGGTTCGTACATACAGCGGTTAGAGGCCACAGCGGTTAGAGGTGCTGTTCAATACACATGGTCAATGGTTGTACCCCACGCCCGGACCAAGCAACTCTACCATTTTTTCCGGTATCGGACTTCTCTGGGAGAACAAAAACACTGACTTCATTCATCGAGGTTCCCTTTTTTAAGTCGCTATATGGATCAGATATGAATTCAACTATCTCTACGATAGTTAATAGAGCCGAATTCATGGCGCATCTCCTAGTGATTGATCACCATCGAACACTTCCTCCTTTATTTAATACAAATAAGGAGTCATGACTAGCGTTTCCTTCATGACAGCAAGCTATTACAGCACTTAAATTCACATAATAGTAGAATCGTACCAAGCATGGTTATAGATCAGTTCAAATAAAATTACAAGAAAAAGTTAAGAGGAGGAGCTATTTTTTCTTTGTAATTCTACTTTTTTTCATTTTCATTTTTCATTTTTGTGTCATTTTGTCAAGTCTCTGAGATAGTTGGTAAGAAATGAAGAATTGACACAACTAGTAGATGCGCGTAAGGGATACCAAAAAGCCACACATTCTTCTCGACAGGATTCCGGTTCTTTCTATTTTTTTCGGAAAAAATCAGAATCAATAAGCCTGGATTTCCAATGTGTTTCATTGGCTGAGAAGCTTCTCCAGAATGGAGACTTACTAAAAATCAGTGACATTTGTTCAATGAAGTGGAAGAACATCACAAGAGCTCATCGAAATTCGGAATTGATGAATCTGGTCCTTTAAGAAAGAAAAAGAAGAAAGAAATTAAAGGTTGCCAACGTGACCGTGATCAAGATTCTTCCTCTTTAATTTAAGTGGTTCAAGATTTTATAGTTCTAAATGACAACTTCCAACTGAACGTAACTGCTATTTTTGGCTCCTAAAGACCACCTGAAGGAGTAATCGAATTTTATGTAAATTAGTTGGACCATACCATCCAAAAATACAATGATTTCAGCAAAGGACCATCTAAAGCTTGATCTGATCAGTAACTTGGTCCTCGGACAGTTTATCAAGTTCCATAGGCGTCACACTGAGCAATGGATCATGGGCTATGAATTAAAGGTGGCAGTTTTTTTTTGTATAAAATGATGCTGGTTGCTCATCAAGGAGCAATGGATTAACTTGGTTCTTTCCCTCTCCACCGTGTATAGCGCAGTGATAAGTGGTGTGCTGCAACATACATGTGTTCGATGGTGGTACCATAATAGGTGCGAGGTCTTGCATACGTCAGTGGTCCGCAAATTAATTCGAGACTTGTCTGGTGGGACAAAAACACTACCTTGATACATCACTAGGCTTCCATAAGTTATTGCACAGGGCAAATATGTATTCAATCAGCACTTAGATGCTGAACGGAGTTGGATGCATGGTGCATCTCTAGAGAATTAAGATTGAACACTTCAAGAAATCTCCAAAAAAAAACCTTGTCAGCTGCGCAGAGCTAGCAGGAAAGGTCGTCGTAGTGAGAATAGGAATGAGATTACGAAACGTGTTTAGCTTTCCTATAAAGAAGCATCCTCATCGGCGGAGCGTACCGCCCATACCACCCATCCGTAGCTGGCAATTTTCAGCTGAGCGTCTTGGTCTGAGACGAAAATATCGGCTTGCTGAGCTGTGCAGAATGAGAGAGAGAATGAGCAGGATGAAGACATCACAATGGGGATAATCCGGGTGATGAGGAGAAGATTTGTCATACTGGTGCATCGAATCTGGACAAAACTAGTTTTCCCTCAAATGACGACGACGATGCGCTCCAAGCTTGTATTAACGTCATCTGCACACCCATCCTTTAGCGTCACAGTCAGTGCACATGATCTATAGAGTGCATATCCGGATACTTGCCTACAAGATATTCGAAATAGCCCAAATTCACATTGTTACCTATGAATTCGCTTCATTGTGCAGACTCTAGAAAGAAATCTTGTACTCATGGAAAGTAGCCGAGTTGTGAAATTTCTTCTGAAACTTTAAACTTCCAAGCGCATTTTGAGCTTCAAGATTGGTAAAAGGATAAAGCTCTCAGCGATGATCAATCCCTGAAGGATGCGCCATTCATTCGACTTCGTTAAGAATAGTTTGAAGGTGATTAAATGCAAATCTAGCCATTACAATGACTCTAAGTCGCCTACCGATATATCGAACAAGCGCTGGTACCAATTTGCCGACCCTGGAGGGATGGAAAGCTTGGTGTGCCATCGGTGCTGGGAACGATTCCACGTGTATGTTGCACAGCGCCTCCGAGCACTGTGCAAAACGCGCCGCGCAAGATTGGTACCTTGCAGTAAAAAGACGGCCGTCCATCTTTCTTTTCCTTAAAGAAGATAAAGAACACCAGGTTTTTAAGAAAACCTTTTCCAGAACAAGCAAAAAGCGTGTTGTGTAGGGAAGGTATTCGTAAGTTCACAAAAAATGTTTGACGATTGAGCGATATAGAACGGACGAGTTTCGTTGTTGATTAGTTCAGAAGAAATCTGTCATTATCTTCAAAGCGTTAGGGAAGAGTTCCGTTTAGTTTTTTCAGCAAATCAAGGAAAAAAGAGAGGTCAGGTTTTTATAATTCGCCGATGCCTTGGAAATGAATAGCTTCTAAAGGTTTTCCGATAAATTGCTTGATCGGGTACGAGAATCGAACCAGTGTGGAACGTTGCTGCGACATGTCATCGTGTACTATACTCGCAAAAAATTCGTTGAGAAAACGGCTTTAAAATAGAAAACGCTTTTTAAAGGCGACAGTTTCAGGTAAGGAGCGGGTGGCGCAGTGGTAGCAAACCCGTTCACCATGCGGACTATATAACCGAAGCAATCGAAGCGCTTATTCGAAACCGCACCAAGTCCACCAAGCTTCCTAACCCTCCGTTGTCGGGAAATATTCATGAAGAAGATAACAATCCTCATAAAACAGTCGAACCCATACATGTAGAATTCGGAGACCTTCATGGATGATGGATGCGAGTGAATAGATCGAATGCAAGAAGTGCTTGAACCAGCACAGTGAGAAATATATTGGATCGTGCAACAGGGAAAAAATACTTAAACATTTGAGGCAATTTTGTGGTGTTAGCCTAATTACTATGTGGAATTTAAGACTATTATTGATTTTCGTCTTTGATGTGGCTCATGGAATTCAGAAAGAAAAAAGAGGAATGACAATAAATTACGCAGAAGCTTCCTCACAGGTTCAATCGGCTGAAAGTCTTCTTCACACGATTCTTCCTTATTGACTTCCTTTGAACTTTAAGAGAGTCTTTAGTGTTATTTGAGACTGTGTAAAGATATTTACAGTGTATGGTATCTACAGTTCCTTGTAATCGCAATAATCATCCATTTACTTAGGTGAACAGCAATTAGCTCTCCATTTAGCCGTTTTGCCCGTTAACGCTGTTCAATAAGATCCAGTTTCTCGAAGAACTCGAAAAGCATAATGATTTTCGTACAAGCCGTTTTAATTCTGTACTCTTCTGTAAAAGGTATCCAAAGAAAGAGCGCAAAGTTCTGCCTATGAGATTGCGTAAGCCTAAGAGCTCTGTCGGTGTTGATCTACGGCCTATTTTTAGCGGTCAGCCGGAATCGTCTCCCATCCACATTTCATATACCGAGGCTTTTCGTCAAATCGAAGAGATACGATCTGTACTCAATCACGTACTCACGAATATGTTGTTTTATATATAAATAAATAATAAAGCTCTCGGCGTTGATCAATCCCTGAGGGATGCGCCATGCATTCGACTTCATTAAGTATCATTTGAGGTGATTGAATCCATATCTGGCCTTTACAATGACTCGCGGTGGCATGCCGATGTATCGAACCAGTGCTGCTATTCTCACAGAGGAGTGTGGTACCAATTTGCCGACCCCGGAGGGATGGAAGGCTTGGTGAGCCATGGGCGCATTTTCACGTGCGCGCCGCAGTGGCGCCTCTAACCACTGTGCCACATGCGCCCGTTTTATATATATATATATGCATATTATATATATGATATATATTATATATATTACACATGTGCACATACGAAGAGCATAACTGTATTCCGCCTTTCTGATTCAACAAGGTGACCCGTTCAATGTCGGTCACATAGGAGAGTATATAGTCACTGTTAGCAGAGCCGATGGTTTCAACTATTGCGAGCCATCTAACTCTGTAGTCCCATGGTTAACCGCAACAATATCTCTTGTATAGATAGGACAAGGGCGCGTGTGGCGCAGTGGTTGGAGGCGCCACTGCGGCGCGCACGTGAAAATGCGCCCATGGCTCACCAAGCCTTCCATCCCTCCGGGGTCGGCAAATTGGTACCAGACTTGTCTGGGAGGATAGCAGCACTGGCTCGATACATCGGCCGGCCACCGCGAGTCATTGTAAAGGCCAGATATGCATTCAATCACCTCCAACGATGCTCAATGAAGTCGAATGCATGGCGCATCCCTCAGGGATTGATCAACGCCGAGAGCTTTATCCTTTATCCTTTATAGATAGGACATCCATGGACATGAAAAAGTGCCAAGCGAAAATTGCCAAGTGAAGAGAACGATTTAAAAATGAGTAGGAATTTCATTTTTGGGACAGTTTTTCTGTAGAAAGATGTCAACCTATCTAAATGGGTAGACTAAAAAAATTTTAGCGTTTGTCGAGGCATAAATTCTAGAAAGCCTCCATTAAAAAGATCTGTGACGGACAAATAATAAAGAACATGTTCTGTAAGCTAAGACAGTCGCAAATTAGTTATCACTATGGTCTTTTTTAGTTCCAATTTTCTTGATTGAGATTCACAAGAAAGCCAATTATATGGTTGTCAACAGCTAGAACTTATTCAAGCCACAAAATCATGGGCAAACGAGGGTTTCGTTCAACCTTTCGACTACGACCACCATTTCGACAGACCCTAGACGACGACGAAGCGAGACTGGTCAAGCCACACGTCTGCTTGGATGGGGGGCGTTGTCGTGAGGGTGCGGTTGCCTAACTCGTCTCAGCGCTTGGGATCGGTGCATTTGATCATTGGCCATTTCTAAGGGTCGTTTAAGCAAGTCGTCTTATCGTTAGCGAAGACATTAGTGAAAACCGTCCTGATTCGATCTCTCCGTAGTTCACTGATGAATGCGAAGTGGGAAAACTACGGAGAAGAGACGACAAATGACGTATTCAATTGGGCGAGAATGAGAAAAGAGAAGGATACGGTAGTTTAAGAAGCAAATAGTTGGATGGTCGAAGAAGTGCGACGGAAATAAACGGACATGGCGATCGTCCGTCTAACAACCGGTTATTTACAAAATAAGTACTGGCGACGACAGTGAAATGAAGTGCGCCATTTGTTTTGATGATGATGATGAGAGTGGACCTTAGTTAAAATTGTGGAACTCACGAAGAACCGAAAGCGTCGTACTGGTAAGCGCTATCACAAGCAATTTGTTCAGCATAAAGGGGATCAGTTCATGGTTTGGTGGATACGATGGAAATGATGACGCCAAGACACCGTATAAAATGCCGCTCTCAGTAGAAGAACAATGAACGCCGAAGTTGATGCGGATCGTTATAAAGAAACCAGTTTCACAGGTGAGAAAAATAAGATGACAGTATGTCATTAATATAAGTGACAATGACAGAAGGTTTAATTTGGTTCTACCTCATATTTGCCAAAATGGAAGAGAGCAATAGAAGAATCAAACCCTGAAATTCCTGATCGGAATGCGCGAATAAACATATGAACAAGAGAACAGTTTACACAATCTCAAGAAAGTCAATTGGCCGATACGTGGTTCTCGGCCATCCTGAAGCGTTCGACGAGAAGGAACAGAAACCAGCATGACATTGCTCGTACTTGTGTATGTATTCAATACAGAAGACCTGATGAATTAAACATGAAAACGGCTTATCGACAAAGTGAAGGCACCAAGCTAACAACACTTCAACGCTTTCGATTCGATCAGAAGTGGAACCAGTGAGCTATATTTCACTCCCAAGGCATTTAGCGCCGCTTTTTGTTTACATGACACAAAATTTAGCTAGCGAAAACGTAAGGCATTCGGTATTGGTATTCTATTCCATATATTCCCCATGTATTGGACGTCATTCGAAGCATCGTAGAAACTGCTGACTACATGTTTGGTCCATGCAATAACTTCAGTTGACTCAGTGGTGTTTCATTTCATGGTTTTTTATTTCCTAGAAACGTTCGTCACAAAATGATGGAAATGGTTACTCAGGGGCTGAGGATTCGAACCACAATGACTTTGTGTGCGTTGTTGAGGCGCCTTCAACTACTGCTCTACACACATCAGCAATTTACTTAATTAACAGAGGTTGAAAAATTCCAATAACATTGATGCTGCAATTCGACTTTCTTTTGACTCCTTCGCTACCCCGTTTCCACTAAATCGATCATGTTTTTTTTTTTAAATGAGTGATAAAAACAAATGTTCAGATTTGTGTAACATGGACTTCAGCAATTGAACTGCGATGATGAACGCTGTCGAAAAAGTCAGTCATCGAAAGGACATAGCAGTGTCAGTCTTCGCCAAATATAGGGGTCGACAACAGAAATCATTTTCCTAATTGATGTGAAGTTGAATGATCACACCATAAAGCGCATTTTGTATTCCTTTCTTAGCGCAATGTATCAAGTAATCGTATACAGAAATATTAGTTAGCTTCGAATCCCATTTCCATCCTTTAAGTTTTTTTATAATGAAATATGAAATACAGCGGCGAGCGTGGCGCAATGGTCGGAGGCGCGCTGCAAAACACACGTGGAATCGATCCCACGCCCGTGGCCCACTAAGCCAAGCCTTTCATTCCTTCGGCTTCGGCGAATTAGTACCTGACTTGTCTGGGAGGATAGCAGCACTGGGTCGATGCTTGGTGCAGTCGAATGCACGACGCATCCTTCAAGGATTGATCAACGCCGAGAGCTTTATCTTTTTTTTTTTGTACGATGAAATATGACGTCGTAAGATCTCACAAGGTTGAGATCGGTATAGGTCGTACAGGTTGTTCTGTGAACAGACGGGCAATGATGGTCTAGAATGTAGTAAATTTTTGCTGATTGCCATTGTCGTCACGATATAGACAATGTGGTTGGACAACGATGTACAGCAGGGGAATCGTCTCTCTGGCAGGGTCTTCAAAGCTGAGAAGGAGTCCTGCGTTTCCATCAGGAGGCCTAGCTAAGAGTAAAGCAGGATCCACCACCGTTGTGGTATCTAACTATCCACATGGTAGCAAATCTCCCTCAGATCCACGAGGGCGGCGACTGCTTGTGGTGGCGATGACTTGGGGCGGACTTTGGTCAGGCTGACTTCGGGATTCCATAGAACCGCAATGGCTCAACCAGCAAATCTCCGAAAAATGGTGATTGTGCTGGGGCCCACACAAGCAGTGAGGGCGGGTCGTTTAAGTATCAAGTAAGTATATATTTTCCAAGTGGATTCACTCTGAAAGTGTATGCAACATGAAAAAGAATGATGAAATTACAGAAAAAGGGAATAATTGTCGAACCAGAGACGGTGCCAGAGACGGCGTCATTTGTTTCTATTTCACGTTTCGTCAATTCAGTGGGGAGCAAATCAAGTGAACATAGCGGGCAAAGACCTCGATGTAAACTGACGTGAATGGTGTCTGCAAAGTTAATATCTCGGAGTGTTGGTGGAGCCTTTGTTACCATATAAGCAGTTTTTGTACTGATGTTAAAAGATACGCTGGTGATGACAATGAACTGCATGGATTGATCCCAATACGTATTTTCCAACTGTTTTTCTGGTAACAAGCCTATTTAACGTACTTTTCTACTCAATTGCTTATCTAACGGAGATATTGTGCCAGGCGTATTTAGTAGGGAGTCATACTCCACATTGAATAATTTACAAAAAAAAATTTTTTCGGACGAGTTTTCTAGCTCTGGCGCATTTGTTAAATTTTATGGTTGTATAAGTGCCACCCACACAATATTAGGCAAATTTGCGTGGGTGGCGACCATTGTTTCATGTTTGCTTACCTCTGTATTTAAATAATTTACGGAAATAAAAGATTGTTTTATAAAGGAGCTTGCTGTATTAAGCCCAATTATTGATTTCCATAAATAAATAGGGCCTAATGTGATGTTTCAGATCTGATAATAGCATTTATGCGAACGATGTCTGTAGTAGTGCTCTTTCGTTTTCCGATATTTCGTACAGTTCTGATGAAACCGGATTGTTAGCCAATCATAAATACGAATTGTGCCATCAAACATAAGTGCAATGTAGGATTCACCGAATTCCCACATTCCTTCACTGAACTGATGATGTATGACAGACTTACTGTAAACTGTAAGTTCCAGTGCTTTTGAACGTTTGACATAAAAGGTATTGTAAAAAACTTAAAGTCTTTGTAGAACGAACGAAAAAGTTCGGGAGAAATGTTATCAGTAGAATAGTCCTCACGACAACTTTTGAAAAGACGTTGGATAACCTTGCATGAGAACCTCATTCTTATTAAATTCCTTGCGAAATGAACTTTGTCTATGACACATCTAGCTTTGCTCTACATACAGCTTCTAGTGGCGGGAAAGGATTTGGAGTGAAAAGCCTTAATATTTATAGAAACTTTCAATAGAAATTAAAAGCAGAGGTTAAATGTATCTTACAATAAACACGTGGACCTTGGTTCGGTCCCACGACTATGGCTAACCAAGCCATCACGCTTCCAAGGTCTGCAGATTGGAATCAGAGCAATTTAGAAAAGCGAGAACACGTAGCTGAAATATTAGTGGGTCTTTTGGATTAAATTAATTTAGGACTACACTCTATAAAGTTGTTTATTCGATTGTTGCGATAGAGTTGTAAACTCCTAGAAGACTATAAAGCTCTCTGAAACTCTCGGCGTTGATCAGTCCCTGATGGATGCGCCATGCATTCGACTTCATTAGGCATCGCTTGGAGGCACATCTGACCTTCACAATGACTCGCGGTGGCCTTACCAATGTATTGAGCCAGTGCTGCTATCCTCCCAGGCAAGTCTAGTACCAATTTACAGAGCCCGGAGGGATGGAAGGCTTGGTGGACCATGGGCGAAGGGATCGATTCCACGTGTGAATCGCTGTGGCGCCTCCAACCACGGCGCGCGCTATGTCTAACATATTAGCTTTTTACTATGTTTTTAACATGTTCAGTAATAAATTCTTAAAACTCGTAAGTTCGGATAGGAGGTAAGGATAAACTGATAGTCAACACTGAGTACACTTCCCACAATATTAAGACACGGAACTGTAGACCATCAGCAACTTCTACCAAATCTCATTTTTTTATCTAACGCAAAGGACTGATTGCTGCATACATTGAGCACTCCAAAAGAAAAGCGAAAGCCATAAAATGCTTTAGTTTCTTAAAACCTGGAAAGGAAGCACGAAATCTTGAATTACGAAGATGACTATGTCTAACATATTAGCTTTTTACTATGTTTTTAACATGTTCAGTAATAAATTCTTAAAACTCGTAAGTTCGGATAGGAGGTAAGGATAAACTGATAGTCAACACTGAGTACACTTCCCACAATATTAAGACACGGAACTCTTTCTTTGTACCTTAACAGTTGGCAAAATGGTTCCCGGCAAGCTTCATCTGAAGTAAATCTAAACGTTGCTGGCTTAAAATTGGAATATTTTGAACTATTCGAATGATTTTCTTAATCGGGAAGACACGCACTCGTTTGCGCAAAAGCCAGTATATCGTGAGGCTATCAGGCGCGCCGCCAGATTGCGTAGGGATAAACGCGTTCCGTAGACGACCAACCTACTAAATCTAAGATGCAAGTGAATTATTAGGATGAGCTCTCTTATTTTCTATTCCTGGATTACGTACACTTTCCGTAGATTCAGTTAAGGACATAGGGACATATTGATGCAAGGTCACGTGTAGATTCACGGGTTAGGTCATTTCTTCGAACGATGTTATACTAAAGCGAATTCGACTCTATGCGTCTGCAAAGACCTACATCACATGAATGAACGGCTTTATTGAATGAACTCGAATTACTGCTCCTCTGATGAAGGCGACGGTACTGAAACGTTGGCCACAATAAAGTTTTTATGAAAACACTTGTGAGGAAACCACGTAAACGGGTCTGTTCCAGGTCAACTAAAAAACCACCTTAGCAAGGTTCATTGTTTTTTTTTTGTGTGTTTTAAATCAATCGCGCTATGTGATTTATAGAGCATTTCGCTTTGTGTGTAAAACGATCAAGTAATAACGAGCATTTCAAGGTCAGCTACTCTTCCGTTCTTCCAAACACAGCAGCTAATTGATGGTCTTACAAACCATTTTCATCAAAATCCGTGAGAAAAAAAAGCGGCAAATCACTGGTATCGTGTTATCGTTACCAAAGA
This sequence comes from Angiostrongylus cantonensis, assembly GCA_009735665.1. Classification (NCBI taxonomy): domain Eukaryota; kingdom Metazoa; phylum Nematoda; class Chromadorea; order Rhabditida; family Metastrongylidae; genus Angiostrongylus; species Angiostrongylus cantonensis. The sequence continues at coordinate 410,326 of MQTX01000072.1, forward strand.
AGGAACAGCTCCATGAACACAACTACAACGTTGCTGAGATATTTGCAAAACTCTGCACCGCAGGTGTCTATGTTGGGGAACGAACGCGCTATTGTCCTTTCCGGGGTGTAACGCGTTCGCTACCACACCATGCGGGTCCTTCGTTTTGCCTGTCTCTCAGCTAGTCCTATCGATCATTTTGCCGTCTGCAATCACCCGTCTACGGGATTGATCTGAGCAACCCACATCGGCATTGAGCTAATCTAAGCTAGTCCATGAACACAATTGTGCCTATATTGATCTAACGGGTATGATTCTGACTTTCCAAAAGCCGATAATGGATTGTTGGGATCGGATACACTTCATATCGACACCATTACTTGCCTTGAAACATGTAGGCCAGTTTAGGTGAGTAATCCGAGTCCCAGCAGATCCTTCATTCCTGTTCTTTCCTCGCAATTGTCATCCGCAATGATGGTGGTTTGTTTCGAATATGGTGACGTGCGTTAGGCGCATTATACAATCTATTAACGAATTCCATTTGCGAACGTGGATGTGAGCCCCGAACACGTTTATTCATCGTGTAGATGGACGTCCCAAAGAATGTTTGTATTTGTATTTATGATTAAGTCATCAGTTGTTTTTGTTCTGTTGTCAACTGTTTCTCTATCGTTTGCTGTATGAGAGGCCCATTCATGTTTCGTTATGGATATATACTTTCATGGAACTTAAAGATGGAACACATTTTTGAAGATCTGAGCTGAATGTTCTGATTAGCAATTGTTTCTGCTCGTTAGATTTCAGAAGACGCTATTGTAGAGCTATATAGAGGAGGCACAAAGACTTCTCAATATGTTTAAAATATTCAGCCTACTCCTGCCGTTTATAACTCAGTGGGCCACTAAATCGCAGAGAGAGTTTTGGATCCGTTAGTCGGCCAGTGGTTCTCTGAGAGCATGAGATGTAACTCATACTGTTCTCTTCGTGTTGTGTAAATTCGTTTTTTTGAAAGCGTAATGTTGTTTTCCATGCTGAATGAACGCTCACAGTACGGACAAGAGATGATCTCCGCAATCAGAGAACTATCCAATTCAATTTTTCACTTTTGCACAGTGAATTCTTCATGAACGGAGCCCTCACGCTATTTACGAGCAGTTCAATCTTTTTCCTCTCCTCACTGAGCTCATTGAATATAGTCTCTGTTTCACTGATACTCTTCAAAAAGACAACAATGGCATCAATAAAACGAAAGTTTGACAGGAATTCGCCCTAAATGTTTGCCTTTCTGGTTCCAGTGGAATTGCACTGCAGTGCGACTGCAAACAACTTTGGCGAAATAAGAGACAAGGAGACAATTCGGCACTATTGGTTCCTAAATGAGAATCAAGAAGACGTAAATTGAGCAAAGCATAACTACTAGTGCTAAATAAAGTTGTGACTATATTGACAGTAACAATTATCCACAACTTAAAATAAAGGATAAAGCTCTCGTCATTGATAAATCCCTGAGAAATGTGTCATGCATTCAACTTCATTCAGCATCGTTTGGAGGTGATTGAATGCATGTCTGGCCTTTACAATGACTCGCGGTAGCCTACCGATGCATCGAGCTAGTGCTGCTATACCCCTAGACAAATCTGATACCAATTTGCCGACACCGGAGTGATGGAAAGCTTGGTGGGCCATGGACGCAGAGATCGAATCCACGTGCGTGTCGCAGTGGCGCCTCCATCCACTGCGCCACTCACCCATTAACATCTTAATGGATATGAAATACTGAAAGTCCAGAGTTTATCACTGAAGTGGATATACATCACGGGATTCGTGTCCCATGTGATATCTCATCGAGAAATCGAATAACGAGGGACTAGCATATTTTCTTCTGTAGAGATCAGCCATTGCTTTTCGTCCCCTTCTACTACCGCATTATTTATATTGTCTTGATTATTTCGAATAGATATAAAACAGTCTAAAACCTCTTTTATGAGCTTACACGAGGTTGATTACAATATTTATTATCGGCTAACGTTTCGACGTCTTCGTCTTCACCAGCCTATCATTCTTATCAACCTCGTGTAAGCTCATCAAAGAAAGAATACATATTGATTAAGCACATCGAGGTTCAAGGAAAGTTGGTTTTGAAGTAAAATCTATTTGTTTCCACATCCATTGACCATCTATTCGTCTTCTGAACATACAGTATAGGAATGGGTACGACGCAAAACTGAACAGCTGTACTCAGCAATTTACTTTCGTTGGATAAAAGGGTTCTCCCATGCCTTAGTCGTACGCGAAGCGGGATCATTTATACCTAAGATCTCTTAAGGATTTATTTTCCACTTTACTTTTGTCTACTTCAAAAAACATAAAATGTAATCGATAGTGAAGGTAGACAAAACGTGAAATATACCTGAGGCTAAGTGCCATTTATACATTTACATAAATCCATGTGTAAGCTAACCAATGCACTAAACCGATAAGAGGTCATTTGAGTCTACAACCACAGAGAAATAGTTGTGCTTAAACAAGTTCGAAATTGTGTTTTCTAAACTCAAACTTTATAAAGCGGTGCCAGCTCTCAATCAGACTATCAAAGTGTTCGCTTAGAGTATGTCGCAGAAGACCCGACGGTTCTGGTAAGTCACAAATGCTGAACAAGAGCAGTAATGGATTCGCGAGACGACACACGAAGGACAAAACAAGCTTCTCAACCGATTATAATCGCTCGCTGTGCGAAGAACAAAGGCGAATTCTTTTTTGCTTTTTTCGACAAACATAATTTACTGGAATCCTAAAGCACGCAGCGGAAACGAACAGTGACATTATAGCGCTCGTTTTTCTCGGTGAACAGCGAGTCAGGTTAAAGGTCAGGGTCGGAGACAAAATCTCAACAGCAGGCGCTTAAGAAGAAAGTAAACTGAATAGAACACCGACAAGAAGACGAATAGTGGAAGAAATTAACAGAGTGCAAATAAGATTCTAAAAGATGGATAGGCTCCATGTTCATCATTTTCATTCATTCGTGTAGGTGACTCTATGATGCTTCATCCATCCCTCACTGATATTTGCCATGCTGCTCGTGTCCTTCATGAAATTCAAATTGCTTTAGCAAATTCATAAAAGCTATGAAGGAGTCCCGCCGAGTCCATCCAAATGTCCTGAGAGCGAAATTCTTTCTGCGAGGACTTCCACCTCTGTGGAAAATCGAACTGGTTTGTGAATAAATAAGTTTAAGAACAAAGCGAGAAACTATTTGTATAACCAAAGATCAGTCTCCCCGGTCTAAATCCTCTTCACCAAACACTGTGAATAAATACATAATCTGGTTTATACAGTAGTTATACCTATCCCCCGATATAGCAATTCAGTTTTTCATTTTATCCTCTGAACGAATTTCGGTACAGATATGTGTGCCAGGCTCAGTTTGAGCTGGCATTGGGTTGAATCAAAGACATTAGTGGTATTGCATAGGACAACTAGTCATTTCTCCGATCTCGCACGAATATCGATATGTAACATTTTTCCCGTAGGAGTGAACGAATAGGATAAGAAAACGTGAATAGTTTTGAAAAAGGAAGAAGGGGAAGGTGGCCACTTGCATTTCACGGGCCACTTTTACACATTTTTTTGGACTTTTTATGGAAACGAACTCGGCGTGGGACCGCAAATTTAGTCACTAAGATCATTTCATTAGCACCTAATGCGGATATTGATCGTGCCTTAAATCGTCATCGTGAAATTTAGCTATGAAATTTAGCTGAACGAACTATGAAATCAGTTTTTACAATCTTAACCTCTTTGTTTACTGTCTATTCTTCTTAATGGTAGGGTATGTTACGAAATATAACTTCCATTAATGCTGTGATTATTTGCAAACTCCGGACCGCAGATGTTTGCGGTGGGGAACGAACACTACTATCCTTTCCGGAGAATAACGCGTTCACCACCACACCATGCGGGTTGTTCGTTTCGTCAATCTCTCTGTTCTGTTTTCTTTTCCTGTTTTTACAAATTCGACAAACGAATGACCTCATTCGTAAAGAAGTGCGTAGGAATTATTTTATGAAATGAAGCTTATTTCAAACTAAAAGTCGGATTTATTTCACTTTTTTATTCAACAACAAATTCACTTCACCGTTGGAATGAAGGTAAAAGTGTTCGTAGGAGGGAAAGAGACCACCTAGAAGCAACTAAGACCTGAACACTTGTACGTCCTCATCATTTCTTCATAGACTGTCGAAATAACACATCTCAAGGTTACCTTTCAGAAGAAAAAAAATACTTGTTGATATTGCATCAGTTGTCACTGCCGATTTGATACACCACTTTTAAACAGCATTGGTTACTTCTGCGACGCTGGTAGTGATGGTGATAATTTTAGTTAGAGGCCGCCGCAGTGTAGACAACTCGGCCCGCCTTCACCACATGCGAGATTACGGTGTCGTGAGCAGCCATGCTATAATCAGCCATTTTGTATATGAAGCTTAGGTAAACACTAATCACGAGTTACGACATTTGCTTGGAATCGTCCAAAAAATTCAGAAACTTTGGATTTTAACTAAAGAAATAAGCAACAGCACTGGGTTAGTAAATATCCCTACGATTGCTGGAATCTACAAAGGCATATAAATGTCCTACTGTGGTATTCATTGCTCCTAAACATGAAAACTTGTTTCGGACTGAATAAATTACGCAGCGGCTATGGAGCTGATGAGTTTAATGTTGATTTCTCCGCAGATTAATTAGATTTACTTACAAGATTATTTATCCCTGATCTCAAGAATTAATTTTATCCCTGATATGAATGCGTTGTTTTCTTGTTCAGCGATCGCGTGGTTGTTATACAGCTTACATTTACTTCCATAGAAAAACACACAATACAATAAAACAGCAGCTGACATTTCGGCAGTATCGCCTTCTTCAGAGTCTGGAAAGGTCAAGTTAACTGCAATCTACTCGGCTTCAGAAATTGATCCGAACATACGGGGCCAGGTCGCATGCGACCTTTGGGCATTCCTCCCTGCTATTCATTACGGGATTTTTGGCATTTATCCAAAAAGTCAAAAAGCCTTATGTTGGTTGCCCTTTATTTACGATGAAGTAAGAATCGGTAGAGCTAGTTGAAATACCACCGGATCCTCTACGTCATCAGTTAATTCTTTCTTCGTAGCTTTCGTAACCGCTTGTATGAGTGTCTATATGAAACAACAAACTGCGTAATTTGCCTTTACGGCAGGGACAGTGATTGCATGAGTTCAGGTACGATATACCTGATCTCTTGCAAGGATTGCGGAGATGAATATATTGGCGGAACGGGTCGACCCTTGTGTATCTGTAGAAAAGAACACCTAGATGGGAAACGAAAAGTAAGACAAAGCACGCCACTAGGCACGCATAGGATACAAAAACATAGCGGAAACGATTTTGAAGTTAAAGTCATTATCCTCGCACAGGAGGCTAAGACACCAATGCGCAAACTCCTTGAGGCTTTTTTGGATAAATGCCAAAAATCCCGCAATGAATAGTAGGGAGGAATGCCCGGAGGTTACACGCGACCTAGCTCCTTATCTTCGGATCAATTTCTGATGTGAGGTGGAGCAGTCATCAACCCATATGCGACTATAATCAGCTGTTCTTACCTTCCTCATTGGAAGTCATGTAAAAAAGCGGTGAATTTTTCGTCTTACTGTAAGTGTTATTGAAGTGTTTGGTCTAATAAATTGTATATCAGTGTACACTTCCAGGTTCTGAAGAAGGCGATAGTGCCGAAACGTCAGCTACTGTTGTATTGTATTGTGTGCTTTTCTATGGAAGTATACTGTATAACAACCTCGCCATTGCTGAACAAGAAAGCAACGCATTCATATTCCAATGCGAAGGTTAATAGAAAGTCGATCCTGGGAACTGTTTATCCCTGATATTAGTAAGACTAGAGAAGTAATCGAATAGAAATTCTTGAGCACTGGAATAAGGACCGCCACACTTATGGAAACATGACGCGAACAACAGGAAATATCTTAAGCGGTAACAGGGCTTTTCTATGGAAGTATACTGTATAACAACCTCGCCATTGCTGAACAAGAAAGCAACGCATTCATATTCCAATGCGAAGGTTAATAGAAAGTCGATCCTGGGAACTGTTTATCCCTGATATTAGTAAGACTAGAGAAGTACACTATGAGCATTGAGCACTGGAATAAGGACCGCCACACTTATCGAAACATGACGCGAACAACAGGAAATATCTTAAGCGGTAACAGGATAAAGGATAAAGCTCTCGGCGTTGATCAATCTCTGTGGCATGCGCCATGCATTCGACTTCATTAAACATCATTTGGAGGTGATTGAATGCACATCTGGCCTTTACAATGACTCGCTGTGGCCTACCGATGTATCGAGCCAGTGCTGCTATCCTCCCAGACAAGTCTGATACCAATTTGCCGACCCCGGACAGATAGAAGGCTTGGTGGGCCATGGGCGCAGGAATCGATTCCACGTGCGCGTCGCAGTGGCGCCTCCAACCACTGCGACACACACGCCCTTATCTTAAGCGATGGATCATTAAACTGTTCACATGATTTCTATAAAGACGTTTACTTAAAAAAAGTCTTTTAGGCCTCGACACATCGTTTCTCACGCTGGAAGAATTATTTTCAACTTGGTGGATTATGTTTAGTGAAATTTTTCTCACGAACAAGCATAAAGGCGTACCGATAGATGATATGCTTCCAAGAGGTGACATCTCCGCCTAGGACGACAAAATCACCTTGTCTACCGACGCTAATCGCACCATGGGTTTGTCCTCGACCGAGAGAGTACGATGCGTTTAGGGTGGCCGCTGTCAAAGCCTCTTCCATACTCAGACCAAAGTATACACAAGCTATAAAACAGATGAAGTAAAGAAAGAAAAAAAAACACCTCTGCACCTCTACATTATGCTAATGCGAACCGTTCCATTTATCACCATCTTGTCTGCTTTTCTTAGTGGCACATTCTAATCAAAAAGCAAGTGTAGTCCATTAAGAAGTTCACTTGCGATTTATCACCAACTAAATGCTTCTGTCAAACCAGAATTTCTGTTTTCAATCAAGAAATGTTTCTCCAGAAAAATATAAAAATGAAACTGTTCAAAGAGCTGAGCAACTCGTCATATCCCTAACCCTCTCTCTTTCATAAAAAAATGACGTATTTCGCCTTATTAAGCTTTTCACGGAAACCATCCTAACCACTGCTTGTTTGCGATCATGATGAAGAAGCTCTGAAATTCTCGGCGTTGATCATACCCTGAGCGATGCGCCAAGCATTCGATTTCATTAAGCATCGTTTGGAGGTGACTGAATGTACATCTGACCTTTATAATGACTCGCGGTGGCCTACCGATGTATCGAGACAGTGCTGATCTCCTCCCAGACACTTCTGGTACCAATTTACCGACGCCTGAGGGATGGAAGACTTGGTGAGCCCTGGGCGCGGAGCTAGGTTCCACCTGTGTGTTGGAGGGCTCCTCTGAGCACTGCGCCACACGCGCTCTTATGAGCATGAGGAGAGTTTATTGTAAAGAAGCTTTCTTTTTTTTTTTTGAAAGAACAAAAAAGAGACTGGTAAATGTCCACCTAGATGCATGATCATTGGCATTGATAAGCAGTATGCATTTGGATTGAAATCGGATCCCAACGCGACGATCATGCCTGAATAAGAAACCTATAGACGAGCTGGTGGGTTCATTATTCACTGTGTTGAGTTTGCGATAGGTCTCGATGATAACATTTACGATCTCAGCGCTGCCGATCCATCATTCATAGCGATCACATTCCTTTTGTTTTCAACGTCATTCTGTCAACCATCTCAATCGTCAAATTTCTTCACAAAAACAAGTTCTAAGCAGGAAAATGTGATCGAAACGATTCTACTTTATCGGCTAAGATAGAAAGTATACTCCGTAAGAAGCATATGATTCATGATTAAATGTTATCGATTAATCACCTTCATTGCTCGAGTCCGAAATTGTTCAATCACTCTGTTCCATCTAAACCGATAAACTACACGTAGGGAATTTTTCTATAGTTGTGGTTTCCATTAACGTTTTGATAACTCATTATCGATTTTACCTAACATGCCCTTGTAATGGCTGGGTTCTAATATTATTATTGATAAACTAATATTCCGGTTGAGATATTTGCAAAACACCTGACTGAAGGTGTCTGCGGTGGAGATCGAACCCCTTGTTACCCTTCACGGGACCTAACGTGTTTATCACCACACCATGTGGGTCTTTCGTTTCGCCTATCCTTCAGCTAGTTCTATCGATCTGTGCCGTCAGCAATCATCCCTCCACAGAATTGGTCTGGGGAGGCCAAATCTGCAATGAACCTTGAACGCATTCGTCTCCCACCGCAGACACCTGCTGTCCGGAGTTTGGTAAATACCTCTGCATCACTGTGATTGTATCACACATAATACCCTACCGTGAAAAGTTGCAATAGGCAGTAAATAAAGAGTGACCGTTAATATTCCGGTCTTCTTTGTTATGAAGGATAAAGAATAAAGCTCTCGGTGTTGATATATTCCTGAGGGATGCGCCATCTATTCGACTTCATTAAGTATTGTTGGAGGTGATTGAATGCATATCTGGCCTTTACAATAACTCACGGTAGCCTGCCGATGTATCGAGCCAGTGCTGCTATCCTCCCAGACAAGTCTGGTACCAATTTGCCGACCCCGGAGGGATGGAAGGCTTGGTGGGCCATGGGTGCAGGTATCGATTCCACGTGCGTGTCGCAGTGGCGCCTCCAACCACTGCGCCACATGCGCCCTTTTCTCTACACCCACTGCGTCCCTTTTTGTTATACTTAAACGAATACCTAGATATTGTGTCTTCAAGACGAGTCCCAGCATTTATCCAACTTTACTGATGGTTTGCCTGAGCGCGTTTAATGAGCCCAATATTGTCTTCCATACTGTTATCCTTTAAAAAATTGTTACCACTTGTGATCATTTTTCTGGCAGGTGGCGGAAGTAGGCGAAGAATCAAGGCTGTCGAAGGCAATAAAACAGCACATGATTTGGATTCAGCCATTGCACGGATGCCTTCCGGTGAAATCTTCTCCAGATGAGACATTGCGCGCGCCTGCACGAAACGGAATTAGTTGATAGGACTATATTCCAATTTGAATGATATTTTAAGGAAATCCAAATATGTAATGGATATCACTGCTGGATGATCCGTATTTAATGGCTCGAAATGGCTTCGAACCATTATTTAAAGGATGGCCCATTTTCACGAAGTTTCTATGCTTTTCACCGATATGTTGCTCCTTTGCTGAAATTATAACCCAGTGCCTTGGTTGTCACCATAGCATTTGTTGAATCATCGTGGATCGGATGAAGGCTGCTCACCCAGTTCCGCTTCGGAATAATGGCATGATATGAAATTGGTTCCGTGTTAGTTTGCCTTCCGAATGAAAATGTGGCTGAATCTGATTCCTGAGTTCATGTGATTCTGCTAGAAAGCTCAACTACAAACCTATCCAAGTATGTAAATAGTTCGAAAATGGGCTTATTTGGACCTTTGAGGCGCACTGGCCAAATTGGACGGAAATCGAAAACCATGATCAACCAAGACAACCAACGCACCTTGAAAATGCTCTCATTCATGTCCTTTCCTAAATTATTGAATGGGTTCAACTGGAGCAAGAAACAACGGGAATAGATAAAGGATAACTTACAACAGAATAATTCTTATTAAATCTTGCTGCCGCTTAATAAAACGAGAGAGTCTTTCCCCTATTTCTTTTTGAATAAATGTTTTCTGCACGCAAAAAAATATAATCTAAGTAGGAAGGAAAAATTGGAAAAGAGGATGGAAAGAATTGAAGAATAGAAAGTGGTTTGGTTTCCTAAACTAATCAGCTGAATGATCTAATCGGACTTACACCGATGGCAGATCCCATTTCGGCTCCACCAATATACGACAGTTCCTCAGCGTGGAAATTTGCTTCCAGCCCTATTTGCTTTCCGGCTTTCAAAATTTTGCTCCTAAATTTTTACAATATAAAGAATTGTCATAATGAATCGGTCGCATACGATGTTTCAGTTTCAGTTTCCCTTTTTGCTTTCCGCTTACTCCTCCAAATTCATTTGTCTGCAAGTACAAAGCTAAACAAGGCTAAAGAAAAATGTACACACTGCTCAGTGTTCATCCTTTGGAGATGCGTCATACATTCTATTCAATGTGTAACACCACCAAGACAATTGATTGGATGCGTAGTCTAGTCTATATTTTAGTTTACGATGGGGCACTCATGTTCTCGGTGTTCCTCATCCTCTAGACAGTTCCGCTACTTTGTAGTGCTTAGTGGACCTAATAAGCACAAGGTGAGGTACCGAACCAAAGAATATGTGTGTATAGCAGCGCATCTCTAGCCACTGCTCTGCACTTACTGCAGCTAATATGAAGCTGATATGTACGCGAAAGACAACTGCCATAAATCTCAGAGTGTTCTTTTTAAGTAACAACTTCTTAGCAATTCATTTACCACAGCGGTAATGGTCTGGTTGTGACGTCATCGCATTATATGAAATCGGTAACTATACTATTATTGCTGTGTATATACACATATACACACGTGTATACACATATATGCATACACATGTATACATAAAGAAAAACCCAGGTCTTCGACCACTAAACTAAAAAAAAAAATCCGGAAGATACTACTGCATTGTGAATCGATCGATCTCGACACTTCGTATAACATGACAAGTACGCATTCAACACCCTACAAAATGAGCAGGGGGAAAATGGAAGCAATCCAGCAAAGTTCATCGAGGAACTTACGCATTCTGCACTTCGATAACGTTCTTTTCGCAGAACACGTCGATATTCTCGAGATTTTTTAGAAGACCGGCTCGTCTAGCCTTCTCGATTGCCGGCAGCATCTCTTCACAGATCAGTTTCACATGCTGTTCCTCCGTAGAACCCTAGAAAATCTACAATCGAGAAGTCTCGGTTTCTAGTTATTCATATAAAACTTAAAATAATTGATCGATACAGATTTTCTGCTTCACCACATTCTTCAAAAGCTTATTTTGATAAAGTGTGTTCTCAGCATGAGTAGAGAAGTACGAATTGAAAAGAGATGGCGAATAAGTTAAACAAAGCAGCTTTTAGGACGGTTCCATCGGACACCCACATCGTATATAAACGAAGTAATCGCTAACTTAGCTATTGATCTGAGGGCTTCGAAATGGAAACATATGGCGTGGATACCTTTGGAACAGCATGAGCTCCACAAAACGTGGCCGAAATCTCCATCTCTACCTCATCGTTGACGCTGGATAGAACGCGCAGCATCTGAAAGCATCGTTAACAAATACGAAATAGAGATAAAATTCTCACTAGGTAGGAATTTTATGAAACCTACAATGTTAGAATCTAACATTTTTAAATTTTGGGTCCCATGATTTTGTCGACCTCAAGTGTCATATTAGAAAAAACGGATCATCCTCTTCTGCCGAAACATCAGCTACGATCGAATTGTATATGAGTTATTGTATGGAAGTAAACGTATGCTGTTTAACAACCTCGCGATTGCTGAGAGAGAAAACGACGGATTCACAATTCAATGCCGAGGTTAATAGAATGTCGATCCTGGGTACCATCCTCTTAGGTTTGTGAAAAAGTCTTTGGTGAATACTACGCGATGAAATGCAATAACTGCCACCTCTCTGCTCTTACCAAATATATCCGAAGCGTTTTTCAGAAAACGAAATTGGCTCAGATACTAATAATCGGATGCTTTGTTATACTTTACAACATTTATAGTTCAGATGATTTAACGCTGGCAACGTAATATCACCAACGCAGGAGGAACCATCCACAAAGCTGTGATTGGTCGCCAACACTTTGCCCGCGCCCACTAGAACATCGACCAATCACCGAATATAGGTGAACAGCAGGCTGCACAAGTTGTTGAGCTGCAGGCAAAAGGCTGAATCTAGCATGTGGCGTTATGAATTCCTCTACTAATTCGTTCCAATTTAGAGAATAATAACAACAGCTCGCTGTTCCAATTTTCTTGTGTTCGAAATGGTCACCAACTCTCCGTTAATCAAAAGATCTACCTTCAGCTCGTTTTCTGTGTCCAGTCCGTACCCGCTCTTTGCCTCCAGTGTTGTGGTACCGTTTCGGAGCATCACATTGACGATCTAGAACTACGGATACGCTATATTCGCGATAGTTTAACTCCACCAACAATTATGCAATAACTATAATTCAAAACCTTCAGTCGACGAAGTATGAATTACGATTAAGATTTAAAAAAATTATTGAACAAAAATCAGATCTGTTCCGCAAGTGATTTACGACAAACAAAATGGGCTAATAGTTTGGGAGATAAAATCATTGTACTAACTTTTTTGAATTCTTCTTTAAGATATTCTTCAGATGCTTCACGAGTTTTTGCTGTCGTGAAGTGAATTCCACCTCCAGCAGCTTGCACCTGTAATATTTGGAATAGCAACCAGAATAATGTTCTCAAATTAGTCTTTTATCCTTCATGGACGAATGAAGGCGTAATAGATTCGCCTTGGAAGGAATGGATGGGTGGTTCATTGATTGGCCTTCCACAATGATTTTCCTAGTTGGAACCTCAGTAGTTGATTGAGGAAGAATTCGTGCATTTATCAATACTTCGCCTCCAACCACTGCGCCACATGCGCTGCTTTTATCAATACTTCGAGCCAAAGACTATGTTTTATTGATAGTAGTCATTTTATTGACTTAAACTCGTTGACGAATCATTCGTTAAATGGGGTAAGTAAACTTGAATGTAGTTCATATTATCCTACCCCACTACATTCACATATCTGGTAGCGTCGAACTGGTTTCAGCGACGAAAGAAAAGATGTGACACCTCTTCGCCGACTTTGAATCCGCTTGATTGACATTGGAAGAAATCTCACTGACAAGGCGATTCGTCAATAAGAGGGACCAGATGGTTCGCTTAAAATCCTTGCTGTTTATTTTGTTTTCCTGATTCAGGCAAAAAACAAAATGCTTACTTTATTACATTATGGATTTCATTAGCAAGATTTAAAACTGCCAAGAGGAGATATCTTGTCACTGTGGAAGGATTCTAGTAAGAAAGTGATATAAACAGGAACCTATATTAACACTTAAAGTGCAACGCCTCAATGAGTGTGGTTACTGCATCTATATGACAGCTCTCGATTTTAGTTAATCTTAACAGGCACAAACCGAAATGCCACATATGAGTGAAAATCCACACTCGCTGTTGTCTAAGTGTTAAAGATAAACAGGACAAAGCATTTGGCGTTGATCAATTGTTGAGAGATGAGCCACGCATTCCACTTCATTTAGCACCTTTAGAGGTGACTGTGTTTCTTGTCTATACAACGAATTGCGGTGATCAACAGATGTTTTAGTTTAGTCTTCTATTATTCCAGACAGGCCTGGTACCAATTTTCTGTCTCCAGATGGCTTGCAAGGCCTGTGGCGCGGTGTGCCAATAACCGTGTGTATTTCAGAGCATCCCTAGCCAATTAGCCAAATGCACCTTCGTCGAAGTGTTAATAGAAAGGGTTTCAAAATATGCAAAAATGCAAACATATGGAATAAGGCACAGCTGGTAGTTATCGATTGCAGTTAAACAAAGTTATAGTTCGGTCACCTTGCGCATGTAGTAGAGCTTTCCAAAGAAACTCTTGGTTCAGTTCAATTGCACATTTTAGTTGACTTCATGAAAGGATAAAGGATAAAGCTCTCGGAGATGAGACCCTGAGAGACCTGAGAGATGCGCCATGCAATCGATTTCATTAAGCATCGTTTGGAAATAATTGAGTGCAAATCTGGCCTGGCTCACGGTGACTAACCGATGTATTGGGCCAGTGCTGCTATCTTCCCAGAAACGTCTGACTCCAATTTGTCGACACAGGAGTGATGGAGGGCTTGGTTGGCCATGGGCGCCGGGATCGATTCCACGTGCGTGTTGCACGGCGTCTCCGACCATTGCGCTACACGCCCCCTCCTATAACGACCACAAAGAGTATAAGAATCCTAGGTAATTTAAGTAACTAGTAAGTAATATAATTGAAAAAAAGAAAGATACAAAATGGTTAATGCGAATTACTTACTTACATATATACCTCCCAATGGCTTACCATTATGGCTGGGAGGTGTTCCTGGTTTTCGGGCTGTGATGTGCAGTGGGGAGATTCATCCCCCAGTAACGTCTTCCAAGCTGAGAAGGAGTCCAGCCTTTCCATTAGGAATTCAGCCAAGAGCACACTAACATCGGGATCCACCACCATTTTGGGATCAAAACTAGTTGCATGGCGGGCAAATCTCCCGGTGATTCACAAAGGCGGCGATTGCCTGTGGTGGTAACGACCTGGGACGGTCTATGGCTATGCTGACGTCGGGAAGCAAGTGAACCACAATAGTTAAACCAGCAAAACTCCGAAAAAATACAAATTACGCTGGAACCCGCACAGGCAGTAAGCATGGGCCATCCAAGCATCCAAGTGAGTAAGCAATAACTAAGCAGAATATTAAGGTGAAATTCAACTTTCGAAAGCTTGAGCAGCAGATTATTTCTTTGAACTACCCGACACCATATCCTTCTATTAGAAGACATCTCAAGACCGACTTTCATTAAAACTGAGCAACAATAGTCGACAGTTCTCTGCATAACTGACCTGACATAAGGTTGGCACAAAAGTTTTATTTAGCTAACATTTTGGCGCCTTCGCTTCCTTCAGAGCTTTGTTGATCCAAGCCAGTGGACCAGTCATATTCGCGATGAGGATGATCGTCGTCATTGTTGTTAGCAACGAAATTTTAGCCAATTAAAAGTTTTTATACAAACCTCGTAATAGCTAAATTGTGTAAAAAATTATTAGGAACGAGTTCGGACGTATTTTAGACAAATTATAGCGGAATTCAGGCTTTCACATAAATAATATATGACCATAAGGGCGAGTGTGGCGCAGTGGTTGGAGGCGCCACTGCGACACGCACGTGGAATCGATCCCTGCGCCCATGGCCTACCATGCCTTCCATCCCTCCGGGGTCGGCAAATTGGTACCAGACTTGTCTGGGAGGATAGCAGCACTGGCTCGATACGTATCGGCAGGCCACCGCGAGTCATTGTAAAGGCCAAATATGCATTCAATCACCTCCAACGATACTTAATGTAGTCGAATGCATGGCGCATCCCTCAGGGATCAACGCCGAGAGCTTTATCCCTCATCCTTTAAAATATGACCATAATGACTCTATGAATGTAAACAGTGTGCAAAAGGTGAGGCGTTGAAACGTTCGGCGCTGGTTAATCTTTTACGGAGTGCTCTGCATCCGACTCGAATCGTAGTATAATAGATGTGATGGAAGGTATACTCAGCCTATGCAATAATGACTCGCGATGGCCTATAGATGTATTAGTCAGTGTTTTATCCTTGCAGACAGGTTCGGCGTCAATTTGGGTTTTCCGAAAGGATGAGGGGCTTGGTTCGTGTGGGAACAGCGATCAAATCTTCTGTGTAAATCACTAACCACTATGCGCTCAAAAAAGTGCATATCAAATTCGCTTACGTACATCTAGACAAAAAGTTGACCTAACCTCCACATATGTAGCTCCGGCGAGTTTCATTGCGAACTCATGCACTCGGTCACCGGCGAAAACTGGATGAGAGTGACCGTCAACGAATCCCGGCAAAAGAATACCTGAGACATGATCAAGAATGTTTGTGAATCAACAAGGCGCAGGAAGACGCAGTGCACACGCGTCCAGTTTAATGTATAGCAAGTATTCCACATAATCCCTTACCATGAAAAGGATAACAGGCAGTAACCAAAAGTTAAGCAATACATGGCATAAAACAGTAGAATAATAATAATAATAATAATAATAATAATAATAATAATAATAATAATGGTGGGAATAATAGATAATATCTCTCAACGGTTTACTGCATCATCATGATGTGTGCCTGGGTGTTGGGTTATGATGTACAGTGGGAGAATCATCTCCCTAGCAAGGACTCCCAAGCTGAGAAGTAATCCGCCGTTTCCATCAGGAAGCTCAGCTAAGAATAAAGCATTACCAAGATCCACCACCGTCCTGGTATCAAAGTCGCGTCGTATGGTGACAAATCTCCCACTGATCCACAAAGGTTGCGACTGCCCGTGTTGGTGAAGACCTGGGGCAGATTTTGGCCCGGCTGACCTCGGGATTCTAGGGAACCACAATGGCCTAATCAGCAAGTCTCCGAAGAAAAGGTTTAGCCCGCGAGAAGAGTAATAGCGCGTTCATTCTCCAACACACTCAGTTGCGGTGTGGAATTTTGCAGATATTTCAGCATCATTGTAGCTGTATCACACATAATACCCCATTGTAAAAAAAACTGTAGTAGGAAGTAAATAAAAAGTAAACATTGTGATTTTCAACGACAGCCTCAGCTTAACTGGGTTCGATGCTGATTTGGCCTCTCCATATCAATCCTGGTGACGGGTGATTGTTCATGGCACTGATCGATAAAAAATTAGCTGACAGACACGAAACGAAGGACCTTCATAGTGTGATAGTCAGTGCGCTAGGCCGCGAAATGGGTAACAGCGCGTTCGTTCCCCACCTCAGACAGCTGCGGTCCGGAGTTTTGCAAATACCTCAGCATTATTGTGATAATACATGGGATAGTTTCATGAAGACTCGCCAAGCAACGAATGGTTAACACAGGGTACGTTTTCACATGTGGACAATATTTAAAAAAGGATAAAAAAAGATAAAGCTCTCGGCGTTGATCAATCCCTGAGGGATGCGCAATGCATTCGACTTCATTAAGAATCGTTGGAGGTGATTGAATGCATATCTGGCCTTTACAATGGCTCGCACTGACCTGCCGGTGTATCGAGCCAGTGCTGCTATCCTCCCAGACAAGTCTGGTACCAATTTGCCGACCTCGGAGGGATGGAAGGCTTGGTGGGCCATGGGCGCATTTCAAATGCACGCCGCGGTGGCGCCTCCAACCACTGCGCCACACGCGCCCCTTGTGGACAGTATTAAAAGGTCAAAAAAGGATCGGCTGAAGATTTTCAAAGACATTTATATTTCAGAATAATGTGCATCAAGCTAAAAAAACACCTCCATTTGTAGCCAACGTTTTCTCCACATCATCTCCACCCAGAATCTCTCGAACCTAAAATATTGAATATCCTTAAAGCAAATTATAACAAATTATAACTTTAAAGTTTTCTCATCAAATTACTGTAAAGGTGCTCAAAAAATCGATAATCGGTTAACTAGGGGCCCTTTGATTATGACTAAGGTGGCAGCGTTTGGTACCTCAAGGCATTTAACATTTGCAGGGTTAGTCGTGCGAAATGGGGTCTAGCGTAGTCGTGTAACAAAATATTTTCTTAACCTTTTTATTTACTGCCTACTTTTTTTAACGGTAGGGTATGTTGCGAAATATGACTTCTACAATGCTGAGATATTTGCAAAACTCCGGACCGCAGATGTCTGTGGTGGGAAACGAACACGCTATTATTCTTTCCGGGGACTAACGCCTTCACCACCACACCATGCGGGTCCTTCGTTTCGCCTGTCTTTCAGCTAGTTCTATCGATCTCCTGCCATCAGGAATGACCCGCATGGTGTAGTGCTGAACGCGTTACTCCCCGGTAAGGACAATAGCGCGTTCGTTCTCCACCGCTGACACCTGTGGTCCGGCGTTCTGAAAATATCTCAGCATAATAGAAAATATTTTTTTCTTGATTTTACGAGTCACTTGAGATGCTTTTACTATAGCTTGCAAAAAAAGGTATAGAAAGTCATATTACTTACGTCATTCTCTTTTCCGACTGCTGCAATATCACCGTTCTTTGCTACCAATACCGCCAAACCGTTGCCAGGATCACTAAGAACCTGATAAGCTGTGTATCAATTTCCGTCCCAACATGTTACAAATCGTAGTCATTGTTAAGAAAAGTGTTCTGTTGCGTTTTCCAGCGAGGAATAGAAGGATAAAGCGCTCGGCGTTGATCAATCCCTGAGGGATGCGCCATGCATTCGACTTCACTAAGTAGCGTTGGAGGTGATTGAATGCATATCTGGCCTTTACAATGGCCCGCATTGACCTGCCGATGTATCGAGCCAGTGCTGCTATCCTCCCAGACAAGTCTGGTACCAATTTGCCGACCTCGGAGGGATGGAAGGCTTGGTGGGCCATAGGCGCAGGGATCGATTCCACGTGCGTGTCTCAGTGGCGCCTCCAGACACTGCGCCACACGCGCCCATCATTGAATTGATAAAGGATGTTATCATTTTGAAATGAATACCTTGATCTTAGCCATATCAGCTCCTCTAAGATACTTCACGCAACTCTCATCAGTAATTTGGACGATTTCCTTTAGTTGATATACCAGGAGACGGTACATTCCTTCTTGAAATCGATCACATTTTTACGAGTGTAGTAAAAATAATGATACGGCAGACGATGAAATTCATCACGAGATCTTTGTATAAAACAATGAAGACAGGGAGAAAGCCGAAACACAGTTAAAATTCAGGCTCGTGACGAGTTTTGTTGACCGATACTCATCGAGTAATGGCATTAAAGTTTTATCGGCGATCGGCGAATGCCTTTGAATGCCCCAATGAAGGTCGCAATGTATCAAGGTGAGTCCGCCAGTGTCATTAGTAAATCAATGGTAATCGTAAAGATAGCGCAAAGAACAGAAAATCGATGACAGACTATACAATGCCCTAGAGCGACCTTAAAATTACGTATAAGAAACGATGTATAGAGCGTTTAACGTCAAATCTCTTAACCCCTTAGGTAGGTGCCATGCACGCTGCTATTGCATTCGTGGCATCATAGGGGTGATTGAATACCTATCGGTCAAATACAATGACTTGAATTGGCCTATCGCTCTCTCCGGTGACTATAACAAACTCAAAGGCAAACATGCTAGCGAAGGTTGATCGGATTGCTTGGATCGATGTGAAAGTGTTCCTAACCATTGCGCTACATGAAGGATAAAGGATAAAGCTTTCGGCGTTGATCAATCCCAGAGGGATGCGCCATGTATTCGACTTCATTAAGCATCATTTGGAGGTGATTGAATGCACATCTGGCCTTTACAGTAACTCGCGGTGGCCTGCCGACGCATCGAGCCAGTGCTGCTATCCTCCCAGACGAGTCTAGAATCAATATGCCGACCCCGTAGGGATGGAAGGATTGGTGGGTCATGGGCGCAGGAATCGATTCCACGTGCGAGTTGCCGTGGCGCCTCCAACCACTGCGCCACACGCTCCCTTTGCGCTACATACTCCCCCAAAAATGTCATACACACCGAGATTCGTTGAATACTTTTAAAATGGTAGGGTTTTATGTCCTAAGTCTCTCAATTCCTGCAATTTTAGTTGTGCGATATGTCGTTGAGCGTGATGGTGTAAGACAACTTGTTACATATGCTTTTTGTCTGTTTTAATTTTGTCACACTGAACGGTTATTTTGTTGTTTATCTATTTTATCGATTGAATTTTTTCTTCAATATTACACTAAGTTGCCAAACACAGTGTAAATGACAGCAACTAGCAAAGCAATCGCTCCAGGTTCAAATTCCAGTTTCAGACCCAACGAACTACCCAGTACTTCAGAGCCGATGAATCGGTAATGAACTTGTTGGTAAAGAATACAGCATCGGGTAGTCATCAATCGCTTCAGAAAACTAGTCATATAGGCTACATCTGCGCTTTCCCCTCTGATTCCTTCTATAGCCAGCATTCTTTTCAGAATTAAATGGCCTCAACGCATAAAAGTAATAAAAGGATAAAGGTTTTGGTATTGTTGAATCCCTGAGAAATGCGCCATGCATTCGACTTCATTAAGTATCGTTGGAAGTGATCGAATGCATATCTGGCCTTTACAAGGACTCGCGATGGCCTTCCGCTCGATCGAGCCAGTACTGCTATCCTCCCAGACAAGTCTGATACCAAGTTGCCGACCCCGGAGTGATGGAAGGTTTGGTGGGCATGGACACCGGGATCGATTCCACGTTACGTTGCAGGGCGCCTCCGACCACTGCGCCACATGAGCCCCATTTCAACGCATACTATCTCTAAATCACTGAAATGTCAAAGTCTAATTGTAGCGCTTATCATGACACTTCTTCCCGTACGGTGTTAAGTATATTAGACGCATATGTGAAAACTGTAATTCGAGAGATCGGCTGTCAACTCGATGTGTTAAAAAAACACTCATCACTCAATACTTCGTGATGGAAATAGAAGTAGGTTCTGAACGACGACAGAAAGTTCGCTTTCTCTGTCGACCTATTGCATTACGGGTCGGCGGTATACATTAAGGATGACGCATTAATCACTGAACAAAACCAGGAGTTTATGTTAGAAAGTGGTTACACTAAAAAATACGATTAGTTAAGAGGCGAGCTTCCACTGAAGACGGCCATCTGAATGCTTATAACATTGAGCTAGGCGGTTTACGACACTTGCTCGTTGAGATCCCAGAGAACACTCAGCAACTCTGTCGCCCAAACCTTGTCATTACGGTGCAAAAAGGAGAGACCACTTGAAAAACGTGGACCATAGGAAGAATTCTTCCCAGTCCAACGCACCGGCCGCAAAGGTGGCTTTTGTCACCTTTCGATAACTAGAGCTCTCAAAACACTGAAGACTTATAATAGAGGTTTTGAGCTATCTCTTAAATGACATATAAATTGTCCAAAAATTCTTTTCTAGTTTTACATTTAAAAAGTCTTTGCGCAGCGAACTCCTCAGCGGCCGCAGCTGCCTGTACTGACCACCTGTGAACGGCATTGGACAGCTGTTTCGGCTTTCTAGGGAATTTCGCTCTTGAACAGACTTCGGCATGTCGTTACTTTTCTGCATGTCTTCAACGCAGAGGCAGTCACCGATCTTTGTGGGTCGGAGATTGCATTACCAAAAAATGTTTGGCGCCAATACGTCGACCTCCCTAAGGATAAGAGTCTGAGTTGCTCCAGGTGAAATCGAATATGCGACCCTGTGTCTTGCTCTCCTCACACATTCGATACATTAATCGATGTATCAAGTCAATGTTTTCATACATGTACCAAAACAAGGCAGCCATTTGCCTATTTCAGAAAGAATCCTTGGTACACTTGGCGCACGAAGTGGAAACAACGGTCATGCGTATGTGAAAGCACCTCTAGCAATTTCACTATATGTACTTGTACTTCAATACAATCAATACTGTACTTCTACTTCAATACAATCAATACTGCACTTCTACTTCAATACAATCAATACTGTACTTCTACTTCAATACATGCATGTACTTATATACATGTATAACCAGTGATAGTGGTACCGCATATCACGATATCAACAGATCTCCACTGAGAAATTACAAGTGGGTTACTGGCGAAGAAGCGTAGCACACCTCCGGGTGGTGGATGGGGTTCAGTCGCTAACCAAAAGTGATCTCGCACTTTCAAGAGATGCAGATGGATCCTAGACATAGAATTTTTGTTTTCGGCGACCACATTTGACACATACCTTTCGTGTTCAGAAGGATAACCACGCGTTCCTGCGTGGGTGTGTTCTCATCTGTGCGGATTGTATTGTACGAGTCAAGTCGGCCAAATATTTGTAATCAAAAATTTCCCCATCTACTCTGGAAGAGACCCACGGTCATTGCTCAAGAAGCTACGCTTGACTACCAAAAAGTCAAACACACTAAAATAAACGGGCCTCATTCTCCTAACCCCGAGAGAGCTCCGATACGGCAGCGTACGAAGAGGCTGTCGAAATTTCCGAGCCATCCTAGGCTGCCGAAATCTGGAAAAAATAAAGTGACAGCCTTTACCTAAGACGCACCGTTCACTTGCATCTGAGCCCTGTGTTGAGAACTTGATGCAGACTAGAAGGCTAAGGCGCAACGTCATCAGGCTGGCTGATACAAGATGCCGGTAATTTGTCGCCTAGAGCCAACCGGAAAAGCTTGCGAGATTCCTGTGTCCCAAGCATTGATGCCAAGATTATCTTGAAAAGAATGTGGCGCCTTAAGAATTTGACGACGAGAAGTGAAGACAAGCCGCTTTGAATGGGATCTATATGTTTTCTTCATAGAAAAAAAAAGAAAAACTAAAAAGAGATGCCTTCCGTGCCCTTCGAAAAAGCAGGAGCCAGTAGCTAACTTGGGACACAATAGGAACATAGAGTTTCCAGTGCTGAATAATCTCTGAGAGATGTGTCCCAAGCCACGTATTCAGTTTCATGGAACATCGTCAGAGATGAATGAATGTATTTCTGCTCAATGCAATTGTAGTGGCTTATCGATTTGTCAAGTCAATACCTTTATCCAGCCAGACAAGCTTAGTAACAATATGCCAACCCTTGCGAGTGTGGGTTAAGTCTAGGCCGCAAGATCGAACCGGCGACCATTTAGGTTTCATAAGGCATCTCCATCCATTGTGGTACATGCACCCTTGATGGGAATCTGTATATATTATTGAAACAAAAAAGGTGATAAGGACGATACCAGAAACCAGGAAAATATATATTTATATAAATTTAATTTATGCTCATCGCGAAACGTATTAACGACAAAATGTGTTAATACTTCGACGATGTAGAAACATAAGAAGGGTCTCGGAAATTGAACAAGCAAAAGTTTTAACAAGAACAAAACTAAAAAAAAAGACCAGAGACAAGAAATAATTACTGTATTCACCAGAAAAATTGCAGAAAAGACAAAAACTCCCGCATGTTTCGGAACAAAGAGCAACAACAACAACCACAGCGGAAAACCAACAGATTTCAGCACTTGTGGAATTCATTCCGTCAACTTCGTTCCTTTTTTCACAACAGGAGGATTCCGTAGTACTCCACGCTTGTTGCTGCCCTGTAAAATATTTGCAAGGATACTTGCAACTGAAGGTAAACAGAAAACGCCAACAAATTTCCTCGAATTTAGCTTAGACCATGTATACTAATGAGCAGATTTTACCTTTGTCACCTTCGTGTCAGGTATTTTGACAAGTCTTTCGCTCTTCTTAATCACAGGTCGATTTTCCGGATGCTTCACTTTGTAGATGCGAACTAACCAATTTTCCGAGGTATACGCCTCTTCAATGTATTCCAGAGTAACATCCTAAATCAAAACGATTGCCAAAAAGAAAACAATGACAATAAATGCCACAAAAAGGTCTTCACTAGATAACAAAAAAACTTCTTATGTGATAGATTTTATCAGCCGAACATAATACCGCGCTTTTTGTCCACTTTTCTTCTTATTTTTGATTGCACACAAAAAATTGCGAGATGACTATAGAAATAGGAAAGAATTCAGAGCGTTACTACACATTTTACTCGAAAAGGAAAACTGTCAAACCTTCTTTCCAATGACATAGCCACGCGTTCTGTCGAATCCCTCTTGATTATAACCCAATCGCAGCTCCGCAAAGCGATAGTACGACATCTTATACATCAAGCAATTTAACATCGTTTCAGATGCTCCTCCTCCCACACTATATTCGCCCGATTCCGTAAAATAGTTACTCTCCTAAACTGACTTTTTTTCTTTTGAGAACAATATTTGCTTATAATTTAACAATGTATGAACAAAACAGGTATTAAGCATGATTTCAAATACCTTTCAAATATGACTTCCAGAAAGAAAAATAAAAAGTCAACCTTAATTTCCTTCGGATGCTCGCCTTCGGCAATTCTAACCATCCACAAAAACTTGTTGATGTCGTCCCCGGAATAGCCGATAACTCCGCCAAAAATAATAAGTACATAGTCGACATCTAGCTCACGCATTATCTCATAGGCCGCCGGCTCACTAGACGACATCGCCTTACCAACCTAAAGAGCTTTAATCCCTTAACAATGACTCGCACATATATCTCTTTAGGTAAGAACATTTACAGTTATATTTAAGAAAACAAATCTTTCTTACGTTCAAAACGGTTGTTAGACGTTTCGATAAATATAAAACTGAACAACGTAGCATAGACAAGACACTCAAGCAGGATGAAAAACCATTCAGCGTTATCGAACGCGCAGTCGAAAGGACGATGCTAGGAGTATCCCGTTCCATACATGTAAGGGATGGGATCCGAAGCTCCGACCTGAGTCAACGATCAAAAATCAAAGATGTTCTATACGCCAAACAGTCAAAGATAAGGTGGGCCGGACACGTAATGCGTATGAATGATAACCGATGGACAAAGGCTGTTAGTGACTGGATTCCTCGGGATGTCAAACGTACTGCAGGAAAACCACCGACCCGATGGTCAGAGTTCTTCACGAAAAGCCTTGAAGAAAGATATGATGCTCGACGAGTCCCTAAAGCGAGGAGAATCCACTGGGCTACTCTTGCATACGACAGGGAAAAATGGAGGATTTACTAGCGCCTGTTCGAGTCACTCGACGATCAACGGGACTACAGGTGATACAGGTGGTTTATATAATTATGTATGGCTAAGTTCCCCAATGCGGCTGCACAATGATGCTGGGTGTCCGACTGCCACATATGGCGTTTCCATCAGGAAGTTAAGAGAGAGAAAATACCAAAAATTACATCGAGCGAGTTCTTATGATGATGACTTGAGTAAAAGACCAGTTAGGCTAACCCGGGATTTCAGAGAACTACAATTGTTAAACCAGAAAATCTCCGGCCTTAGTACTCCGCACAATGAGCACTGCCGTCTACGATCAGTTGCTGAGACAGGCGATCAAATCTCGAATTGCACAAGATGTCACTAGAACAGAAGTAAATGAGCACACCTACAGCACGCAATGAAGACGTTTTCTTGTTCTTTACGTATAACATCAGAACGACTTCACAAACACCAAGTTTCACGCTCTTCTTAAGGTCTTTACTTTTCCATGCCATCGCACTAAGAGGGATGAAAAACAGGAAGACCAACATAAAACAAATAGATAACGGCCCCTTGCCATTTAGATGGAAAATAACCTTGAGAAATGCTGGTGGCGTTGGCTTTTTTGTAAGCTAACTTGCCTCCTAACAAACACTCATACGAAATTCTATTACCTCACTTAAACAATCTTTGTCTTCAACGGCAACAGCACCATCAGCCCCTACTTACCAAGCTGTCCCGCTAACCAGAGCGAAATTAATGCTCTCTCTCACCAAGTGCAGAAAAATGAGTGCATGCCTCTTCCATGGCAAATCATTTTTCAAGAGGATAAAAGATCGCCGATAGAAATGGGAGTTTCCCAATGACGTGACTCATGTGGAAATCGACAATATTCTCGTGAACAGAAGATGGTAGGTATTCTTTCTTTGATGAGCTTACACGAGGTTGATAACAATATTTATTATCAGCTAACGTTTCGACGTCTTCGTCTTCATCAGAGTCGATGATCCGAGTAGCTGGTCCACGTTTGTTATTCGTCTCGATGTGGCGGCTTCGCCTTCGTGTCGAGTCAGGTCTTCTTCAGCGGTCCGTCTCCTCGAATGAGGCATACTCATTCAGTGATGCCCTTTTATACACGATGCTGATGGTGGATATAATGATAATGTCCGTTGATAACAACTTGTTTTTCTTCCGGACATACATCATCGCAAGATGGTAGCTCTTTGACATTTTCGTAGTGCCATCATTCTGTACTTAATCTGAGTATCGCCTTCTCCATATGGCCGTAAGCTGGAAAAGCCATGAAAAACAAAACAAACCATTGTGACGAAGATATCCTCAATTGATTCTTCTCATTTCAACTGAAGATAAAGGAAAACCCTAGGAATGACTTAAAGTATTTGTCGAAATCTTTAGAGCCTGTGCTGAACTCGCCTCAGTTTCTTAAACGAGAAATTCAATCCCGCATTTCCTTTACCACTAAGGAGTTGCCTGAAAACGGAAGCGAACTGCAGCTTGATGCCACTGTAGCAAACCTATCAACACAGCTAACAGCACATCTCAGTGCAAAATATCTTTGCCGGCGGACTTAGATCTATACAGAAAAAAGGAATAGTTTCAAGAAGCAGTCGGAAACTGTGTTACTACACTGCCCCACTATCTCTGATGAATGGAAGACTAATACCAAATCCTGCCACTTTATGGAAATGATAACGGAAAGTATAAAAACAATGTTTCCCGTCTAACAACCCCGTTTCGGACCCCGAAATCCCTGCTTGAGAACAACCACAAGGGATTATTCCTCTGAAGTTCCAGTTGCAATGAAATGAATAATCAAAGGCAAAGCTTCAGGACCCGATAATATAACGTCCGACTTCTTCCGAGAAACTACAATGTAGATGCACTTCTCCCAACCCATTCAACATCTTCCATCCAAAAGGAAAGAATAACAGATCAGTGGAAGGCGTAGCACACAATAACCTCGCCCAAAAAGGGTAACCGAAGAAAACTTAGTAAATATCGTCTAATTTGCTTGTTGATTGCATTCTACAATCTGTTCACAAAGATTGCTCTCTTGCGCATATCGAAGACCGTAGATGAGCCACAAATAGTTGAGCAAGCAAGAATGACGTTACAGAATGAGTGAACGTGTCTTCTGAAATATAACCGGCACGTAAAATATTTAACTGGAATTCGTACCTCAGATCTTTAGAAGAGACTTCGTCAAAGAGATTCAGGAGAACATAAATCGACAGCGAAGTACAAATGCGGTGGTCATACAATAAGAAAAATAGACGACAAATCGACGAAAAGAATTGGAGTGGATTCTAAGAGGATATAAGCATTCTCTTGTATAAAACTTACATCAAGGGTGGATGTGCTTGCAGCCTATGTCAATCATCTCGGTTCGAAGGCGAAAAGATTAACGGATCATGGAATACATATCGTTGGCATCACCATGTTTGAAGCAGACCACCACTATGGACGACGGCTGCGCGAGAAGAACACAAATGAAAAATATGCTAAGGCCCGGACTACTCACATAAGCGACCCATTCATGAATCTAGTTAAGTACGTGCATATTACGTTAGGACCACGCTGATGAGTGCCGTTTTTATGCTTGCGTCGTACTATCTTGGTACGCTCCTCGCTAGCATTAGTATCTGTAGTAGGTCCTTGCTAGCATACGTCTCACCATAAGACGACCATGCTTGAAGGAAAAACTGCTGCGTGTAAATTACTATGTGAGAGATACATCTTTTCTCGGATTTCGCCTGGTAGAACATTTGCCTTGAGAAAACTTACACAAATCTATAAAAAAAAACTTTGTATGGCGAAATAAACACCAGAAAAGTAAACGATTAATAATATGTGACTCGTACAGTCCGTTGGGTTCCATAGCCACTGAATAAGTTGAGGAGAAATATAAGATGTGAGCCGTTGACTTCCTAATTAGAAACCCTTTCGTTCAGACTTCTAAGAAACAGAGGAATGACATCTAACAGATTAAAAGTCATACAACAAGATTAATAACATATAACAATTTAAAGCAAGTCAGAAAAACACCTAACATATAGCAATATACCTTCCTACTCAGAGCTACGAAATTCTGCACCTTGTATTAATTTTCAAGACATCCTGCGAATTAACGTAAAAGTCAATGGCAGACCTGTTCTCATTTTCTGCACGTTCCTATTTGTAAAAACGTTGACCAACCAAAGCGATGTGTGAATTGTTCCAGGTATTGTTATCGACAAGTGTTGTTCGATTTCCCATTCCAGCGATTTGATAACCATAATCCCACCAAGACATAATTCTAGCATCATCAGCGGTGTTTTCCCGTAGCCAATGGTATGCTTCGCGGAAATCATCCATGATTACCCGATCACTAAAGCAAGCAGTGTGTAGGATCTAGTTAATTGTTTTTGGTCACTGAATAATTATACTAAATATAGTACCGTACCCTTGGCTATTAGCGCTCTGAAGCACAACAGATGGATGAGAGTAAGCATTGCTCGTCACATATGTCGCATGAACGACAAACATCAGCAGGAACAAGACCAGCACAACACTGACAATCGATCTGGAGTTGGCTCCAACAGAATCTCCGGCGCTTTCAGATGATGAGGCACTCTGTATTTAAAGAAAAAAAAACAATTACAACTCTGTAGTTATATAAATATCGGGGAATTTATGACATCATAAACTCATATACCTTTGCCTTTTTGGTGACCTTGTCGTACATTTGACGGTCCGATTCTGATTTGTTAGATGACTTCTCATCATCGCGCAAATACCTGTAGTGTCCAGGCAAATCAACGACAAGTTATTCACAGTGATACATTTTTTTTATTTTTTAGATGACCCATCGTCACGTCTACTCTGCGGATCCCACAAATTCTCACATTCGATTCGTTTCCCCGCATCCATCATCCATGAAGCCCTTTTAACGTTTTGCGTGTGGATTCGACTACTACTTGAGGGTGTTCATCTCATCTTGGACGTCGTAAATGTTGATTGAGTCGATTCTCCCAGGAGTCCTGAGACAACCAGGCTCGAGTGTTCCTAATTGGATTGCACAGTGATTTTTTCCGCACGGTACCAATTTCCCGACCCTGGAGAGATGAAAGGCTTGGTTAGCCTAGAGCGGAATCGAACTAGAACCATGCTCGTGATGACCGACACCATTATCACTAGCTTTCTGCCCCACAATGACTGCAACATTAGCAAAGTAAACGTGACAAAATAATGTAGGAATTTTTGAAAAAAAAGACTAAAGAAGGAGAGTGGCGACCAATTAAAGGACAACAATAACGTACAAGAAGGATTAATCTCTCTTACTTTTCAAAGGTGCACGAAAACGCAATTCCTGACAACACACAGACCACTGGCGTAAGCGTTAACATGAGCCGAACCATAACACCAGCAAAATATACGGCAGATACGGCGTACAAAATGACTAAACATCTTATTAAACATATGTGTACATGTATAAGAATGTATGTATGCATGTCGTGTATATACACACGT